>JAGSMR010000112.1:117500-622500 GCA_029286605.1 Sericinus montela | reverse complement strand
CACTGTATAATCGCCGGCAGAGCTGTCAACGCCAAGAGCCACGGCCAACCGGACTCCGTACCTAGCACCGAGCCGAGCCCGAGGATTTGCGAGAGCAGGATGGTTATAGTTATCACCAGTTGGTATACCGTTCCTATCTGTGGACAAGATTTTATGTTATGATTTATTGTATTTACGCGAATGCTACACATTTTAAATAAAACGATTTTCGGATTTTATTGCGTTTTTAATTTAAAATTTTCGGATTTTATCGCGTTTTTAATTTAATATTAAAACACGATAAAATCCGAAAATCGTTTTATTTAAAAAGATTTTATGTTATAAATATTAGAATTGACAACCTCCGTGGACGAGTGGTATATATACATACATCAAGGTATCGTCAGCTTTGAGTTCTCAGGTTCGATTCCCGTACGGGCTAATGATGAAAACCACCTTTGTCTCGGGTTTAGTTGTTTGAGGTGCCTTCGTTATTTCAGTTTCCATAACACAAATGCTTTAGCTACTTATTTTGAATTCGGAGCAACATAAGTGATTGTTGTCCCTGTCTACGTACCTATGTTTATATATATATACCAATTTTCGAGGTGTCCACAGCTCTAAGTTCCGGGGTCCGATTCCCAGACGGGCCAATGTGGATAACCACTTTTTCTACATTGTCTCGGGTCTGGGTGTTTGTGGTACCTTCAATGTTTCTGATTACTTAACACGCGTGCTTCCGCTGTTTACTTTGGGATGAGCGCTATGTTTGTGACGTTGTCCCTGACTATGTATGTATTTTATTTATTATTAAAAATTTTCCATGCCTTCGTCTTATACTCAAAACATAACAGCCTGTAAATTCACTGCAGGACAAAGCCTAACGTAAGTAGGATTTCCCATTATCGCCATGCTTGGCAAGCTGATTGACGATCATAATACCGCACACATAGCACTAGTCACATGCTTGATTCTGCTGTGTTATGATATGACAATGATGTGGTAAGATATGATGAGTGGTCGGAGTCGAGAGACCCGAGTTAGATCCCCTGGTGGCAGGCTCGTACCAATGGGTTTTTCAAAAAAACTTATGTGCGAATTACATCGTTGACTTGGACATAAAGATGGCGACGGGATCACCATCTGTCACGTTGTCCCGAAAATATCTTCGGTGGAAGGTGGGTCGAAGGGCCTTTATTGTCTAGACTAGACCTCTGTATACCCCTTTATTGGGAATTGCGTGAAGATATTTATTTATTATTTATCTTTCGCGAGTGATAACGGCAACCCCTTTTTTCCATGTTGACTAGGGTAAGGCCTTGAAATGCCTTTTTCAACCGACAGATGCCGGGATAACCATGTCACAAAATAAGCAGTGCAGAATAACCAAACGTCAGCGTCTAAGGTGCAACTTGTCTGGCAATTTGATCGCCAATCCGCTCTAAAGTGGCGTAAAGACACTACCCACGGGGCTGTTGGGTCGTCTTTTTTTTTAATAACAATATCGTATATTTGCTAGAATGTAGGTACACAATTAAGGTATTATCTTTACATTTAACCATTACATTCTACTTTACTATACTATGTTTTTTTTAATTTACTTTCAATTAAACACACTCACCGAACCGCGTAGTGAAATAGGCGATATTTCAGACAAGTACAGCGGGGCGAGTCCCGCGTTCAGTCCGCTGTTTATGCCGATGAGTAATCTGGAAAAATGTAAATAAATATCATCACGCCATTCCCAATACAGGGCCAGACGGAGGTCTAGTCTAGACAATTAAGACCCTTTGTCCCTTCCTTCCACCGAAGATATTTTCGGGACAACGTGACAGGTGGTGAGCCCGTCGCCGTCTTAAGGCAACGATATAATTCGTATATAAGTTTTTGTAAAATTGCCACCTGGGGATCGAACCGGGGCTCTTAACTCAAATTCAGAAACCACTCAGCTATGGTAACTTTAAAAAAAATTAGATAAAAATATTGTTCACGCATAATCCCAACTCTGTGGTAGACAGAGGTCTAGACAATTCTGTCCTTTCTACCCATCCAGACAACGTGACCGTTGGTGAGCCTAGCGCCGTTGCAAAAATTAAGATTGCATGAAATGTCCCAGCGATGGGCAAAGACCACATCACTATTCGTCTTGTATAACCTATATTTTTTGTTGACAAATTTGTACATAAGCAAGTATACGTATACGTATAAGCAGGTATCTTTGAAATGAACCGATTTTGACGGAACTTTCACTGGCAGATAGCTGATGTCATAAGGAAGAACATATGGTAGTTTTATTTTAGAAACATAATTAGCGTTCCGCGCTGAGTATAACTGCGCGAGCAAAGCCGCGGATGGTGATAAGATGATTCGAAAGACCGGAACACATGTTCCAAACATGTGCTCTTTATACAAACAAAATTATAGCTTGATTTCATTGGATAAGACATACATACATACAGGACGAATACTCATACCAAAGGGTGCTCTTGAATTTTAAGAGTTAGAGTTTCCGAGTTCAATCCCCAGGTGGCAGGCTCGTACCTATGTACGCTTTTTCAACAACTTATGTACGAATTATATCGTTGACTTGGACATAAAGACGGCGACGGGCTTACCATCTGTCACGTTGTCCTGAAAATATCTTCGGTGGAAAGTGGATAAAAGGGAATTAATTACCTAGCCTAGATCTCTGTCTACCCCTTCATTGGGAATTGCGTGACGATATTTAGGGTGATCTAGCGAACAATCCTCAATACTGTGGAAGTCAGAGGTTTAGATAATTTAGGCCTTTAACCTGCTCTTTGCCGAAGCTTTTTCAGGGGTTGTGTGACAGATGGTGAGTTTGTGGTCGTTTCAATGTCCAGGCAAGGGTACCAATTGTACATAAGTTTTAAAAAAGACTATGACAAGAGGTGGAGGAGATCATTCGAGTTTCGATCTCCCATTCAGCTATCTTAACTCTATCTCTTGTATGATGTGTGAAGTCCGCCAACGAGCATAGGATCTATTTGATTAATGTTATATATACATACAATTTATAATAGATATCTTCATTATATTCCCAATACTGGGGTAACCAGAGTTTCAGATGACTCATCTTTTAAAAATATCCATCTTAGTCGAACGCTATGACAATATTTAGTTACATGTATTTTCAAATAGATAAATTTTCATATATACATATAAACATCCTTTACTCGAGTACTTTACAAATAGTTAAAAACGGCTAAACTTATGTTATAATAATCGGTGTAGGTACCAACTAGTTTCGGACCTAACGAAGGTCCTTCATCAGGGTGAGTGGAATGAGTTCGCGCTCGCGTCCCGCCTCGCACTGAACCTGATGAAGGACCTCCGTTAGATCCGAAACTAATCGGTACCTACACCGATTTATAACGTGAGTTTAGCCGTTTTTAAATATTTGATTGATAATGTATCACGAAAGTTTTAATAACTTCATTACTTTAATATTCTTAAAATTCTAAATTCTTCTTATTCCTAGCGGGACTCGAACCTGCAACCTTTAGCGAAGGCAGGGTCACTAACTAGGCTATTAAGAAGTAGGATATGAACCCGCGTTACTCAATTAAAACAAAACTAAACCTACCACTCGTCTTCTACCGAAGCCCAATCAATAATTACGCAAACATTATATTTTTGTTGCCAGCACAAATATTTATCTTGGCCGGGGGAAAAAAAAATTCCCGCCAAAATAAATATTTGGGATTTGTCCGTTTAAAATTAAGAAACACGATCTCAAGGTCGCCGCGGTAACCTTGCCTCTTAACCTTGACCGAAATTAACGATCGTGAGTATTGGAAAGGATATGAGACAGATGTTTGTTTAAAGCAAAGTGCAGTGATGTAATTTTTTAATATTACCTTCAACAACTGAAGACTAAATATAGTATTAAACTGGGCCTACCGACCCAGTTATAAAAAATCGAGTGTTTTATACCATACGACTGTAAGTAAAAATTCTGTAGCTATATGTATGAATGTATACATACATAAATTCTTCTTATCATCTTATTCTTTACAGCCTATGAAGAGTCCCTTTGCATTAATTTTTTTTAATTTTCTACAAATATTTAAATTTATTATGTGTTTTCATTGATAAGTTAATATTTTTGAGGTATATGAAGCGTTACTAGCTATGAGAGAAAGAGAATCTGTGCTCCCACCTCTCTCTTGCCCCTACAGTAAGTACGAAACGTAACTCTCTACGTTATATATCTTTACTATTACGTTATGTTACGTTATGTATCTTTTATTTACTAATTTATATCTAAAATTTTATTTTTAATTACATTTAAAGTCACGATAACCGAGTGGTTGGGTGGTCAGAATTCAAGAGTCAAGAGACCCGAGTTCGACCCCAGGAGGCAGGCTCGTGCTAATGGGTTTTTCAAAAACTTATGTAAGAATTATATCGTTGGCTTGGACATAACGACGGGCGAAGGGATCACCGCCTGTTACGTTGTCCCAAAAATGTCTATCTGTCTACCCCTGTAATGAGAATGGCGTGAGGATATTTTTTCAATAAAACTCACACGGGACTTTACGAGCACGAACCTTGGTGATCGCACTCGGGTTTCTTATATATTTATATACATATATATATATATATATATATATATATATATATATATATATATATATATATATATATATATATATATATATATATATATATATATATATATATATATATATATATATATATATATATATATATATATATATATATATATATATATATATATATATATATATATATATATATATATATATATATATATATATATATATATATATATATATATATATATATATATACATATATATATATATATATATATATATATATATATATATATTTATATACATATAAATATTTAAATATAAACATAAACATGAGACCATGACACGAGTAAAAACATTTATCATATAAATGTTTCCTCCTAGTATATCTCGAACCTACAACCCTTACATTCCAAAGCAGGGGCACTAGGCTGTCGGGTCTTCAAATTAATGCATTCATTCATATTATAATTACCCTTTATGTTAAGTTTTTCTATGAATAAATGCCTTGAAACTATCAATAGGCAGGCTTTGAACATTTACTGGGATTATGTTGTAGAAGCGTATACACCGCCCTATGAACGAGTTACTTACTCTATGGAGTCTAGTAACAGTTACATTAGCTTGTGTTTATTCCTGGTATAATGTCCAAGAATAATTTATAAGACCATTAAGAAAGATTAGATACAAAGATAGCAGTTTAATAACAAGATAGCAGCACGCACGCACGCACGCACGCACGCACGCACGCACATACGCACACACACACACAGACACACACACACACACACACACACACACACACACACACACACACACACACACACACACACACACACACACACACACACACACACACACACACAAAATCGTGGGGTCAATAGTTAAAAGAAATCTGGCCGTTTAAAGTGGGTCAAAATCGCGCCCAAAGAAGTCGGTTGCAAACATACATACATAAAAGTGAAGCTAATATGAAGCGTGTAAAAAGGTTGTTGCTAAAAAATAACATTGCACCATTCTTTGCAATAAATAAAAGGCATATGTTATCTGGTCCGAAGAGAAGAAGGGCAAAGCTATTTACTAAAAACTTTGTAATAATGAATATCAGCAAAGTAACGCCTAACTGACCTAAAAAAATAACAATTATGGAATATAACATTATGGACATAACATTATGGAATATAAAATAAATAAATAAATAAATATGAAATATGAATACAGGGGTAGACAGAGGTCTAGTCTAGACATTTAAGCCCCTTCGACCCACCTTCCCCCGAAGATATTTATATTAATAATAGTGAAAAAATTATAAAATAATAAAATACATATACGAGTATAGGGCAACTCCCGTCACACAGACCTACATAGACAGTTACAACATCTCAAACATTGCTCTGATCCCAAAGTAAGCAGCTTAACCACTTGTATTATGGAATCAGAAACAACGAAGGTACCATCAAAATGTCTTAAAAAAAATTAAAAATAAATCTTAAAATAGACATATATATAGGTATATATATAGATAGGGACAACATCATATACATTGCTCCGATCCCTATTTAAGATGGTAAAGCACTTGTGGTATGGGTATCGGAAACAACGAAGTCACCACAAACACGCAGACCTGAGAAGATGTAATCAAAGTGGGTTTTCTACATTGTTCCGACCGTGAATCGAACGCGGGGCCTCGAGATGGCGACATCTTGAAAACCGGTGTTTACGCTACTCGTCCACGGAGGTCGTTAACTCTTAAAATTTGTCTGTGTCAGTTTGTAATTAATTTAGCGCTCGTTCCTTTAACTTCGACTATCGACAAAAGATATTTTTTATCGATAAAAGATTTATATTCTTATTTCGATAAACCTATGATTTGATTTGATTTGTTCGGATTTTACTATTGTATCTTGTTTTCCCATACAGTAACAGTGGTATGGAAAGCATGCCGTATTTTGATATTCTTTTAACAAATTTAGATATTTCTATGAAGCAATGCAGATAAGAAAGGCAGAGAGAGAGAGACAGAGAGAGAGAGAGAGAGGGGGAGATCCTAGAGTTATAATTATAGAATGGCTTACAAGAATTATATGGCGCAATATTTTAAATAGCTTCTACACATTTTTCCATACAATAAAGATATTAAACTTACTGTTGCCTCAGAATATAAGTCCATGTCTGAGTGCCGTTTGAACGTTTCAACATAAGCAAAATATGCGGTGATTGCAGTTTTCCTTGTTGCCACTGTATTCAAACCACACCATACTCAAATATATGCTCTACAATGAATGTTCAAGCCATTCCCAATACAGGGGTAGACAGAGATCTAGACAATTAAGTCCCTTCGACTCACTTTCCACCGAAAACATGTTTCGGTACATCGTGACAGTTGGTGAGCTTGTTGCCGTCTTTATGTCCAAGTCAACGATATAATTCGTACATAAGTTTTTTAAAAAAAAAAACCATTGCTACGAGCCTGCCACCTGGGAATCGAACTCAGGTCTCTTGAATCGAAATTCCGACCCTCCACGCCATTACACTCCACTCTATTCCCAGACTACATCACACACATTGCTCTGATCCTAAAGTAAGCAGCTTAAGTACTTATTTGATGGAATTAGAAACAACTAAGTTACTACAAACAACCAGACCCGAGACGATATAGAAAAAAGTGGTTTTCTACATTGATCCCTCTAGGAATCGTACCCGAGACACCTTAATAACTGGTGTGAACGCCATTCAACCACAGAGATCGTCAACAAAGCGAAGAAACGGGCGCTAAAAGCTACAGACATTGAAAAGAACGCTGTCAATTACTGTAGTCACTTTTCGATAATAAAAAACAAAAAACAAAATGGCCGACAATTGTCAGCTGTTGTTTTCATCGGTTGGTGTGATTGGTGCAATTGAACTTATAACCTGTGATGCACTCGATAAACTAAGAAGTTCATAATATAAGCGTCAATAGCCTAATGGTTTAGGGTGCGGAATGCGAAATGTAAGTTCACAGGTTCGGTTCTTAATTGTGTACACCTTGATCTACCCCTGTATTGGAAATGGCGTTAAGATATTATTTTTTTTTTTTAGAAAAACATGAAGTTTTTTGTGAACAGTGAAAAGTGTGTGACGAGTAACGAGTGCCGTATGCAATTATTTACCGACAGATGGCAGGCCATCTTGAAGAATGAATAAACAATAATAAAATAAAATATAACACAAAAATTAAATTAATCTAATCTAATTTTTGTGTTATATTTTATTATTATAGTACAATAATTGCAAAGGAATTAAATTAGTTATAAGATCAAGAATCTTGAAGAATAACAACCCATAATTCTGTAGCTTTGGTTAGCTCCTAGCGGATTGGTGCAGGGCGCCCTATGCCAATACGCTAACCATGTCTGGCGATTATGGCAAGTCCCCCTTTAAGGGGGATGCCCATGATCTGCAGTGAGCTTTAACAGACCGTTATATATGTTTTAAGTATATGATTATACGACAAGTTTTTATGAAAAAAAGTATATGTTCACCCCTTTCCCAATACAGGGTTAGACAAAGATCTAGACAATTAAGTCCCTTCGACCACCTTCCACCAAAGACTTCTTTCTCAGATGTGACAGGTCGTCTGTCGCCGTCTTTGTGTCCAAACTAACTGTTGGACACAAAGACGGCGTACATAAGTTTTGAAAATAAAAACCATTGGTAATTTGCCACCTTGAATGACCGAACTCGTGTCTCTTGACCTGAATTTCAGACCACCCAGCCACTGCCCATATTTTGAACCTATACCTTATTATTATGAATAAACAACATAAAAAGGGTCGAAGTAGACAGAGACTAACTTTCGAAGAAGGCACGATCGAGAGTACTGCATACCTAGTATGAATGACGTGCGTGTATGAATCGAATGGTGAATTTGAAGGAAGGAAACAAATAAGAATCTTAGCACGTCTATGGGTGAACATATATTTTTTATTATTTACAACAAGATGGCCATCGTGGACGAGTGGCGGTGCTGCCAGCTCTGAAGTATCGGGTTCGATTCCCAGTCGGGTCAATGTAGAGAACACTTTTTTACATGTCTTGGGTCTGGGCGTTTGTGGTACCTGGTGTGGAAGCGCCATAATCGCCCAATACTTGGCACATTGTACACAAATACTGTACGTCTGACTATTGCGTCTCTTTCTAACGTAGCGCATTTCTAAACGACAGCATACATGAGTGTATTTCGTTAAGTAGGTAATTCATTTTTCATTCTTTCTGTGAATTATTAACCTTAACTGGTCCTGTTAAGGTCAGAAATGGAACCACGGCATGATGTCGTTTTAAGGCCAAAAATGGTTGCTGAGGGCAAACTTCTTTCTGGGAGATCAAGTAAGGTGAAAGTAAAGCACTATAGTTTAATTAACTCAGGATCTGATGATGGAAACTAACTTTTTATAAGAACTTTGAGTATTTCAGCTCTATTCTTAATTTTGAGTATTTGATGAGCCAATAGCTTAGTCGAAAACGGCCTTGCATTCGAAGCTAAGGTTTGTAGGTACATTCCCACGACAGGAAAAATATTGTATGATGTATATGAATGACTGAGTCGAATGTTTATATTTTTATTTAAATAACCTGAAAATATCTTCGGTGGAAGGTGGGTCATAGGGACTTAATTGTTCAGATTTTGACCTCTGTCTACCCCTGTATTGGGAATTGCGGAAGATATTTATTATTATTAAGTTATTTAAATTAGTATTTATGCACGAAGATTGTTCTGATGGGTATGTAAGTAGACTGTTCATTAAGACGGCGATATGCTTACCACCTGTCACGCTATCTCAAATAAACTCTAGTGAAAAATTGAGTCGAGAAAGGACTTACTACCTCAGAGTTGGGAAATGCTTGAAATAATAAAATAAATATAAATATCTTCACGCAATTCCCAATATAGGGGTAGACAGAGGTCAAGTCTAGACAATTAAGTCCCTTCGACCCACCTTCCACCAAAGATATTTTCGGGACAACGTGACAGGTGGTGAGCCCGTCGCCCCTTTATGTCCAAGCCAACGATGTAATTCGTACATAAGTTTTGAAAACCCATTGGTACGAGCTCGCCACCTGGGCATCGAACTCGGGTCTTTCGACTCGAAATTCCGACCCTCCACGCCATTACACTCCACTCTATTCCCAGACTACATCACACACATTGCTCTGATCCCAAAGTAAGCAGCTTATGGACATAACATTATGGAATATAACATTATGGAATATAACATTATGGACATAACATTATGGACATAACATTATGGAATATAACATTATGGAATATAACATTATGGAATATAACATTATGGACATAACATTATGGACATAACATTATGGACATAACATTATGGAATATAACATTATGGAATATAACATTATGGACATAACATTATGGACATAACATTATGGAATATAACATTATGGAATATAACATTATGGAATATAACATTATGGACATAACATTATGGAATATAACATTATGGAATATAACATTATGGAATATAACATTATGGACATAACATTATGGACATAACATTATGGACATAACATTATGGAATATAACATTATGGAATATAACATTATGGACATAACATTATGGACATAACATTATGGACATAACATTATGGAATATAACATTATGGAATATAACATTATGGAATATAACATTATGGAATATAACATTATGGACATAACATTATGGAATATAACATTATGGAATATAACATTATGGAATATAACATTATGGAATATAACATTATGGACATAACATTATGGACATAACATTATGGAATATAACATTATGGAATATAACATTATGGAATATAACATTATGGAATATAACATTATGGACATAACATTATGGAATATAACATTATGGAATATAACATTATGGACATAACATTATGGACATAACATTATGGACATAACATTATGGACATAACATTATGGAATATAACATTATGGAATATAACATTATGGACATAACATTATGGAATATAACATTATGGACATAACATTATGGAATATAACATTATGGAATATAACATTATGGACATAACATTATGGAATATAACATTATGGAATATAACATTATGGACATAACATTATGGAATATAACATTATGGACATAACATTATGGACATAACATTATGGACATAACATTATGGACATAACATTATGGAATATAACATTATGGACATAACATTATGGACATAACATTATGGACATAACATTATGGACATAACATTATGGACATAACATTATGGAATATAACATTATGGACATAACATTATGGACATAACATTATGGAATATAACATTATGGACATAACATTATGGACATAACATTATGGAATATAACATTATGGACATAACATTATGGAATATAACATTATGGACATAACATTATGGACATAACATTATGGACATAACATTATGGAATATAACATTATGGACATAACATTATGGACATAACATTATGGACATAACATTATGGACATAACATTATGGACATAACATTATGGACATAACATTATGGACATAACATTATGGACATAACATTATGGACATAACATTATGGACATAACATTATGGACATAACATTATGGAATATAACATTATGGAATATAACATTATGGACATAACATTATGGAATATAACATTATGGACATAACATTATGGACATAACATTATGGAATATAACATTATGGACATAACATTATGGACATAACATTATGGACATAACATTATGGAATATAACATTATGGACATAACATTATGGACATAACATTATGGAATATAACATTATGGACATAACATTATGGAATATAACATTATGGACATAACATTATGGAATATAACATTATGGAATATAACATTATGGACATAACATTATGGACATAACATTATGGACATAACATTATGGAATATAACATTATGGAATATAACATTATGGACATAACATTATGGACATAACATTATGGAATATAACATTATGGAATATAACATTATGGAATATAACATTATGGACATAACATTATGGACATAACATTATGGACATAACATTATGGAATATAACATTATGGAATATAACATTATGGACATAACATTATGGACATAACATTATGGAATATAACATTATGGAATATAACATTATGGAATATAACATTATGGAATATAACATTATGGAATATAACATTATGGAATATAACATTATGGAATATAACATTATGGACATAACATTATGGACATAACATTATGGACATAACATTATGGAATATAACATTATGGAATATAACATTATGGACATAACATTATGGACATAACATTATGGAATATAACATTATGGAATATAACATTATGGAATATAACATTATGGACATAACATTATGGACATAACATTATGGACATAACATTATGGAATATAACATTATGGAATATAACATTATGGACATAACATTATGGACATAACATTATGGAATATAACATTATGGAATATAACATTATGGAATATAACATTATGGAATATAACATTATGGAATATAACATTATGGAATATAACATTATGGAATATAACATTATGGACATAACATTATGGACATAACATTATGGACATAACATTATGGAATATAACATTATGGAATATAACATTATGGACATAACATTATGGACATAACATTATGGACATAACATTATGGAATATAACATTATGGAATATAACATTATGGACATAACATTATGGAATATAACATTATGGAATATAACATTATGGAATATAACATTATGGAATATAACATTATGGAATATAACATTATGGAATATAACATTATGGACATAACATTATGGACATAACATTATGGAATATAACATTATGGAATATAACATTATGGAATATAACATTATGGAATATAACATTATGGACATAACATTATGGAATATAACATTATGGAATATAACATTATGGACATAACATTATGGACATAACATTATGGACATAACATTATGGACATAACATTATGGAATATAACATTATGGAATATAACATTATGGACATAACATTATGGAATATAACATTATGGACATAACATTATGGAATATAACATTATGGAATATAACATTATGGACATAACATTATGGAATATAACATTATGGAATATAACATTATGGACATAACATTATGGAATATAACATTATGGACATAACATTATGGACATAACATTATGGAATATAACATTATGGACATAACATTATGGACATAACATTATGGACATAACATTATGGACATAACATTATGGACATAACATTATGGACATAACATTATGGACATAACATTATGGACATAACATTATGGACATAACATTATGGACATAACATTATGGACATAACATTATGGAATATAACATTATGGACATAACATTATGGACATAACATTATGGACATAACATTATGGAATATAACATTATGGACATAACATTATGGAATATAACATTATGGAATATAAAATAAATAAATATGAAATATGAATACAGGGGTAGACAGAGATCTAGACAATTAAGTCCCTTCGACTCACTTTCCACCGAAAACATGTTTCGGTACATCGTGACAGTTGGTGAGCTTGTTGCCGTCTTTATGTCCAAGTCAACGATATAATTCGTACATAAGTTTTTTTAAATAAACCATTGCTACGAGCCTGCCACCTGGGAATCGAACTCAGGTCTCTTGAATCGAAATTCCGACCCTCCACGCCATTACACTCCACTCTATTCCCAGACTACATCACACACATTGCTCTGATCCCAAAGTAAGCAGCTTAACCACTTGTATTATGGAATCAGAAACAACGAAGGTACCATCAAAATGTCTTAAAAAAAATTAAAAATAAATCTTAAAATAGACATATATATAGGTATATATATAGATAGGGACAACATCATATACATTGCTCCGATCCCTATTTAAGATGGTAAAGCACTTGTGGTATGGGTATCGGAAACAACGAAGTCACCACAAACACGCAGACCTGAGAAGATGTAATCAAAGTGGGTTTTCTACATTGTTCCGACCGTGAATCGAACGCGGAGCCTCGAGATGGCGACATCTTGAAAACCGGTGTTTACGCTACTCGTCCACGGAGGTCGTTAACTCTTAAAATTTGTCTGTGTCAGTTTGTAATTAATTTAGCGCTCGTTCCTTTAACTTCGACTATCGACAAAAGATATTTTTTATCGATAAAAGATTTATATTCTTATTTCGATAAACCTATGATTTGATTTGATTTGATTTGATTTGATTTGATTTGATTTGATTTGATTTGATTTGATTTGATTTGATTTGATTTGATTTGATTTGATTTGATTTGTTCGGATTTTACTATTGTATCTTGTTTTCCCATACAGTAACAGTGGTATGGAAAGCATGCCGTATTTTGATATTCTTTTAACAAATTTAGATATTTCTATGAAGCAATGCAGATAAGAAAGGCAGAGAGAGAGAGAGAGAGAGAGAGAGAGAGAGAGAGAGAGGGGGGGGGGGAGGGAGATCCTAGAGTTATAATTATAGAATGGCTTACAAGAATTATATGGCGCAATATTTTAAATAGCTTCTACACATTTTTTCCATACAATAAAGATATTAAACTTACTGTTGCCTCAGAATATAAGTCCATGTCTGAGTGCCGTTTGAACGTTTCAACATAAGCAAAATATGCGGTGATTGCAGTTTTCCTTGTTGCCACTGTATTCAAACTACACCATACTCAAATATATGCACTACAATGAATGTTCAAGCCATTCCCAATACAGGGGTAGACAGAGATCTAGACAATTAAGTCCCTTCGACTCACTTTCCACCGAAAACATGTTTCGGTACATCGTGACAGTTGGTGAGCTTGTTGCCGTCTTTATGTCCAAGTCAACGATATAATTCGTACATAAGTTTTTAAAAAAAAAAAACCATTGCTACGAGCCTGCCACCTGGGAATCGAACTCAGGTCTCTTGAATCGAAATTCCGACCCTCCACGCCATTACACTCCACTCTATTCCCAGACTACATCACACACATTGCTCTGATCCTAAAGTAAGCAGCTTAAGTACTTATTTGATGGAATTAGAAACAACTAAGTTACTACAAACAACCAGACCCGAGACGATATAGAAAAAAAGTGGTTTTCTACATTGATCCCTCTAGGAATCGTACCCGAGACACCTTAATAACTGGTGTGAACGCCATTCAACCACAGAGATCGTCAACAAAGCGAAGAAACGGGCGCTAAAAGCTACAGACATTGAAAAGAACGCTGTCAATTACTGTAGTCACTTTTCGATAATAAAAACAAACAAAATGGCCGACAATAGTCAGCTGTTGTTTTCATCGGTTGGTGTGATTGGTGCAATTGAACTTATAACCTGTGATGCACTCGATAAACTAAGAAGTTCATAATATAAGCGTCAATAGCCTAATGGTTTAGGTGCGGAATGCGAAATGTAAGTTCACAGGTTCGGTTCTTAATTATGGACATAACATTATGGAATATAACATTATGGACATAACATTATGGACATAACATTATGGACATAACATTATGGAATATAACATTATGGACATAACATTATGGACATAACATTATGGACATAACATTATGGACATAACATTATGGACATAACATTATGGAATATAACATTATGGACATAACATTATGGAATATAACATTATGGAATATAACATTATGGACATAACATTATGGACATAACATTATGGACATAACATTATGGACATAACATTATGGAATATAACATTATGGACATAACATTATGGACATAACATTATGGACATAACATTATGGACATAACATTATGGACATAACATTATGGAATATAACATTATGGACATAACATTATGGAATATAACATTATGGACATAACATTATGGACATAACATTATGGAATATAACATTATGGACATAACATTATGGACATAACATTATGGACATAACATTATGGACATAACATTATGGACATAACATTATGGAATATAACATTATGGACATAACATTATGGACATAACATTATGGACATAACATTATGGACATAACATTATGGACATAACATTATGGACATAACATTATGGACATAACATTATGGACATAACATTATGGACATAACATTATGGACATAACATTATGGACATAACATTATGGAATATAACATTATGGAATATAACATTATGGAATATAACATTATGGACATAACATTATGGAATATAACATTATGGACATAACATTATGGACATAACATTATGGAATATAACATTATGGACATAACATTATGGACATAACATTATGGACATAACATTATGGAATATAACATTATGGACATAACATTATGGACATAACATTATGGAATATAACATTATGGACATAACATTATGGAATATAACATTATGGAATATAACATTATGGACATAACATTATGGACATAACATTATGGACATAACATTATGGACATAACATTATGGAATATAACATTATGGAATATAACATTATGGACATAACATTATGGAATATAACATTATGGAATATAACATTATGGAATATAACATTATGGAATATAACATTATGGACATAACATTATGGACATAACATTATGGAATATAACATTATGGAATATAACATTATGGACATAACATTATGGACATAACATTATGGAATATAACATTATGGAATATAACATTATGGAATATAACATTATGGAATATAACATTATGGAATATAACATTATGGAATATAACATTATGGACATAACATTATGGACATAACATTATGGAATATAACATTATGGAATATAACATTATGGACATAACATTATGGACATAACATTATGGACATAACATTATGGAATATAACATTATGGAATATAACATTATGGAATATAACATTATGGAATATAACATTATGGACATAACATTATGGACATAACATTATGGAATATAACATTATGGAATATAACATTATGGAATATAACATTATGGAATATAACATTATGGAATATAACATTATGGAATATAACATTATGGAATATAACATTATGGAATATAACATTATGGAATATAACATTATGGACATAACATTATGGACATAACATTATGGACATAACATTATGGACATAACATTATGGACATAACATTATGGACATAACATTATGGACATAACATTATGGACATAACATTATGGAATATAACATTATGGACATAACATTATGGACATAACATTATGGAATATAACATTATGGACATAACATTATGGAATATAACATTATGGACATAACATTATGGACATAACATTATGGAATATAACATTATGGAATATAACATTATGGAATATAACATTATGGAATATAACATTATGGACATAACATTATGGACATAACATTATGGACATAACATTATGGACATAACATTATGGACATAACATTATGGACATAACATTATGGACATAACATTATGGACATAACATTATGGACATAACATTATGGACATAACATTATGGACATAACATTATGGACATAACATTATGGACATAACATTATGGACATAACATTATGGAATATAACATTATGGACATAACATTATGGACATAACATTATGGACATAACATTATGGACATAACATTATGGACATAACATTATGGACATAACATTATGGACATAACATTATGGACATAACATTATGGACATAACATTATGGACATAACATTATGGAATATAACATTATGGACATAACATTATGGACATAACATTATGGACATAACATTATGGACATAACATTATGGAATATAACATTATGGACATAACATTATGGACATAACATTATGGACATAACATTATGGAATATAACATTATGGACATAACATTATGGAATATAACATTATGGACATAACATTATGGACATAACATTATGGACATAACATTATGGACATAACATTATGGAATATAACATTATGGACATAACATTATGGACATAACATTATGGACATAACATTATGGACATAACATTATGGACATAACATTATGGAATATAACATTATGGAATATAACATTATGGACATAACATTATGGACATAACATTATGGACATAACATTATGGACATAACATTATGGACATAACATTATGGACATAACATTATGGAATATAACATTATGGAATATAACATTATGGACATAACATTATGGACATAACATTATGGACATAACATTATGGACATAACATTATGGACATAACATTATGGACATAACATTATGGACATAACATTATGGAATATAACATTATGGACATAACATTATGGAATATAACATTATGGACATAACATTATGGACATAACATTATGGAATATAACATTATGGACATAACATTATGGACATAACATTATGGACATAACATTATGGACATAACATTATGGAATATAACATTATGGACATAACATTATGGACATAACATTATGGACATAACATTATGGACATAACATTATGGAATATAACATTATGGAATATAACATTATGGAATATAACATTATGGACATAACATTATGGAATATAACATTATGGAATATAACATTATGGACATAACATTATGGAATATAACATTATGGACATAACATTATGGAATATAACATTATGGAATATAACATTATGGACATAACATTATGGACATAACATTATGGAATATAACATTATGGACATAACATTATGGACATAACATTATGGACATAACATTATGGACATAACATTATGGAATATAAAATAAATAAATAAATATAACACAAAATTAGATTAATCTAATCTAATTTTTGTGTTATATTTTATTATTATAGTACAATAATTGCAAAGGAATTAAATTAGTTATAAGATCAAGAATCTTGAAGAATAACAACCCATAATTCTGTAGCTTTGGTTAGCTCCTAGCGGATTGGTGCAGGGCGCCCTATGCCAATACGCTAACCATGTCTGGCGATTATGGCAAGTCCCCCTTTAAGGGGGATGCCCATGATCTGCAGTGAGCTTTAACAGACCGTTATATATGTTTTAAGTATATGATTATATGACAAGTTTTTATGAAAAAAAAAAGTATATGTTCACCCCTTTCCCAATACAGGGTTAGACAAAGATCTAGACAATTAAATCCTTACGACCTACCTTCCACCAAAGACTTCTTTCAGACGTGACAGGTCGTGAGTCCGTCGCCGTCTTTGTGTCCAAACTAACGTTTGGACACAAAGACGGCGTACATAGGTTTTGAAAAAAAAAAAAAAACCATTGGTAATTTGCCACCTGGGAATGACCGAACTCGTGTCTCTTGACTCGAATTTCAGACCACCCAGCCACTCGCCTATCGTGACCTTTATTATTATGAATAAACAACATAAAAAGGGTCGAAGTAGACCGAGACTAACTTTCGAAGCAGGCACGATCGATAGTACTCGCATACCTAGTATGAATGACGAGCGTGTATGAATCGAATGGTGAATTTGAAGGAAGCGAAAGACGTAAATAAGAATCCTTAGCACGTCTATGGGTGAACATATATTTTTTATTATTTACAACAAGATGGCCATCGTGGACGAGTGGCGGTGCTGCCAGCTCTGAAGTATCGGGTTCGATTCCCAGTCGGGTCAATGTAGAGAACACTTTTTTACATGTCTTGGGTCTGGGCGTTTGTGGTACCTGGTGTGGAAGCGCCATAATCGCCCAATACCTGGCACATTGTACACAAATACTGTACGTCTGACTATTGCGTCTCTTTCTAACGTAGCGCATTTCTAAACGACAGCATACATGAGTGTATTTCGTTAAGTAGGTAATTCATTTTTCATTCTTTCTGTGAATTATTAACCTTAACTGGTCCTGTTAAGGTCAGAAATGGAACCACGGCATGATGTCGTTTTAAGGCCAAAAATGGTTGCTGAGGGCAAACTTCTTTCTGGGAGATCAAGTAAGGTGAAAGTAAAGCACTATAGTTTAATTAACTCAGGATCTGATGATGGAAACTAACTTTTTATAAGAACTTTGAGTATTTCAGCTCTATTCTTAATTTTGAGTATTTGATGAGCCAATAGCTTAGTCGAAAACGGCCTTGCATTCGAAGCTAAGGTTTGTAGGTACATTCCCACGACAGGAAAAATATTGTATGATGTATGAATGTTTATATTTTTCCCCTGTATTGGGAATTGCGTGAAGATATTTATTATTATTAAGTTATTTAAATTAGTATTTATGCACGAAGATTATTCTGATGGGTATGTAAGTAGACTGTTCATTAAGACGGCGATATGCTTACCACCTGTCACGCTATCTCAAATAAACTCTAGTGAAAATTGAGTCGAGAAAGGACTTACTACCTCAGAGTTGGGAAATGCTTGAAATAATAAAATAAATATAAATATCTTCACGCAATTCCCAATATAGGGGTAGACAGAGGTCAAGTCTAGACAATTAAGTCCCTTCGACCCACCTTCCACCAAAGATATTTTCGGGACAACGTGACAGGTGGTGAGCCCGTCGCCCCCTTTATGTCCAAGCCAACGATGTAATTCGTACATAAGTTTTTGAAAAACCCATTGGTACGAGCCTGCCACCTGGGCATCGAACTCGGGTCTTTCGACTCGAAATTCCGACTACCCAACAACTCGGCTATCGTGACTTAAATGAAGATAAATGCTTGAAGATAAATAAATTGAGTATTTCACCTTTTTTATTGTGTTCAGTAAGTTGCGTATACGCGGTTAACATTTAAGGTAGCACAGCGTTAAATGTCAAGTATGTACGACACATAATTTTCAATAGTCGACAAACTTTCAGTAAGTTTGACAAAGAGTATAATAGTCACGATAGCCGAGTGTGTGAGATAGTTTTTATTCAAAACTTAAGGATGATTTATTTATTTATTTGTTTGTATATGTACATACATTGAAGAAAAGAATATAAAGTTCCCATTTGAAGTTCCTAAAAATACGTACACACCCTGAAAGAGTATACAGCATTTATATCCTTGGTTGGACATAATGACGGCGACAAAGTCCCCATCTGTAACGTTGCCCCAAAAAATGTCTTCTGTGAAAGGTGGGTCGAAAGGATTCAATTACCTAGACCTCTGTCTACTCCAGAATTATCTGTTGTAGTGTATAAGTTACATGATAAATTCCTACCTGCCCAGGATGAGGAGTTCCGCGGAGTTTGCGATCTTCGAGCTGCCTTCAAACGCCGCCGCTAGGAACACCAAGCCGTTGTTCAGTAGTAAACCTCCTTTCCTGCCGAAACTGAAAAACAAAAGAAAATTACCTTCTGCGGTTCCGTTTACCGTGTACTCCAGATAGGAACCTCGCTAGTAAATTAGAGCGACATTTATATCTACACATAAGAAGCTCGCTAGTGGCGGATTCAGGAAACACATTGAGATCCTACATCGCGCTATCGAAGTTCGCACGATTGCACGCATATATACGAGTACCGATAACACACTGATATTGCAGGAGAAGACGTTTTCCCCAGCTCGCGAAGACCCGACCTGGCGGGTAGCTACCCTTGTCCTGTAGCACCTCGTCTGCTGCAAACCTAATCACTACACCCCTAAGTTTATTTGTGGTGAAACTTTAGGGGATGTTTTGTATTCTGTAGTGGACTCTTGATAGGTTGTAAGGAAAAAGAAGAAGAATAATACTTCGACGTGTGGTTACAGCGTAATAATATACAACTCCCTTTCTTTTCATGGGTTTGTATGAGGCGACCAAGAGAAAAGTCTTGAAATGCAACTGACCACCTCTGTGGATGAGCGGGCGTGCACTTAGGGTCGCCAGCTTTGGTCCCGGGTTCGATTCTCGGTCGGGATAATGTAGAAATCACTTTTTCTACATTTTCTCGGATCTGTTTGTGGTTCCCATGCTGTTTCCGATTCCATAACACAAGTGGTTAAGCTGTTTACTTTGGGATCAGAGCAATGTACGTGATGTTGTCCCTATCTATGTATTTAATTGTGGAATAACCACCCAGAAAAACACTAGACCATAATTTAGTAGACTGGTGACAACAGCAGCGTCTTAGATGCGATGTGTCTGGCACTGCGCTCGTCAATCCGCATGCCGAGTGTAGCGATTATAGTAAAGACAGCAGAGGTCTATGTCCTGCAATCGACTTTAACAGGCCATTATGATGATGGTGTATCTTTCTACGAGGCCTGAATAGTTAGTAGACGAGCGAGGAGTCATTACTTACCGATCAGCAATGGTCCCAGTCAGGATACCGCCTATCATACCACCGACGCAGTATATCGCTACGGTTATTGACCATACTGTAGTCACTTTAGGGTCGTCTTTCGCTTCCATCGTTATATTGGTGCCAGTAAGTGCCTCTTTCTGCAACCATTCCGACATTACCTGGAAAGGAAGTCTGTATGTTAAAAAAGTTTCTTCACGCTAATCCCAATACGGGGTAGACAGAGGTCTAGACTATGAGGTCCTTTCGACCCACCTTTCACCGAAGACATTGTTTGGGACAATGAGACAGGTCGTGTTTGGGTAATGAAGAGTTCGTCTCCCAGGAAGTAGACTCTTACCGTAATGAGTTTTTTCAAAACTTTTAACGATTTATATCGTTGAGTTTGTTTATATTATAGTACGGATACCGCTATGGGAGTCGTGCTAAGATCATTTTTGCACGTTAGATATTCTAACTCAGCAAAGTCTGTAATAATGGTTAGGTAAAATAAATAAATATAAATATCTTCACGTAATTCCCAATACAGGGGTAGACAGAGGTCTAGTCTAGACAATTAAGTCCCTTCGACCCACCTTCCACCGAGGAAATATTTCTAGCTTTTTGATATTGTTAGAGCACAGGTATCATAGAATAAATAAATATGGATCAGAAAACGATAAAATTATTAGACTTAGACAAGCAAATAAAACACCTCGATATCTCTTTTTTTCCTGCACTCAAAATCTCAGGGCAAAGTTCACGGGTGCAAGCGGTCAGATTATTTACTATATAAATCGAAATGAGATGTATTGAGAGCCAAAGTATCTCAGAAAATAAACTAAAAATATACTTATTCGATAAATGCCTGTATTCTTTCAAAGAATTTTGACATATAACTAGATAGTGTTATTTATCTGCATGTAAGGAGTGACTTAGGGTTTTATTCATTATTTTATTATAATTATTGTTGGCATGGGATTTTTTTTTACTTTACTTTTAAGAAGCTGTCATATTATGTCTGTGTGAGTAGCTATATAAATGTGACAATAATTCAGACACTTATTAAAATTGTTATTAAAAATAATAAATAAAAAACAGGCTCGCCGCCTGTCACGTTGTCCCAAAGTAAGCTCCGGTGAAAGGTGGGTCGAAAGGACTTATTGTCTAGACCTCTGTCTACCTGTCTACTAGAGTGGTAGAGGCACGCATCAGTTGTCGCATGAATGGGCCGGCTCGACCGCGGAAGTACCGTACCGTAAGAACAAAAGGCGGACTTAATGCCATATGGCATTCTCTACCAGTCAACCTTACTTGATGAGGAGAAATTTTATGGTAGGTGCATTAAGAAATGGGGTATATACCCATTAAGTTAGAATTAGTATAAAAAAATTACTACAATAGACTTAAATACACATACATAGACATATAAATATATATATACAAACATATATACACATACATATACATACATACATTTATATACTTACATACATACATATATATACTTATATACATACATAAGTCAGATGAACAACACAGAACGTTATTTGCAAAATAAATTTGAGTCACATAAATGCTTTCTGAGCAACCTTTTAAAGGAAACTTTATTGGGAGCAGCCTTGAGGTCATCAGGAAGAGTGTTCCAGAGGAGTATAGCCGTAACTGTGAAAGAAGAACTGAAGAATCCCGTGCTATGCTGCGGGATGTGTTGTTTGTGTTTGTTTAGAGAACGAGGTTCTCGGTAAAGAGTAGAATGTAGATTTTGAAAATTATCTTTTAAATAGGACGGAGAATTAGGATCAGTTAAAATGGAAAATAATGTTAATAAAATTCTGGAGCTACGCCTTTGACGAATAGTGAGCCATTTGAGCTGAGAAAGATAGGAAGAAACATGGTCGTACTTACGTGAGCCGAAGATATAACGTATGCAATTGTTAAGTAGGCGCTCCAACTTATCAAGAAGATTTTGCGATAGGTCCGGGTAACACACATCTGCATAATCAATTGTGGGTAATATTAAGGTATAAACCAGCGTGAGCTTTGTTTTAAAAGGTAAAAAATTTTTAAGACGACCAAGTGAACGAAGAGTGGCAGTTACTTTACGAGAGACCTCTGCCACCTGAGTCTCCCAAATCATACTCTGATCCATATGAAGGCCAAGATTTTTTACGGAACTTGATAATTGAATTAAAGTTCCATTATAAAATAGGGGAGAAAGGCTGCCGTAATCAACTTTGGCCAACAACAACTTTGGCCAACAACTTTGGGCTACCCATAATCATTGCCTTACATTTAGACGGATTTACAGAAATCCCATGTCTATGTGACCAGTTACTGATGGCTTTAAGGTTATCATTAAGATTTTTAACAAAGTAGTCAAGTTGATTTAAATTTGACTGCACATAGAGTTGGAAATCGTCAGCATACAGATGGTACGGACGATTGACAATTGAAGTGATAGAGTTTATAAATAAATCATCATAAATCATGTTTTCTACATGATAGGAGACAGAATACCGCCTTGCGGCACACCGCTGTCAATGTCAGCCCAGGAAGAGAACTGTTGTCCTACACGAACTAACTGCCGGCGGCCGCGAAGATAGGATGAGAACCAATCCAAAGCAGGAGAAGAAAACCTAAAATACTTTAACAAGGAAATGAGGATGTCGTGGTCAACTGTGTTAAAAGCATTAGAAAAGTCTACAAGCACCACCACAGTTAGCTTCTGTTCATCCATAGCTTTTCTTATATCATCGGTGACCTTGATTAAAGCTGTGGTAGTACTGTGACCTGGACGGAACCCAGATTGAAAAACATTCAATAGGTTATGTTTAATCAAAAACTCAGAAATTTGTTTGTGAACACAGGCCTCTAAAGTTTTAGACAAAAAAGGTAAAATAGAAATAGGACGGAAGTTATTAGGTGACGATGGATTTGGAATCTTTGGAAGTGATAGGACAAAGGCTTTCTTCCACAAAGTTGGGTACTGGCCAGAATCTAATAAGTAATTTACAATGTGTGTAATTAATGGTAGCAGACTTTCTAAAATCAAGAACACCATTAATTTGCTAACTTCATCAGTACCAACTGCTTTGGATTTGATTGATAACACAGCTTTATTAATTTCTTCCATATTTACTGGTGAGAACTGAAAGTGTGGAAATTGAAGAGGAGGCAAAGAATTGATGGAAGCTATAGCCTGTGAGCGAACCGTGGGATCCATTGCAGAAGTAGAAACAAAATGACGATTTAAATCATTTAAAGAAAATGATGGTCCACAATCTGCTGAAACAGGATTGCAGAAACCAAGTGTCTTAAGAAATTTCCACACATCAGCTGAGGAAGAGTTAATAATGTTGTCATGGATATATCGGCGTTTGGTGTTCCGTACCATCTGATTGCATCTGTTTCTTAATAATTTAAAACGGGACCAATTTTCTTCAGTGCGATTTTTTTAAATTTCTGGAAAGCACCATCTCTCCTTGACATTGCCACTCGCACGGCGTTGGTCATCCAGGGAGCGGGAGGACGCTTTAAACTTACACGATGTACGGGTGCATGGATATTATACAAATCAAGAACTAATTCGTTCAGAAATGTTACTTTCTCATCTATAGCAGTCGAAGCCATCAAAGGTGCTAAATCAATCAAAGCTGCGTCTCTCCTAAGTTTGTCAATATCAATTCTAGTAAAATTACGCAAGTGTAAGATAACTGGTTTATGTTTAACGGGTTCTAGTTTATAAGAGCAATAGATAAGATCGTGTCGTGAAAAACAAGGCGGACAGTACACTACCCCAAGAAGCGCTTTTGCACCAGTGACGTCAATTTCCAGGAATAAAAATTCAGCCGTGGCAGAGTAGTTGGAAGGCGACGCTAATACTATTTTGTACGGAATATTACAACGCAAGTAAATAGCGACGCCACCACCACCCTTTTCAGTCCTATCATTACGTATAAGCACAAAATTAGGAAGAGGATATGAAGTTGAGCTGAGCGAGGGTTTCAGCCAACTTTCCGATACAAGCACAGCATGGATAAAATCTACTGAAAATGACCCGGTATGCTCTGACCATTAATGTGACATACATTGAAAAAATTATGAGTAAACGCTCCTCTCAGCCTATCGCGTAAAGGAGGCATATCATCAGGTGAGAGTTCACAAGAGGCAAAGGACGTATCAGAGTCATGAGTTGAATAAAATGATGAATCATCTGACATTATTAAAAAAAATTATAAATAAAAAAATAATAATAACTATTGTTTAAAAAAAGAAAAAAAAATAGAACTTACAATGAATAAAACCAAAAATTTCCTAGCATCACCCCGTACAGTTGACTGCTAACAATTCTTGCTTAGTATATAATCGGTAGTTACATTTTAACTTTTGTAGCCATAAACAAGCTCAAAAGCAGTTAATAACAATAAAAAAAGATACATAATTACCTTTAAGACTAAATTGTACAAGTCCAATACAATACTACTAAACTATTTAAAAAAAAATACAATACAATAAGCCAATCACAAATAAAAAATATCTTAGGTAAAATACAAATAATATCATCCGTAAAAAAAATATATATATGTCGGTATAAACTGATCGGTATAAAAATTGTGAGTAACAACCATCTATGCTGGATAAATTTGATACTGGCAGAAAATAAACATTGTGACCATACAAGACCATAAGGCTAAAAAGAAACCAGAGACAAAATACAACATTTATAATCTGTGATCACTATACCTAACTACTTCTTTTAATTACTCTTTGACTAACCATAACACAAAAAAAAAATGTAACCTAAAACTCTTCATTGTAAACAATAAAATATATTAAAGTAGCATTTAACAGAAGCTAGAGGTAATTCATTAGTACAGTAGAATAATAGTAATAATACAGAAGAAAAATCAGAAAAGAGAACAAGAAATAGCAAGGATATAAAATCATTTCTTTGAAACTACACGGCGAGACTTTTTGTTTTCATCGGTCAGTACTGGCTTACGCCGTGATGCTTCATGAACAGTATCGGAGCTGGAAGAACTCGAATGTGAAGAAGGCGCATTGACTTTAGGGCAATTTTGCGGTATAACAGTGCGTTCAGCCCCAACAGACGGCCACACTGTATACAGATGGTTTAGCTCTTTCTCAGTGGAAATCCTGACGCGGCTGCTATCGGGAAGCTTGATGTAAATATTACCATCAACAGTCCACACATTCTTCAAGCCGAAATGTTTGCGAGCTCTTTTAGGGATGCTTTGCCTCACCTTTGTAAGAAACTGTGATACAGTATATGAAGTATTCTTCAACTTGGACTTGGACTTCCAGATATCAAACTTGGTGCTGTGTTCATTGAAATGCACAAGAACAGGTCTTACCCTATCACTCACATAAGCACCTAGACGATGGCATTGCTTTAATGATGATTTGCTTACATTAGTAAGGCCCATTTTAGAGTGGATTAGACCCAAAATTACATCTTCTACATTTAATTTAGGGTCTTCAGGGATTCCATTGAAAAGCGATATTTTTTGCCGGTGCCTCATATCCATTTGATCCACAGCATTCAAACAAGTTCTAAATTGCTGCTGCAAAAGACTGAACATTTGATGTACCACTGTTCTTTAAAAGCCGAAAATTCTTGACTGAGTTGCAACAGAGTAGGGTTGGATGGTGTACAGGCAGCCTTCAGACGATTCTCGAATTCAGTCATCTTGTGTATCCAACCTGCTTGCAGCTCCTCAACATTAGAAGTATGTGCCATGGTGAAGTGATATCAAAATTCGTAACTTGACACAAGTGATAATATTATGTAAAATGAAAGTAGTGTTGTAGGGTAATGCAAATAGGTACTAAGACTTTACATGTATACCTATAATATTTGTCCACCAAAAAAACAATAACACTGATTTTAATAAATTTCAAGCAAATTTTTCATTTGTTTTATTTAAATTAAATACAGAGCTCACAAATTTGCTGCTACTTTATTTTACACCTACCCACCAAAAAAAGCGTGCGTTCACGGGCGGCGGTAATCATTTACCATCACGTGAGCCGCCTGACTATCTTCGGTGAAAAGTGGGTGGCGAGAACTTAAGCCAAGACCTTTGTCCACCCTAGTATTGGGAACGGCGTGAAGATATATGTATTATTAATGGTAAACGAACCGCTTGTGGAGCGTTGATCACTCCCGTGTTGTAGCCGTGCTGGAAGGCTGACCAGCAGGCTGAGGACACAATGGCGAAGGCTAGGCGTATGTTCATTCCCTGAAAAAGAGAAATTAAAATTAAAATTAAAAATGCATTTATTTGGAATATTAAACATATGTTTACAATTTATAGTGTACGATAATAACAACCTTAGTAAAAACTGTGTCGTTGCTATTAACGCCCCTCCTCTTAGTGTAAGCGTTCCAACTATACAAAATTTTTACTTTAAAAAATAAGAAAAAAAAATGAATGCGTGTAGTGCGTGACATATTTGTGTATACGTGTGTGCACGCATGTGAGCGCGCGTGCACGCTCATGTATGTGTGTGTGTGTGTGTGTGTGTGTGTGTGTGTGTGTGTGTGTGTGTGTGTGTGTGTGTGTGTGTGTGTGTGTGTTTGTGTGTGTGTGTGTGTGTGTGTGTGTGTGTGTGTGTGTGTGTGTGTGTGTGTGTGTGTGTGTGTGTGTGTGTGCAAGTGTGTGTGAGTACATATTTGTGTTAAGTGAGTAAGTTTTCAGTTTCCTCATAATTAAGACCCAAAAGCCATTCCGTGATTTTAGCCTTACATTCTCTCGGAGTAAGTGGGTAAATATAAGTCAATTTATTAACCCTGTTATATAGTTTAGGACTAAGGTAAAAATAATGTCGATTTGCGACAGATAGGCTAGAATTTACTGGTTGACATACTCGATCGCCCCTACGCTTTTTTTTATCCAATTCGGGGTAATAATAGAGCTGTTTATGTTTGCGTAAAATGACCCTCAGTATAAACAATTGTCTGACACTTAAAATTTTGCACAAAGCATAGAGATCTACTGCAGGGAATCGCAATGGTTTAATAATCATAACCTTTAGTACTGCTCTCTGAGCTCTTTCCAATCTAAGAAACTGGGTCTTACCGGAACCACCCCATGCAATAATACAATAATTTATAATGGATTGTCCTAATGCGTAATACACTGTTTTCAGGGTTATATAGTCTGCAGATGATCTTAGATTTTTAAACACGTATATTAGCTTTCTTACTTTATATATTAACGAGTCAATTTGTTCCTTCCAAGATAAAGTACTGTTGATGATTACTCCGAGATATTTAACTTTATTTGAACAGGCAACAGTAAAACAATCACAATTCGTGTCTGTGGGGTTATTACAGGAGTGAGCTTTTATAATAAGGGGAAAGTTAGGTAAGGATGATGATTTTAAAGCAAAGGGTAAACATGTCGTTTTATCTAAGTTCAAAGACAGAAGATTTAAAGAAAGCCATCTCATTACTGCCATCAATGCCGTTTCTGCATAAATGCGCGTTTCTAACCAGTTTTTACCTTGAATAAGTAAAGCTGTATCATCGGCATAAGTTATAATTTTACAATTTTTTAGATTCAGGTTGCAAAGATCATTTAAGTATATAAGGAACAATGTTGGGCCAAGAACACTGCCTTGCGGAACTCCGTATGTTAGTGGTTCATCCTGGCTTCGGCAATTTGCAATACTGACAGTTTGAGATCTGTTATAAAGATAACTTTTAAAATATTTTGAGCGACACCTCTTATACCTATACGTTCTAATTTTTCCAATAAAGTCGTGATACAAACCGTGTCGAAGGCTTTTGATATATCTAAAAATATACTGATAGTCTTAAGTTTGGCAGTTAAGTTTTTATTAATCGTGTCTGTAAGTTCTACTACTGCATCCTCAGTAGACTTACCTGATCTAAAACCGTATTGATTATCGCTGATTAATTTTTTACTGTTCAAATAGGAAATTAGCCTCTTATTCAGTATCTTTTCCAATATTTTGGAAAAAACTGAAAGCACTGATATTGGCCGATAATTGAAAATACTTTTCCTATCACCAGATTTATAAATAGGGTGTACAAGAGCCTTCTTAAATGTCTTAGGGAATATTCCATGAGTGAGACAGAGATTGAATGCATGAAGAAGGATAGGTATAAGTATGTGTCTTGCAGATTTTACTATTGATGTAGGTATATTGTCCCAACCCTTTGCTGATGTATTTTTTAGGTTAAGAATAATATGTTCAATTTCTTCGTAGTCAGTACTTAATAAAACCATTGAGTGTAGTGATGTAATTAAATTTGGCTCTGTATAATTTTTAATATTTAACGATTCCTTTTTAGTTTTTGAAGCTAGCATTTTACCGACATTGGAAAAGTATTTATTAACTTCATCAACTGAACAAGAAGGATCATTATGTACGTTTAATAACTCATTACAATAGAGGGAACTGTTATTAAAATTAGTAATTTTTTTAATTAGGTCCCAAGTGGCTTTTGGGTTAGTTTTTACTTTTTAAACTCTTTACGCTCATATTCTCTTTTAACTTTCTTTAACAATTGATTGCAAAAATTTCTATAACGGTTATAAGTAACTCTAGCTGTTTCGTTCTATGAATTTTTTTTTGTTTTATAATATAATTTATCCCGATTTCTTATGCAACGTAAAAGGCCAGGCGTAATCCATGGCTTAATTATTCTTTTTTAACTTGAGATGATCAAGCTATGTGAATTACTTTTAACTATATTAGAAACCATTTCAACTAATAAGTCTGAAGCAATTTCAGGGTCATAATTCTTTAATATAACAGAGAAATCAGTTTCTTCTAATCCAGCTACACAAGCTGATTCATTTACTTGCTCTCTTGTTAATTTATATTGACTTATATTAGTTTTTATATCTAAAAAACATACGACAGGTGCATGGTCTGTGATAAAAGAATCGAAAACTAAAGTTGTTGCATGGTGTTTTGTTCTAAGAATCACATGATCAAGGCATCCATCATTTCTTGTCGGAAGTAAATGTGCGGGCGTCATACCGTGGCAAGCTATTATATCCAAATATGTGTCTGAGGATGGATCTGAATCTTCTGCTTTAATATTTATATTTAAATCACCAAAAATAGCTATATTATCAATTGATTTTAAGTCATTTAATGTATTATCGAGACAATTTATAAATGTTTATTTTTATATGATTTTGCGATTTTTATATGATTAAGCCCCACCATGTTTAACGTTTTCCCATACAGGCTCCGGTGAAAGGTGGGATGCAAATACATATACAGACAGGGACAACATCACATACATTGCTCCGATCCCAATGTAAAATGCTAAAGCACTTGTGGTATGGGAATCAGAAACAACAAAGGCACCACAAACACCCAGACCCGAGAAAATGTGGAAAAGTGGTTTCTCTACATTGACCCGACCGGGAAGTTGCAATAGCCTAATGGTTTAGGGTGCGGACTGCGAAACATGACGTCGCAGGTTCGGGCCCCGCTATTCGACTTTTGACGTAAACCAACGCCAGACACAAGCATTGCAGCTTAATTGGAGTGGTTAACAGGAATACTAGTAATGTTATTCGGCATTGCTAGTAATCTTTTTTTTTTTAAATCGAACCCGGGACCTCGAGATGGCAACACCTTGAAAGCCGGCGTTTACTCACGATATAAAAATAATATTATATTTAGCTCTTAGTCACGATAGCCGAGTGGTTGGGTGATCGGAATTCGAGTCAAGAGACCCGAGTTCGATCCTCAGGTGGCAGGCACGTACCACGTACCTCCTACATAATTTTTCCAAAAATTATGTAGGAGTAAGGCGACTTAATTAGACCTCTTTTTACCCCTGTATTGGGAATGGCGTGAAAATATTTCTATATTTAGCTCTTCAATAATTACACTTTACATTTTTTAATAATAAATTTAAATTTTCAAGCTAATTTTAACAGTCGGCAGAGTTAACACGAATTTTATATTTAAGTTTAATAACCTCCATAAAAAAATATTTTGATAACAATGGAAGATTTTCCTGCATGTGTGTTCGTTCGTGTATGGGAGTTTGTTTTTAAGTAACCCCACAGACATACCAATACTACTAATACACGTAGTATTGGTATGTCTGTGGGAATATATGAGTTTTAATAAGTTTTTGTAAAATTTTCACTTATTAACTATAAAACAAGGATAGCCCAAGTGGTTGGCTGTTCGGAGTTTAAATGGAGAGACTCGAGTTCGATCCCCAGGAGGCACCATTACAGTTACCCAAACTCTTCTCAGGGACTTAATTGTCTAAACTAGACCTCTGACTACTCCTATATTGGGAATTACGACAAGATATGATGATGATGATGATGATGATATAAAAAGGCTGACCCTTTTCCACGTTGTCCTAAATAAGGTGACTGAACAAGACTGAAGGTAAGAACTAGTGTGACCTCTCCCCAATAAAGAAAAATGTGTGAGGATATAAAAAAAATCATACGCTTCTATTGTTACATATATAACAAAATTATTAAAGTATACCAAAAAGAAGGATTAAATGAGTGAGATTAGCTTAAAGTCTAAGCGTAATGTCTAAATATATAAATATCTTCACGCAATTCCCAATAAAGGGGTAGACAGAGGTCTAGTTAAGACAATTAAGTCCCTTCGACCCACCTTCCACCGAAGACATTTTTCGGGACAACGTGACAGGTGATTAACCCGTCGCCGTCTTTATGTCCAAGACAACTATATAATTTGTACATAAGTTTTTTCCATTCATCCATTAGTACGAGCCTACCACCTGGGGATCGAACTCGGGTCTCTGGACTCGAAATTCCTACCACCTAACCACTCGACTATCGTGACTCTATCGTGTTAATGTCTCCTAATGTTATCTCTCATGTCTCTCATTAATAAATATCCTCAAATTTGAAATTGTCGTTTTTCGAAAGCGAATAATTTGCTCTCCTTTTAAAGAGAGAAAGAAAGAAAGAAACATTTCTTCCCGTGGTTGTCGTAAGTGGTGACTTAAGGGCAAAACCCTTGAAATCGCGATGGATATCAACCGATGGGGGGCTGGAGGGTCATCTAAATATACAAAAATCCCATTGGGAGAATTTGTCATCTCTAAGCAGTGGGCTTTTGTATGGGGATAGGGATTTATGAAGGTGGATAAATTAATAACGAGTCGCTTCCTTTGTTACCTTTTCTAGTTTTACAGAATTTTGTTTATTTCAGCTATGATTATATTAACGACTCTTTGATAACGTTTTATAAACAAAATAAAATAAATAAATACAAATGTATTCACGCAATTCCCAATACAGGGATAGACAGAGGTCTAGTCTAGACAATTAAGTCTTTTTGACCCACCTTGCACCGATGATATTTTCGGGACGATTAACGTGACAGGTAGTGAGCCTGTCGCCGTCTCTATGTCCAAGCCAATGATATAATTCGTACACAGTTATTGAAAAAAACCCATTGGTACGAGCCTGCCAAATGGGGATCGAACTCGAGTCTCTTGACTCGAAATTCCGATCACCCAACTACTCGGCTATCGTGACTGTTTTCTAAACCAAACATCTATTTTATGTTTTCCTCCGTGGACTAGAAGTAAACGTTAGTTGTCATGGCGTCGCCAGCTCTAAGGTCCCAGGATGGATTCACAAACAGGTCAAGTAGAAAACTAATTCATCCTTGATGTTTGTGATAACATCATTTTTGATTCCATAACATACACAAGTGATTTAGTTTCTTACATTGGGATTAGAACTACGTAAGGTTTTTTTTACAGAATAGGGAGGCAAACGAGCAGGTGGCTCACGTGATGGTAAGTGATTACCGCCGCCCAAGAACACTCGCAATACCAGAGGCATAGCAGATGCGTTGCCGACCTTAGAGTGCCCCCCCGACCAGAATTGGGGGAGGGGGTGTATGTGGGCCACCGGTTACCTGCACTCACCAGATGAAACGCAGAAGTTTGTTAGACTTCTACTTCACGCCGGTATTCTGTGAGGTCGTGGTACTTCCCCGGTCGAGCCGGCCCATTCATGAAACAACAAAACCTGATGCGTGGCTCTACCACTGTGAAAGTTTAAAGTGTAATTCTATATATGTATTAGCGAACAAATCTTTAAAACGCTCGTCACGAACATGAATTCGGTGTATTCTAAAGTAGTGTAGTCATCGTGTGATTCAGCCGCAAGGACGTAAATGGCTGTATGAATGTGTAAACGCTTATCGACTATATCGATGGACTAGGATTTTTTCGAACGCATCGAGCTCATTACGTTTTGCGTGTCGTAACTCCCCGGGCACGATGATGAATCAGACATGTCTTCATGATACATATAAATAAGTACCGGATACAGTTACTTGATCAGCCAACAGCCTATTTGGTAGTGGCCCTGCCTTCGAAGCTAAGGGTTGTGGATTCGAATACTGCTAGGGGCATGTTGTATGTAATAGGGCATGCCATGTTTGTACTCTAGTCATGGATGTTTATAAGTACGTGAAGAGGACTTCATAGTCTTGTCTCCTGTGTACCTTAGTACAGGGAAATAGTCTATATAAATTTAGAAAAAGTGTGTTTTGGCGAAAATATGAGTCTTTGAAAGGAGAATATATATTTGTTCCATTTGCCGTAGAGACAATCGGTTTGTGGGGTCCACGCGCGATGCGGTCTCTAAAGCGATGCGGTATCGTTGCCGCTGGTGACAAGAGGGCTGTTTCTTTTCTCGCTCAACGGTTAAGTCTCGCCATTCAACATGGAAATGCAGCCTACGTTCTTGTTACCATGCCACGAGGAGTAGGGCTCTACGATTATAATAGTTTTTAGTTAATAAGTATGGTACTAACATAATTTTTTCTGTAAATAAACTCGTATTTTTGACATTGACCCCATCAAACAAACCCGGGACCTCAGAGCTGTCGCACCAATAATAAGATAATAAGAAAATATAACTTTTTTTTATAGAAAATTATCCAGCAGTATTTTCGTGTTTTTGCACAACTTCAGACCTCTATGTTTTTAATTTATATTCTAGTTTATGTGTAGTTTAAATGCTAGTCTATGTTTTTTATTTTCTTTATAAAATGAAGAAAAACAAATTTGTTTTTGTGCGGCGAACACATACTCGTCATCTTGTAAACGTGCTTTATCATCCAGTGATTCATAATAAATAAATAAATAAAAATATCTTCACGGAATACAATACAGGGTACACAGAGGTCTAGTCCAGACAATTAAGTCCCTTCGACCCATCTTCCACCGAAGATATTTTCGGGACAACATGACAGGTGGTGATTCTGTCGCCGTCTTTATGTCCAAGCCGACGATTTAATTCGTAGATAAGTTTTTGAAAAAACCCATTGCTACGAACCTGACACCTAGGGTTCGAACTCGGGTCTCTCGACTCGAAATTCCGACCACCCAACCACATTGCTATCGTGACTTTTACATTCTTAAAATAAAGAAAAACAAATTTGTTTTCGTACGGGGAACACATATTCGTCATCTTGTGAACGTGCTTTATCATCCAGTGATTCAACAACAAGGATATGTTTTGACATAAATATAATTGTAAACAAATAGTCATTGACTAGGATATTTGTGTATATCTTCAAGCCAATACAGGGGTAGACAGCGGTGTAGTCTAGACAATTAAGTCCCTTCGACCCACCTACCACCGAAGAAACAATATTATATTATTTATATATTTATTTATCTTCACGCACAATCCCTGACGGGGTAGCCAGAGAGAACAGATCGCCAAGTGTCACGATCCCTACATACTTCTTTCGCTTCTTTCAGATTCATCATCTTCTTCATACATGCACGTCTAGGTATCCGAGTACTCTTGACCCTCCTCTCTTCGAGCAATTTGCTCACATGGTCTTCGAAAGTTAATCTCGGTCTACCTCGACACCTTTTAATATTAACTTTCGCGCTATATATTTTCTTCACCATTCGGTCTTCACTCATTCGCTCAACGTGCCCAAACCATCGAAGCACGCCCTTATCCATTTTTGAGACAAGGTCATCTTTCAAACCTGCCATATTGCGAATCTCTTCGTTTCGCTTTCGGTCGGCCATGGTAAGGCCGCACATTTTACGAAGAGATCGCATCTCCACTGCATTCAACCTGCTTTTATGCTTCTTCTGGCATACCCAGGTTTCGCTGCCATATAACAAAGTCGGTACCAACACTGCGTTATGTATTGCAAGGCGTGCACTTTTCACAACGCCTTGCCTTTTGATTAACGCAGTCAGGGCACCATTGACGTTGTTCCCGGCAGCGACACGCCTGTCCACATCTAAATCACATCTTCCATCCCGGCTAAACGCACTCCCCAAGTATACAATTTCATTCACCTGTTCTAGACATTCCTGATTTACCCAAATTTCGCACTTCGTTCTTTCTTCGTCCCTTTCAAATACCAGAACCTTAGTTTTATTAGCATTCAAACGGAGACCATTAATTTCACATTCTTCTTTCATACTAATGCCTGCAGTTCTGCCTCTGATGGTGCTATAAGCACTGCATCATCAGCATAAAGCAGACAATTTACTTTTATGTCACCCAATTTCACACCCAAACAGCTATCTTTCAGCTTCTGTAAACAGCTGTCGAGATACAGTATGAATAGCCAGGAAGACATGACACAACCCTGTTTTACGCCCGTTTGGACGCTAAACATGGGTGACAGGTCATGCCCTACCCGCACACAGGCTTTACAGTCACAGTAAAGTGACTGCACAGCCCTTAGCAATTGACCATCCACACCATACCCCGGCAACAGTTCCCACATTTTCTTCCTTACAACCTTATCAAATGCTTTCTCAAGATCCACAAAAGCACAGAAAATCTTCTGGTTAGCAGCCAGAAGCTTCTCCGTGATCATGCGGAGAGAAAACATTTGATCCGTGCATCCTCTTCCAGGTCTAAATCCGCATTGTGCCTCCCATAGAAATCTTTCCGATTTCTCTTGCATCCTACGTGTCTAAACCTTCGAGTAAACTTTACTTGCTAAACTGGTCAAGCTGATCGCCCGATAGCACCCGCAGTCATAATGTGAACCTTTACCTTTATATAAAGGCACAATGACCGCGGATCGCCAATAATCCGGAACAGCCCCGTTCGCCAGCACAAATTGCACAGCAGATGAAAGCTGTCCCAGACGCGTGGCCCACCATACTTGACCATTTCAGCAGTAACTCTGTCTAGTCCCGCAGCCTTACCACATTTCAAACTTCTAATCGCGCATTCAATCTCTTTCATACTGATGACCTCAGTGTCATCGAGGTCCGAGTCTGGCGTCCCAGTCACCGCGTCACCCCCGGATCCCTCACTAAGATCATCACACGCATACATCTCTCTATAAAATTCGCTCCATCGCTGCATGACGTCCGATTTTTCTGAGAGGACGTCATTGGTTCCCGAAAGCACTTTATTCATTCTTAAGGCTGTCGCACCACTCCGGGTCCTTCCAAACTCTTTCCAGAAGAGTTTGAGTTCTCCTTGAAGTTGTGCTACAACCTTCGTCCGCTTCCATTCTACTCCTTTCACGCACTTCCTCAATCAATGCTTTCGTGTGAACTTTCTGGAGCTTATATCTTTCTTTCCTCTTCTCTCTCATATCCTTATCATTACTAGAGGCCAAGTAGTCTAACCATGCTTTCTTCTTCTTATTTACAGCTTCTTTCACTTAGTCATTCCACCATGCATCACCTTTTTACTACTACCTCTTTTCACATTTCCACACACGTCTTCCGCTGCACTTACCATTCCATCTCTAAGGCTCTGCCATATTTCTTCCACACATTCTTTCCTGACACCAATGCTGTCCAGCTTTTCGGCTACCCTTGCTTGATATTTATTCCTAGTGTCCGCTTCCTGAAGCTTCCAGCTACGGATGCTACCGACCGACTGTGGTTCTGGTATCGCCGTCCGGTGGCGCCAACCCGCGAACAGACCCCTAAATCTAGTAATCACTAGGTAGTGATCCGTTCCCAGGTCAGCACCTCGGAACACCCGCGTATCCATCACCTGTTTTCGCAGTCGGTCATCCACCAGGAATAAATCGATCATATTTCTCTCATTCTCTCTTGTTCTAGTATACATATGGATTTTCTTGTGACTAAACATAGTGTTTGTCACAAGAAGACCCTTTTCCTTGCATACAGCCAGTATGAGCTTGCCAGCATCGTTAACCCTTTTATCGCCAAACATTCCAAGCACCGACTCGTACCCTGGCCGAGCGGTACCAACCCATCCATTCAAATCACCACATACAACAATTCTTTCGTTTCCTCTAACCAAGTCTAGAACTTCTCTTACATTCTCCCAAAACTCCTCCAGCTCAGCTCTGGACGACGAAGCCACCGGCGTATAAACAGCCAAAAGGAATAACTTCGTCAGTCCCAATTTAAAGCGAACCCAGAGAAGTCTCGAGTTCACAACCTTATATTCAGTCATATCATCGACCAACCGAGACGACAGCAGCACCCCCACTCCCTGGCAGGCGCTCTCGCTCTCCGGGACTCCGGACCGTAGAGCTAACGCCCCGCCAGGGAGCTCTTCAGTACCACTGCCCTTCCGCTTGGTCTCCGACAAACACACGACATCTAATTCTCTTTCTTTCATTATTTCAATCAACTCATTCGTCTTATCTCTCATGCCTCCTCTAACATTCCACGTGCCAACTCTGCACTCCGTCCTCCACCTTCCGCCGTGTCGGGCTGTGCGTGACAGGTGGCGGTCCCCATCGCCGCTTTGCGCGCTGCATTTCACACCAACGGGGACGAACTGGTGTGCGTCGCCTTGGGGGGACGCCCTAACCCTCGTTGGCATGGGTGCGCAGCTGTGTAAAATTGCAGCCCTGAAAAGGGCTGGCAGGGGTCGCGACGAGCACGCTTCTACAATGACCCCCTAATGAAACAATATTATAATATTTATATATTATTTATATATATTATGATCTGTTCTCTGTGGCTACCCCGTCAGGGATTGTGCGTGAAGATAAGTAAGTATAAATATTAGACTAGGCTTGAGGGCTGAGAACTGTTGTTTATGAAAGATTCTCGTGTGGCAGCCTCGTATAGGCAAACGCTTTATGCAATGACTCTCACGAGATGGAGCGACGACCTACAGAATTTGCGGGAAGTCACGGGGCAGAAGGCAAGGGACTGTCTTTTGTGATTATCTTTGCGGGAGACTTATGTTCAGCAGTGGACTTTAGATAGGCTGCTATGATGTTGATGAATTCCGTGTATCAGTGTAAAAATATACAACCCCATTTCTTCCGGTAAGTGTAAGGAGTGACTGAAGGAAAACCCTTGAGAATGCAATTGATTAAATAAATAAATAAATAATTACATATTAGGGACAACATCACATACATTGCTCCAATGTAAGATGCTAAAGCACTTGTCACCCAGATCCGAGACAATGTAGAACAAGTAGTTTCTCTACATTGATCCGACCGGAAATCGAACCCGGCATATCGAGATGGCGAAACCTTGAAAACCGGTATTTACGCCATTCGCCCACGGAGGTCGTGTAACGACAGATTGCGGGATACCCATTTCGAAAAATGTAGCAGACTGTTGACGGCGTTTAAGATGCCAAGTGACTGGCACTGGGATCGGCAACTCGCCATCTTGCCAAGCATGATATGTGAGTCGATAAAACTAGTTTTCACAGTGGTAGAGCCATGTATCAGCTTTTGTTGTTGCATGAATGGGCCGGCTCGTCTGGGGAAGTACCACGACCTCACAGAATACCGGCGTGAAGTACAAGTCTAACAAGCTTCTGCGTTTCGTCTGGTGAGTGCAGGTAACCGGAGGCCCACACACCCCAAATCTGGGGCGGCGGCGGTAATCACTTACCATCACCTGAGCCACCTGCTCGTTTGCCTCCCTTTTTATAAAAAAAAAAAATCCGAGTATTAGGGGGTTTTAATAATTGTGATAGTCATTCCTGCGAAAGTGTCACGATAGCCGAATGGTTGGGTGAACGGAATTCGAGTCATGAAACCCGAGTTCGATCCCCAAGTGATAGGCTCGTGAAATTAAAAAACTCATGTACGATTTTTATCGTTGACTTGGACATATCGACATCGTGAATGGCGTAATGATATTTTTTTTCTTCCAGCGATAGACACGCGCTGCTAAATTTTTATTTCTTTTTTTATTAAACGTACAATGACACGTAAAATTTGACAACGAAACGGTTTGCGTACAGAAAAAAAAAGAAACCTCATGTCATCTCGCTCCAAGGCCGTCGACTTCCTTACATGAGTTTTATTATTACATTCACAAATTCGAAACGGGTTACGTTTGGCATATTACGTAATATCATATTGAATAATGAATCATTGTTATACTGTCGTACCAGTTTATTTTAAATTATTAAAACCAAATTGATATGAATCAAAATCAAACGAAATGAACCGTACATAGGTTTTTTTAAAAATCCATTGATACGACCCTACTACCTGGGGATCGAACTCGGGTCACTCGAATTGAATTCCGATCACCCAACCACTTGGCTATCGTGACTAAATATTTGGTTTTATAATAAATAAATATTTTCACGCAATTCCCAATACAGGAGTAGACAGAGGTCTAGTCTAGACAATTAAATCCCTTCAACCCACCTTCCACCGAATATATTTTCGGGTCTGTTGACTCGAAATTCCGACTACCCAAACCAGTCCGCCGCAGTTCTTTCTCTTTATCCGAATAGGTTTGTTTTGGCGTGAGAACATTTTGCTGGTTTGTGCTCTTTTAATTGAGACTATGTTAATCGTAATATATCTGCCAGTGAAAGTCCTGTTATAATCAGTCCAGCCGTTTCGGAGAATAACCCGAACAAAGAGACAGACAGACAAAAATTGTCAATGAAAATTATTTTGGAGTTTGTACCGTATTTATAATGATATGTAAAATAATAATATTAATAATTTTATTTTATGTATTTTTATTATAAAAACCCAACCAGACGAGAAAATATAGCAAATAACCCTGAATAATAATAATTTATATAGTAAAAGAAGATATACTCGTATATACATTTAGTAAAAAACTGTTATTTCAATATTACAAACAGACACTCCAATTTTATTTATATGTATAGATTTATTTACATATTCACTTATTTATTTATTTGGGGAAACCATACAGCTTTATAATACACAGTATATTTTAACAGATAGTCAATAATATAGCCAATCAAAGGTTTTCACAATTTTTCAATAGATGTAACTCTCAATAACATTTAAAAGTAGATGAAAATCTACTTACTTAATATTCAAAAAAACTTGAATTGTCTCATTGTATTGTATTGTACTGCCTCGTAAAATATTTTATTACATGCTCAGATTTCTTTATAAATAAATAAATATCTTCATGCCTACAGGGGTAGACAGAAGTCTAGTCTAGACAATTAAATCCCTTTGACCCACCTTCCACCGAAGATATTTTCGGGATTTCTTGATAGTTATTATATTTATTTATAATTAAGTAATAGCGTACATATCTCGTTTTTTTTCAACTTTATGTAACAAATGTCCATATGTGGTGCTCCTCCATTCTTATTACTATTTGGTAACCACTGAAAATGGGCGTCATGGTGTTATTAATTCCAACACGGCAAATGCTAAGTACTTCAAATACTTTAAATATTATCTATTTTTCAATATTTTTATTTTGTAATATTTGTAATATCGTTTTTTTTCTTCTCTGTGTTTTCACGTTAATTTATAATAGTAACAAATAAATTAATGCTTACTTACCTAATTATAATTAATAATTATATTTACGTCTACATTGGTTAGGTTTGAGGTAAGCTAGTAGTGAACATAGAACATGATTTTATATGCAGCGCTAGAGTAGGGTATTTTGGTAAAAATTAAAAACTAATGCAAGAGCATATAGAAGATACAGCTTGAGCTCTCATTCCTGTTAGTCATCATAGGGTTGATCCTCCTGTTAGTCATCGTAGGTAGATAGGTTGTGTGTAGATAGGTTGTAGACATAAATGTGTGTCTTGCACGCTGTCCATGAAAAACGTTAGAAACATTTCTTTACCTCGTACATAATTATATAAATAAACGATTTTAGAAAAATATATAAAAAATTAATTGCATTCAAAAAGAATACACAAAAGCAAAGCAGAACTTTCTTGGCTAAGTTTGTTGCTTATTGATTTAAATGAACCTATTCTATTAACCACTTAGCTAGACGACATGATAACCGATGGGGGAAAAGATTCTCGAGTGGCAACCTCGTATTGGCAAACATAGTGTAGGACGACCCCCATGAGATGAAGTGACAACTAGCAAAATCTTGAGGGAAGTCGATGGATGTAAATAGCTAAGGCCCGTTCTTTTGCAAAACTTTAGGGGAGGTCTATGTTCAGCAGTGGACTCTTGACAGGGTGTAAAGAAGAAGAAGATTGTAATAAGCACCACATACAGATGTGGTTGAAGTAAGCATTACCTAACAGTTAAGGAGTGTTGTGCTGATTATCATCAGCACAGCATCCTTACCCACGAGACGAAAAAAAACTAAATTACGTGCAAAAGAGGTGAAATACTCAAAAAAACCTTACCAAATTTAAAGAATTTTCTTGACTACTTTGTGATTCAATCGTCAGTCATACGTCATCATGACGAAGTTACAATGGTATCCAACTAGAAGTATGCATATTAAAATCGGTTTAACTAACAATCTATCTTTCTATGGTTATTATACCACTGAATCTTTTGAATGATGAATCTCATAAATATCACGGTTAAAAAGGCAAGATGACATAAATCAAGCGTACACGAGTAATACATAGACACAACATCACATACATTGCTCTCATCCCAGAGTTAGCGAGTTGCTTAACACTTGTATTATGAAATCAGAAACAACGAAGGTGTTATTAACAACCAGACGCGAGAAAATGTAGAAAAAGTGTGAATGTAGATACTTGACCCGACCGGGAATCAAATCCGGAGCTGGCGACACCATGAAAACCGATGGGCGTCAAACGAGTAGTTTAGGTTGCTCAGTATTATTTTTTAATAATTTATTTAAATAAATAAATAAACAAAAAATTAATTTCATACATATATAGATAGGAACAACATCACATACATTGCTCCGATCCCAATCTAAAATGCTAAAGCACTTGAGGTATGGGAATCGGAAACAACGTAGGCACCACAAACACCCAGAACCGAGAAAATGTAGAAAAAGTGGTTTTTCTATATTGATCGGGAATCGAACCAGAGACCTCGTGATAGCGACACCCAGAATACCGGTGTTTACGCCACTCATCCACGGATATCGCAGGTATGGTTGTTTAGTATCTATCGGAAGTCAATTGAATATAATGGTGAAGGTGATGATGAATGGTCGTTAGCTTGGACATGAAGACGGCGACAGGCTCACCACCTGTCACGTTGTCCCAAAAAATATCTTCGGTGAAAAGAACTTAATTGCTTAGACCTGTTTACCCTAGTACTGGAGGTAAAGACGTTTTTATTTTTAATTTATTTCGTTCTTAAAAAGAATCAACAAAAACGAAAACATTTCACGCCCACATTGCGGTTCGCATTTGTAATAATGAAGAGATCTTATCGAAAACAATCGAGCTGTTACAATTACGTGCACACACACATTAGCAATATCTGATAAGGATGTTACGTATGTTACACTTCAGCCGAATGCGAATGTTAAGGCGAATGTACGGACACGAGCGCGAATGCTATTATATAGATATAAGAAGTCACGATAGCCGAGTGGTTGGGTGGACGGAATGTCGAGTCAAGAGACCGGACTTCGATAGGTGGCAGGCTCGTACCAAAGGGTAATTCAAAAACTTATGAACGAATTATATCGTTGGCTTGGACATAAAGACTGCGACGGGCTCACCGACTGTCACGTTGTTCCGAAAATATCTTCGGTGGAAGGTGGATCGAAGGGACTAAATTTTCTAGGCTAGACCTCTGTCTACCTATGTATTGGGAATTGCGTGAAGATAAAAATATGGAAATGGCAATAAAAAGTTAAATATTATTTATTAACTGTTTTTTCTTCTTCTTAACACCCTATCAGGAGTCCACTGCTGGACATAGGCCTCCCCTAGAATTCGTCTCAATGAACGTTCCCCATCCACCGGCATCCATGGACTGACAATCAATTAAAAGAATGTAGGTAATAATAAATACAAACATAGATGGATAAGGAAAACATCACATACACTGCTCTGATCATAAAGTAAGCAGCTTAAGCACTTGTATTATGGAATCTGAAACAACGTAGATACCAAAAACACGCAGACCCGAGCAAATGTACAAAAATTATTTTCTACATTGACTCGACCGGGAGTCGAACCTGGTACCTCAGACCTGGCGATACCATGAAAACCGTCGTGTAATTCACTCGTTCACAGCGGTCATCGGTAGATTATACAGTATATGTACCCAAAATATTAATTCATAGTATTCATTCAAGTATATGTACCCAATATAATCATCAATAATTATTTATTCGTTATTAAACTTATAAATAAAATTGAAGTGTATGTCTGTACTTCCAAATTAACAGCTTTTCACTAAATGCATATGAATGCATATAGTCTATACGGTACTAACATAAAAAAACAATTTTTAATAGTTTTGTTTGTCTTTCTGTTTATTCCGTTTTATCTCTGAAACGGCTGCTGGTGTGATAAGGAGTAACTAAGGATACTTTTATTGGAGAAAAATATTAAGGGTTCCGGGCAAACTTTTAAAGCACGGCAAAGCCGCGGTGCACAGCTAGTATGTCTTTACGCCATTCCCAATACAGGGGTAGACAGAGGTCTAAATAATTAAGTTCTCTCCACCCATCTTCACCGAAGGCATTTTTGGGACAACGTGACAGGCGGTGAGCCCATGGCTCATTTGCACCAAAAAACCCCTTGGTACGAGCCTCGGGGATCGAACTCGGGTCTCTTGACTCGAATTCCGATCACCCAATCACTCGGCTATCGTGACTTCATACACACAGCTAGAATTTGGATTAGCTAGCTAGTATTTTAATGAAAACATATGACTGCATACATCGCATTCGTTAAACATATGCTTGGTTGAATGCGAATTGTGTTTTCGCGAGAATTTAAAGTGATGCGAATGTTAGAATTCGTAACAACCCTTGTTAGAAATCGATACAGGTACCGAACGATCGCCGGTACTGATGACATCAAATTCAGTGATATATTTGGGCCTTAGTTGGCCAAGAATATTCCACCCTCTTCCTTTCGTGGGTGTCGTAAGAGGCCATTAAAGGAAAAGCTTTGAAAACATCAATGACTACCGTTAGATGGTGGGCAAGTCGATAAATACCAAAAATACGGCCGCCTCTTATAGTTCACCTCTTACGCGGTAGGTTTCGCGTTACGAAACAAAACGTCGGAAAGTAAAAATAAATAGAAGTCACGATAGCCGAGTGGTTGAGTGATCGGAATTCGAGTCAAGAGATCCGAATTCGATCCACAGATGGCAGGCTCGCACCAATGGGTTTTTTCAAAAAATCTAAGTGTGATCTAAGTATATTATATCGTTGGCTTAGACATTATGACGGCGACGGGCTCAGCACTCGTCACGTTGTCCCAAAAAATGTACTTCGGTGAAAAGTGGGTCGTAAGATAACAAGGATTGTAAATAAGAATTAGTCACTTTTTTTACTCGAGGTAGGCCGTGAACAACTTTCGAAGACCATGTGAGGAAATTGCTCGAAGAGGGGAGGGTCAAGAGTAATCGGATACCTAGACGTGCATGAGTGAAGAAGATGATGAATCTGAAAAAAGTGAAAGAGGTGTGTAAGGATCGTCACACTTTGTGATCTGTTCTCTCTGACTGCGCCTTCAGGGATTATGATGAGTAAGTCACATTTTTTGACGACCTCCACGGATCAGTGGTGTCGTCAGCCCTGACGACTAGGGTTCGACTCCAGGTCGGGTCAGTGTAGAAAACACTTTTTCTGCATCATCTTGGGTCTGGGTGTTTGTGGTCCCTTCGTTGTTTCCGATTCCATAATACAAGTGCTTAGGCTGTTAACTGTGGGATCAGAGCAATGTATATGACGTTGTCCATATATATGTTTGTATTTCTGTATGCATGTATTTATTTCACGATTTTAAAGTCACGATAGCCAAGTGGTTGGGTGGTCAGAATTTCGTGTCAAGAGACCCGAGTTCGATCCTCAAGTAGCCGTACCAATGGGTTTTTCTAAAAACCTATGTACAAATTATATCGTTGGCTTGGACATAAAGACGGCGACGGGCTCACCACCTGTCACGTTGTCCCGAAAATATCTTCGGTGGAACGTGAGTCGAAGGGACTTAATTGTCTAGACTGGACCTCTGTCTAGGGGTGTATTGCGAATTGCGTGAAGATATTTTATTTTTTATTTTTATGTATTTATTTTATTATTACGAACTTTGTTTCTATAAAAAAGTAAAGTATTGAATAAAAATTGTTATACATATAACGTAGTTTTTATTACTTTTTATATTCATTCTTGTTATAAATACTTGATGACTGAAAGTCAACTAATAGTTGATATATTTTCGTCATTTCAGCAGATCGAATACGAAAACCACATGTCTCTGTATAAATATTGAGGATTAAAATTAGTCTGGACGTTACACATGTGTCAATATGAGCCACAAACACGTGGCTTAGAGATTAAAGAACCCGACTGCCGCGATTTTAATGACGGATTCGGGTTCGAAGCCCCATCAAAGTTAAATTTGTAAACTAATAATGCTTTCCGCCTGCGTTTCGTTAAAACTTTTACGAAACGCAGGCGGAAAGCATTATTTTATAGCAATTATTTTATCCCTATACCTGCGGAGTATACTATAATAATTTTTTGGTTAAAGTCTCGTACTTATAATATAAGCTTGGCAAATTCTTCTTCATATATAAGTGGTTTTAGAGATTTTGTGATTAGGTAGTGTATGTATGAATTTTGTTTTAAAAATACATTAAAAAAAATGTTCACCTGTCTGGGCGTAGACAGAGGTCGAGACAATTAAGTCCTTTCGACCAACCTTACACCGAAGGCATTTTTTGTGACAACGTGATAGGTGGTGAGCCAGTCGCCGTTGTTTTATGTCCAAGACAACGATATAAATTGTACATAAGTGTTGAGAAACCTCATTGATCCGAGCTTACAACCTGGGGATCCAACTCGGTTCTCTCGACTTGAATTCCGATTACCCAACCACATAGCTATCGTGAATTTAAAAATTAGTAATATAATAACAAGTTATAATAATAAAATAGTTAGCTTTTATTTACATTACTTTTATTAGGTGCACTCCCAGACATCTAGGTAGAGTAGGAAACCTACGTAACAAACTAAAAAAACCTATGGAACCATTCGACTGTTTCATCAGTCCCGCCTGCCGCGCAACGAAATTTATCGCTAAAACAAACAAAGAAAATAGTTTACTATCAAAACAGAAGCACCGAACTCCGTCAAGGTTAAGCTCATAATTCATAGACTCCTTATCTATATTTTAATTATTATTAGAGATACGCCGAAACTTACTGTGAGCACAGATGTGAGCCTTTACAGTTTGTTCTTAATTACATTTGTTTGTTTTCTTATCTTCACTGTCCCTGACGGGGTCAAAGAGAACAGTTCGCTATGTGTGAAATAAATAAATATCTTCACGCATTTCCCAATACAGGGGTAGACAGAGGTCTAGTCTAGACAATTAAGTCCCTTCAACCCACCTTTCACCGAAGATATTTTCGGGATAACGAGACACGTGGTGAGCCCGTCGCCGTCTTTATGTCCAAGCCAACGATATCATTCGTACGTAAGTTTTTGAAAAATCCATGGTTACGAGCCTGCCCCCTTGGGATCGAACTCGGGTCTCTTGACTCGAAATTCCGACCACCCAACCACTCGGCTATAGAGGTCTAGACAATTAAATCTTTTCGAACCACTTTCCTCTTCTGTTTTAACTTAAAACTAAATAAGACATTATTTATAAATTCTTTATGGTTACGCTTATTTGTGTATAAGTTTTAGAGAGGGCACTGATTCTTGAGACACACATACAGGTACAATTCCTAAAGAATTACTAGAGACTTCATGTATAACAAAAAGTTGTTTTTCAATAAAGATTATTATTATCTAAAAAGCGAGTAGAATTAGCACTTAGAGGCACTTTAGAGGAACACCCTGGATAGCTGCTGTAGCTAATTCTATTTATATAAATGAATACTAACCATGTGAATTATTTAAAGATGTTATGACATTTTGTTTTCTCTCAAAATCCATTGTATAGGGTTATGGGGTAAATATTTATGTCTAGAAAGATAAATACAGATACCTAGAAAGTAGTTTCTACCCACCATTCACAATTGCCTACTTGGGACAACGTGTGTCGAGCCTATAGCCGTGTTAGTGTACAAACGATAAAATATATTAACACAGATATATTTAAAGAAATAAATATTCATATATACGTAATATATATAATATAATATAATATAATATAATATAATATAATATAATATAATATAATATAATATAATATAATATAATATAATATAATATAATATAATATAATATAATATAATATATACGTAAAACATCGTTCATATTCATCATAGAAGTATTTACCACTAGCGGGATTCACAGAGGGATTTCCCCCTTTGCAAATGTACATAGGGTCACTACCAAGTAATCAGTAAATGACTATAATAATGATATATTATAAATATATCTTCACGCAATTCCCAATACACAGGGGTAGACAGAGGTCTAGTCTAGGCAATTAAGTCCCTTCGACCCACCGTCCACCGAAGATATTTTCGGGACTACGAGACGGGTGGTGAGCCCGCCGCCGTCTTTATGTCCAAGCCAACGATATACTTCGAACATAAGTTTTTAAAAACCCATTGGTATGAGCCTGCCACCTGGGGATCGAACTCGGGTCTCACGATTCGAAATCCCGACCACCCAACCACTCGGCTATCGTGACTTAGTAAATAACTATGGTATGGAAATAGTGATTATTGACCAGTGACGTACAGACACATAGACAAGAATTTATTTATCTTACACACCACAATAACAATTACAATAAAATATATTACACAATTTTTTATTGATTTTAAAGCATATAAGTTATTCTGAACTTTTTACGTTATTAAATTAAAGAGAATTTCAACTGACACAGACGTGATTCGAACCTGCGCCCTCTGCCGAGACGTGGCAACGCTCTTACCTCTAAGCCACCGTGTCTTACACGGCGGTTTCAATTTTAGAAGCATTTTTTTCTCTTTAATTTTATAACAATACAGTATATTGTAAGACATAATGAGTGGCCTGATGTTAAATTGGACACCAACTCGACTTTTGTTTTTTATTTGTTCCATTTGCGGCAGAGACGATCGCTCCATGAGGTTCTCTCGCGATGCAAATTCTAAAGGAATTGTGTCTACAGTAGACTACAGCGGCTACAACCAGCCGCTGGTGACAAGAGGGCTGGTTCCTTTCTTGCTCAACGGTTAAGCCTAGCCATTCAACGTGGAAATGCAGCCAGCGTTCGTGGTAAGTGTTTAACAGTGGTAGAGCCACGCATCAGCTTTTGTTGTTGCATGAATGGGCTGGCTCGACCGGGGAAGTACCACGACCTCACAGAATACCGGCGTGAAGTAGAAGTCTAACAAACTTCTGCGTTTCGTCTGGTGAGTGCACCTCCCTTTTCTATAAAGAAATAACTATAAATTTCTTTTGGCGGCCTTATCGCTATGTAGCGATAAGGCCGCCAAATTGTACAATCTACTTACTTCAATGTTCAATTGTTTTCTTGTATTTTTTGTGGTGTACAATAAAAGCATTCATTCATTCATTCATTCATTCAAAGACAAAACCAACCACCACCAGCCACGAAGAGTAGGGCTCTACGATTATAGTAGTTTTTAATTAATAAGCATTGTAAGTACATAATAACATAATTTTCACGATAGCCGAGTGGAATCGGAATTTCGAGTCAGGAGACCCGAGTTCGATCTCCAGATGGCCGGCTCGTACCAATGGGTTTTATCACGATGTCCCGAAAATATCTTCGGCGGGGATATAATAAGGTGGGTCGAAGGGTCTTAACTGAAGATATTTTTTAACATATTTTTTTTCTTTAAATAGAGTACATCAAAAATATCAACGTATGTTACGAAAGTGTTGATTTTCCTCAGTTCAAGAAACTTCACGCATTATTCTTGCCTTTAAAATGGACTCCTATCGCAGTGAACCACACACAGTCGACTCATTTAATAAACCGGGAAGCTTTATACACAACAGATATAAATTTGGATAGCTCACGGGCGTAACCGTTCCATACCGGTTATTTTTGGATTTTATGACCCGAAATACCGCTTGAGAGGGCCTATAAACAACTGAAATAGTTCATTTAATTTCTCTGCTTAAAGTTACAATAGCCGAGTGGTGCGGTGGTCGAAATTTTGAGTCAAGAGGTCCACTAAAATGAGTGGTATAGTCTAGACAATTAAGTCACTTCAACCCATCTTCCACCGAAGACATTTCTCCAGAGAACGTGACAGGTGGTGAATCCGTCGCCGTCTTTTTGTCCAAGCCAACGATGAATATATGAGTAGCTATTATCCAATTTCTCCCGTGGTGGTTTGTTACAACACCTACGGAAGGAAGAGAGTTGGTGTATTGTAGTCGATACCTACGAATTAAGGCACTTCTCGCAGCCTCTCGTCCCTTAGAATCTCGGCTATCACGTGCATTCACGCCATTCCCAACACGGGGCAGATAGAGGTGTACAATGAAGTCTACCCCTGTATTGCGAACGGCGTGAAGATTATTTTCTCACTTCACGCCTTCACAATAAAGGTTATGTCACAATCTTTCGTAAATCTAAATGTAGAAACATAATTGTAAATAGACATACAAACTTATGTTCGTGCGATACAGTTTTTTATTGTGTAAAGAGAAATCGTGGGTGATTGATATTAGCAAAGATTCGTGTCGTTGGTTACTTGATAGCGTAATACGTATAGAAATAATTACTAAATTTCAAATAGCCACAATTGTTATAAGTTTTTTTGAAGTATACATAGATCATGACAACATAACATACATTGCTCCGATCCCAAACATGCAGCTAAGTTACAATGTTAATTTATATAATCTATAAAAGTTTTTTTAGTATATATAAAAGTCACGATATCCGAGTGGTTGGGTGGTCGGAATTTCGAATCGTGAGACCCGAATTCGATCCCCAGGTGGCAGGCTCGTACCAATGAGTTTTTTCAAAAACCTATTTACGATTCATATCGTTGGCTCACCACCTGTCACGTTGTTCAAAATATCTTCGAAGTGGAAGGTGGGTCAAAGGGACTTAATAGTCTAGACTAGACCTCTGTCTACCCCTGTATAGGGAATGGCGTGGAGACATATTTATACATCGTATTAATGACAGTCACCCCTGGGATCGCTCCTAAGCTATTTATAAAAAACGTCACATCACATTTTGTATTATATTAAAAAAAATACCCAAAAGAAGAGGATACTTACCGAGTTTCTTTCACCCATTTCTTCTCCGTTAGAGGAACATCTTTACGAACCGGTGGTAGATTAGAAAATGACTATCGATAATTGAATACATTTTTATGTCGGTAAATAAATGATTTGATTTGACTAATGATATGTAGTCCCAAAATAGTCTAGACATCTTTCTATACCAGTTTATACATGACGACATTTAGTTTTCTTATAAAATAAATAAATAAAAGAAATATCTTCACGCAATTCCCAATACAGGGGCGTACAGAGCTTTGGTCTCGACACTTAAGTCCCTTTGACCCACCTTCTACCAAAATATTTTCAAGACCTTGATATGAAGATGAGTTGATATGATAATGATCTTCAGAATTAATGGCCTGATTACCGTTAACAGGAGTATCATCAACCTATGAATATACCAACCCCATTCTTATCGTGGGTGTGGTAAGAGGAGAATAAGAGAAAAGCCTTGAAATACAATTGGCTATCGAAAGACGGCGGGGTAACCATCTCGGAATTTACCCGCCAAGAATTATGTAGACCGGGGAGGGATAAGAGGAATTCTTGTGAAATAAACGAATACGGTGTGAAAATATTATATAATTATTTAATTATAAATATTAATTATAAATAGTTGCAATTTTACATTTTAGTCCGGCCGGGGGTTCGTGAAGCCAATGAAGGTCCTCAATGAAAAACAGTGCTGTGGAAATTCCTCAGATGACATAGGATTGTTTTTCACATCGCAAACCTGTCTGTTTTCATTCATTTTTTTACTATATGTTTATATTTCCTAATATGTGATAGTAAATGAATAGGTATCTTTCTTTCTTTCTTTCTAAGGTGTGGAAGTATGGTACTGCGATCGCAAATCCGCTCGCCAAGCGTAGCGTTCATGGCACACGGGAGATGTTTATGTCCAGCTGTGTACTTTGCGGGCCGTTTTAGTTTAGTAACTTAGAAAAGTTATATCTCTGCTTTAAAGTGATAACAAACTGAGATAAATTAGTAGTGACACAATTTAGTAACGATAGCCGAGTGGTTGGATGGTCGGAATTCGAGTCAAGAGACCCGGTCTCGCTGGTCGAGCCTACCATGCTTGTATCAATGGGTTTTTTCTAAACTTATGTCCGATTTATAAATATAATAAGCCAAATAGCTCGAACATAAAGATGGCGACAGGCTTACCATCTGTCGCTGTACCAAAAATGTCTCCTCTGAAGATTAAAAGGATTTAATTGCCTGGACTTTTGTCTACCCCAGTATTGAGTATAGATTAAAGATATTTTATATATACATTTTAACTAGCTAAAGCACAGTTATGGAATCAAAAACAACGTAGGTACCACAAATACCTAAACCCGAGACAATATACAAAAGTAACTTTCTACTTTGACCCGTCCGGGAAACGTACTAGAGACCTCAGAGCTGGCGACACCATGAAAACCAACGTGCACGCAAATCGACAACGGATATCGTCATAATGCTATCGATTCTCAGAATCGACGCGACCACAATACGATAACGATATCCGGGTATCGATTACCGAGTGTAATGGTTGACTTCGGTAGCTTAGCGGTTAGTGTACTTGACGGCTTAGCGGTGGGTCTTGATACTAATTCGAAGATTTCTAAAAAGCTTCTGTGGCGACATTTATGTCTCCACATTAGAGGCTCGCTAGTCGCCGGCAATTCAAGAAACACGTCGACATCCTACATCGCACTATCGAAGTTCTCTCGATCATATGGAAATACTAATAGCACGATGGCGGAGAAGACATCCTACCCAGGTCACGAAAACCCAACCTGGCGGGTAGCTTCCCTTTACCTGTAACACATTATTCATTACACCCTCACGCATTTCACATGTAGCTGAAGGAGATACAGAGTTCTCAGAGAAGTATGCTTTGCTGTAAGTTTACTAGAATATGCCATGAGATTTTCAAAGCTATAATTATTATCTTAACGCACTATCCCTAAAGTGATACCCAGAGTGAATAGAACACCAACAAGCAGGTTTGGGCCCGTCCATTCGACTACTGTCGTAAACCACTCCAGACACAAGTATTGCAGCTTAGTTTGAAGTATTTAATACCAATACTAGTAATGTTATTTGACAATTATTTATTTGTTTATTTAATTATTTATTAACACTTCATACACATAAATGAACTATGCACATAGGCGGACTTAATGTTAGTAATAATAACTTAAAGTTAGGCTTAATATTACCTAGTGTTCTTTAAAAATACATGTAAATCTAAGCATTCAAGTACCTCCTCCCTTCGAGCAATTTACACATATGGTCTTCGAAAGTGGTTTTAGCCTAAAACACACCCTTTTATTGTTAACTTTGACACAATATTTTCTTTGTCATTCATAAAGCCTGCCATAATCTCTTCGTTTCCTTTCCGGTCGGCCAAAGTTTTAACAAATTCGTTATAAACTAGAGTAGTAAGACAACCTTACGAAGAAAGGGATCGGCAGACTTTGCGATACCGAATTACAAATAAATATTGGCCACGGGTTCGATTCCCGGGCGGGTCAATGTAGAAAAAACACTTTCTACATTTACTCGAGTCTGGGTGTTTGTGATGCCTCCGTTGTTTCCGATTCCCACAAGTATTTTAGCTTCTCACTCTCAGCAATTTAATTATTAAATTCCCAATACAGGGGTAGACAGAGGTCTAGTCTAGACAATTAAGTCCCTTCGACCGCGCAAACAATAGAAATTATATTATTGTAATACGTTTATCTAGGCTGTTATCAGCTTTATAATGGCGGATGTGAGACAAAGTCTTTCTGTTCATAAATAAGTCTTTCTTTGTCTTTATTTCACGCCGCTCATTATCTTCATTAATATAGGTCCAAACTTCGCATGAATAGAACGTTTTATATAATAATATTAATAATCTTCACGCATATTCCCGTAACTATTCTATTTTCAGAGGTTTATTAAGTACTTTCAACCTACTGTTCATCGAGAACCACTTGGGTTAACATGAAAGACGGTAAGTTTATCGCCGTCTCAGTGTCCAAGCCAACAGTACAATTCGTACATAAGCTTTTGATAAACCCATTGGTACGAGCCAGCTACCTGGGGATCGAACTCGGGTATTTCAAATTCCTACCACCCAACCACTCGGCTATCGTGACTTAAAAATTAAAACAAAACAAATTTATCTACATCTGGCTCTGATTTCACAACTAAATCAAATTCTAGTAAATTGTACAAGACATCATTACTGCATTTTAGCAGCATTACTGCAATTAAATAGAGCTGATAAATTACTTTAGTTATTTGTGTTCTTTTTGAAGGAGGCTCAATACTTTTTCAAATGTTTATAAGTCATAGATTCAAAATTCAGAGTTACAACATCCTTTCGTTTAAAATGCGGTTGAAATTTTTATAGGAAAAATTCGTAATTTTTGAAGTTTTCCATATTGGAGAGACTTTGGATTAACTCATTTACGTATACCGTTCCAGTATACAAAATCATGCGGGCGAATCCGCGAGAGGAAAGCTAGTAAATACCTAGGGAGATAGATCGATACTAAGTAAATACATAGGGACAACATCTAGTTCATTGCTCCAATCCTAATGTTAATACCAAAAGCTAGTCTTCAAAAGTCACGATAGCGGAGAGGTTTGGTGGTCGGAATTTCGAGTCAAGAGATCCGAGTTCGATCACCAGATGGCCAGGCTCGTACCAATGAGTTTTTTTAAAACCTATGTACGATTCATATCGTTGGCTTGGACATAAAGACGGCGACGGGCTCACAAACTGTTACGTTGTCCCGAAAATATCTTCGGTGGAAGGTGGGTCGAAGGGACTTAATTGTCTAAACTAGACCTCTGTCTACCCCTGTATCGGGAATTGCGTGAAGATATTTATTTATAATTTGTCTAATGGAATTAGGAACAATGAAGTTACCACAACACCTAAAACTAGAACAATATAGAAAAAGTGGTTATCTAAATTTACCCGTCCGACACTCGAATAACGGGATCCGATGTGTGCGCCACTCTTCCGTAGATGAAGTTAAATAGGTAAAAAAGGAATGAATCAAAAGTTTGTTTGCAAAAAAATAGACGCATAGAATGAAACATATGAAAGGAAAAAGAAAAAAATTATACTTAAAACTTAATTAATCTTAAAAATAAAAAACGGTGCACCAGAACTATTATAATATATTTCTTGTACTATGAGAACTTACCGCCCCATTTCTTCCGTTGAGGGTCTTAAAAGGCGACTGAGAGAGTCTAAATACCAGGCAAAATTAAGGAGAACGATTCAGAGAGCAGCATTTAAGATATTTCGGATCGCCAATTCGCTTGTCAGGGGTGACGATCATTGAAAGTAAAGGTGTATTTCATACGGTAGACGCCAAAGGTATAAAATGTACATAGGTTTTGAAAAATATGTTATATACATAGTCAGGTCATAAGTATTGTCACACAGTAAAAACTTTTCTTTTAGAATGCTGGCCACAAAAAAGTTTATTGAATTCGAATTTCGAATTGTTCATGAAAATAAAATTACATACTTTTTAGAATTTTACTCATTTTTAAATATGGAGTGGACGCTTAAAGAAGACCGTGTTGCAGTTATTGCGTTGCATCGTTGCGGTTACGCGCCAATTCAAATTTTTGACATACTGAAAAATTTGAATATAACCAAAAGATTCGTTTATCGTACCATCAAACGATACAATGAAGACTCTTGTGAAGATGACAGGTCAAGAAGTGGTCGCCCTCAGTCTTTTAGGACTCCAGCAGTGATAAAAGCTGTGAAGGCTCGAATTGAAAGAAATCCCAAACGTAAGCAGATACTGTTGCCCTTCAGATGGGGTTAAGCAGAACCACGGTGAAAAGGGTGTTAAATGAAGACTTAGGGCTTCGGGCGTATCGAAGAAAAACAGGACCTTGTTTGAATGCTCGTCTAATGCACCTGAGACTGAAGAGATGCCACGCTTTGTTTAAGCGGTACGCGGGAAAAAAATATCGGGAAATTCTTTTTTAGAATGAAAAATTTTTTACTGTAGAAGAGAGCTACAATAAACAAAATGATAAGGTGTACAGTAGTGAAGAAGCGAGCAACCGTATTCCGCGAGTCCAATGAGGTCATTTTCCATCCTCGCTCATGGTATGGTTGGGAGTTTCTTATAGGGGCTTAACAGAGGTACATTTTTGTGAGAAAGGTGTAAAAATTAATTCAGTTGTGTATCAAAATACAGTCCTGACGAACCTTGTGGAACCTGTTTCTCATACCATGTTCAATTACAGACTGAACTGACAATTGTGAGCAAAGAGCACACAAGACTGGCTGGCGGCGCGTGAAATCGACTTCATCGGGCACGAAGACTGGCCCTCCTCCTGTCCAGATTTGAATCCGTTAGATCTCAAGATATGGCAACACTTAGAGGAAAAGGCGTGCTCAAAGCCTCATCCCAATTTGGAGTCACTCAAGACATCCTTGATTAAGGCAGCCGCCGATATTGACATGGACCTCGTTCGTGCTGCGATAGACGACTGGCCGCACAGATTGAAGGCCTGTATTCAAAATCACGGAGGTCATTTTGAATAAACTTTAGTATCATAAGAATCTATCTTTTGTTAAGTTCATTTTGGTATATAAATAGTTACATAATGAATAAACTTGTTTTAATTATTTTATGTTAAACATGTGACAGAATTTATGACCTGAGTAGGTATAATTTAAGTTATGCTGACGATATGGTGTCGCTGAGTCCCACGATCATCTCACTAAAGTCCTTAGTGCTTTGATTGCCTCTCTCGCACAGCTCTCGTGACAGTGATGAGCCAAAAATATTCATTAAAATATTTGCATTCATATAAACTAGATAAAGTGACACATTAAGGTTAGAAATGTTTACATACAAAAATATACAGAGATTTAATCAAGACGTAATGGAAACGAGGCCGTTCATTGCTCGGTAATTTAACGAATTCATATTTCAAGTATTGCTTAATAATAATAAATAAACACTTACATAGACAGGGACAACATCACACACATTGCTCTGATCCCAAATTTAGTAGCTGAAGCACTGAATGTATCCACTTTTTCTACAGTTTCGGTTGTGTGATTTTCGATCCCATAACACAATTGCGTTGTGGAATCAGAAACAACGAATATACCACAGACATCCAAACCGGAAACTATGTAAGAAACAGTGGCTTTCTATATTGACTCGCCCGGGAATCGATCCCACGATGTCAGAACTAACAACACCTTCAAAACCGTTATGTACGCCACTCGTCCACGAAAATGCCTACAGCATAGAGTACGCCTTTTGCTATCTTTTCAAAAAGAATTTGCAATAGTGACTAAGAAAAAAAAAAACAAATAAATTTAGTAAACAAATTGACTATCAGATAACTTAGTTGGTGAACCTGAGAAGTCACGATAGCCGAGTGGTTGGGTGGTCGGAATGTTGAGTCTAGAGACCCGAGTTCGATCCCCAGGTAGCAGGCTCGTACCAATGGGTTTTTCAAAAACTTATGTACGAATTACATCGTAGGCTTGGACATAAAGGCGGCGACGGGCTCGCCACCTGTTACGTTGTCCCGAAAATATCCTCGTTGGAAGGTGGGTCGAAGAGACTTAATTGTCTAGACTAGACCTCTGTCTACCCCTGTATTGAGAATTGCGTGAAGATATTTATTTTTATTTATTTATGAACCTGAGAAGGCGGTACGTAAGATCAAAAGGGCTTTGGCTAATCTGGACAAACTTCCACTTAATGATTTCAACTTGAAAATGAAGCCTGCGTTCTTGGTACCATGCCACGAGGAGTAGGGCTGTACGATCATTGTAGTTTTTAGATAATAAGTATAGTAAATATTAACATTATTTTGTTTCTGTAAATAAACTGTTGAAAAAAAGACATTTTTTTATAGAAAAGGGAGGCAAACGAGCAGATAGCTCACGTGATGGTAAGTGATTACCGCCGCCTATGAACACCCGCAATACCAGAGGCATAGCGTTGCTGGCCTTAGAATAGCCCCCCCCCAGTATAAGGGGTGGGGGGGGGGTCTCCGGTTACCTGCACTCACCAGACGAAACGCAGAAGCTTGTTAGACTTCTACTTCACGCCGGTATTCTGGTAAGGTCGTGGTACTTACCCAGACGAGCCGACCCATTCATGCAACAACGAAAGCTGATGCATGGCTCTACCACTGTTAACAGACATAATAAGGGTTTGGGATAAGTCGACTTTCTTCAAAGATTTTTCATGGACTATAGAAATAAAAGAATTCAGAGAACTACAGATGAAAGCACAGCACAGATATAAGAGATTCAGGAAAGGTCAAGACTGAATTTATTGTAGGAGACTGGATTTATTAATCTGTCAAACTATCGTACACGGTTGGATGACGGCATAGGTTAGGTATTATATGAAATGATTCTAATTGTATCGGATTCCATAACAAGTGCTTAAGTTACTTACATTGGGATAGGAGCAATGTATGTGATGTAGCCCCTATCTATGTATATATCTATATATGCATATTATTAACGTTTTTTTTTATAGAAGAGGGAGGCAAACGAGCAGGTGGTACACGTGATGGTTAGTGATACCGCCGCTCATGAACATCTGCAATACCGGAGGAATAGCGGATGCGTTGCCGGCCTTTGAGAAAGGTATAGGCTCTCCTCTTGAAGGTCCCTAACTCGTATCGGTCCGGAAAACCCGCTGATGGCAGCTCATTCTACAAAGTGCAAGTGCGTGGCAGAAAATTCCGCGAAAAACGCACTGTGGTAGAATGCCAAGCATCAAGGTGGTGTTGATGAAATTTTTGGTTATGGCGTAAGGTACGATGGTGAAATTCAGCGGCTGGGATTAATCCAAACAATTCCTCAGAGCACTCCCCGTAGTAGATCTTATAGAAAATGTAAAGAGATGCAACATCTCTTCGCAAAGCCAGGGGATCTAGCCGATCGGATAGAGTATGGTCGTCGAGAATTCGAGCCACTCTTCTTTGGATACGGTCAAATGGAAGGAGCTGACACTGGGGTGCCCCCGCCCAGAGATGAGAACAGTACTCCAAGTGCGGTCGAACCTGCGCCTTATAAAGTTGCAAGCGGTGGGCCGGCATGAGGTACTGTCGCGCTCTACTGAGCACGCCAAGCTTTTTAGAGGCCAATTTGGCCTTCCCTTCCAAATGACCGCGAAACTGAACGTTGCTCGATATGTCGACGCCAAGGATTCCGATGCTGGCTGAGGCAACTAAGGGAGTGCTCTCAAAACGAGGTGATACGACGAAGGGTTTTTTTTTTGCGGTAAACGCGCAAACTTGTGTCTTTTTAGGGTTGAACTGGACTAAATTTAATCGGCCCCAGTCCGAGATTTTGTCCAACAACATCTCGAATTCAGACACAAGTTTGTTCCGGTACTCGTCGACGTGTTCCCGAGAAATATTGGCACGACCGGTATAAAGGGTATCACCAGTACTGTCATCTGCATAGCAATGGATGTTACTAATTTGTAACAAATCATTGATATGCAGAAGAAACAGGGTTGGCGATAGCACACAGCCTTATGGGACCACATAGCTGTGTGCTATCGCCAACCACAGCGTTCACAGACTTGGAGTCCGAGTATGCACCGTCCGTCAACTAGGACCTTGATGCTCCGATCTGTGATAAAACTAGTGACGCAATTGCAAAATTTCTCGGGAAGCCCATATGACGGAAGCTTTGAGAGAAGCGCTTTGTGCCATACCCGATCCAAGGCTTTCGCTATGTCCAAACTTACTGCCAGGGCCTCACCCTTGCTCTCTACTGCCTCCACCCATCGATGAGTGAGGTACACAAGAAGATCACCACCCGAGCAACCCCGACGGAAGGCGTACTGGCGGTCACTGATCAACTGGTTCTCATCTAAGTACCTCAAGAGCTGACAGTTTATAATGGACGCCATTATTTTGGAGAATAACGAAGTGATGGCGATCGGTCTGTAGTTACCTGGATCTGAGCGGTCGCCTTTCTAAGGGATCGGGTGCACCAAAGCTGTCTTCCATGTCATCGGGACGACGCCTTCAGAGCAAGAGTAAGTACAAGAGTAGTAAAAGACGCGTTAGAACCGGTGCCAACTCTGGAGCACACATCCTCAATGTCATGCACTCATCCACAAATGTTAATTTTCATTTATGTTCTAGTCGGACCGAGCATTACTACTTTTCAATAATTTTATTAGCCTGTTTTTATAACTTATATTGTTTTTTCCTATTAAGATGACATGTAAACTACTGAAAGAAGACAGTAATTAGACTATCCCCGTTTTAGTTTTCAAGCTAACCATACAACTACTTCATATTCATCACACAAATAGTTGCCCTTTGCGGGATTCGAACCCTTAACTTCGAATGCAGGGTCACTATCAAATCGACTAAAGCTGCAAATTAAAACAATCTATACTAAAATAACTAATGCATGATTATGAATCATATTGACATATTGACACCGCCTCCGTGGACCAGTGGCGTTAACACTAGTTTTCAAGGCCATCTCGAAGTCCCAGGTTCGATTCCCGGTCGGGTCAATATAGAAAAACCACTTTTTCTACATTTTCTCGGGTGTTTGTGTTGCCTTCGTTATTTCCGATTCTATAACAAAAGTGCTTTAGCATCTTATATTGGGATCGTAGCAATGTATGTGATGTTGTCCCTATCTATATATGTATATACATGGTTGCCGTTTAATGATTTCAATAAATATGTTGTAGATATGCAATTCATATTCTTTGAATGACATTTTTTTCTTAATTACGAGTTTATACCAATCAAAATTATATACAGATAAACGTTTCGGTGGGTGATGTTCAATAAATTATAATATTAATACCCAATGTCTATAATAAATTACCGATAAATATTAAAAACAAAGTAAATTATAAAATATTTGTTAAAGTGAGCATTACTTATAGATAAATCATATTACAGCATTCAAGAACTGGTTACATGTATTTGTAATGCCATATTATAATACTAGCTGTCCCCCGCGGCTTTGCCCGCAGTTTAACACATAACGCGGAACCCTAATTATCTTACTATAATAAAAGTAGTCAATGTTACTACTTATAACATTGACTATCTGTCAAAGTCCCGTTAAAATCAGTTCAGCCGTTTCAGAGATTAGCCGGAACAAACAGACAAATAAAGAAATGTTATTTTGGTGTATGTACCGTATATATTTATATACATGAAGTAAAAAACGCTTATTCCAATATTACAAACAGACACTCCAATTTTATTTATATGTATACATTAAACAGGTGTAAGTAATTTAAATAAAACAAAAACATTAAAGACACGATAGCCGAGTGGTTGGGTGACGGTAATACAAGTCAAGAGACCCGAGTTTGATCCCAAGGAAGCACGCCCGTACCAATGGGTTTTTCCAAACTTATTAATGATTAAATCGTTGGCTTGGATATAAAAACAGCGACGGGCTTGCCACCTCTCACGTTGTACCAAAAAATGTCTTCGGTGGAAGGAGGGTCGAAAGCACTTAATTGTTTTGACCTCTGTCTACCCTTGTATTGGGAATGGCGGGATGATAATATTACACAAGTGCATGTAAAAAATTAAAAAAAAAAATCAAACAAGTCTTCCATATTCGTAACGATCCAGAGTAGAGAGATGAGTAATTTTTATTTATTATTATTTCGCTTCATAATATTTATCCTGGACTTGATAATACTTGAATCAATAAAGATGACTGGGAGTGCGGGAAGTAATGCTTGGGCATCAGTCCGGTTTATGTTTTTTTTATAGACGAAGGAGGCAAAGGAACATTCTGCTCACAAGTTACGTAATCACCGACACCTACGTATATCCAGCTACACTAGAGGAACATTAACTGAATTACTTAGAAAGAAAGAAAAAAAAACGGATGTAATTTTATTCGTTAATACAAATTCAAGAACAAAAATAAATATTATACTTAACGTAACTGGCCATAAACACCGTTACAGAATAACTTTTCTTATTTTTTTTTTTCAACTTTTTAATTATTTTGAATTTGGAACCCTTAAATTATTCTTAAAATTTCTTTCGATTTCGCGCCATTCGCATATTATTTTCGTGTTAATTATCAAATTACAACTCGGAATAGGGTGTTAAAGATAATAGTATTGCAGTGATCGTCTTGCACAAAGTGGGTATGGAGCCTTTGGTCATATTCCAGACAATTACTGCTATCACACAAAGCTTGGTATCAACCGTATATTCGTATATCGCACTATAAACTCTCACAACAACACGCCCTCTGTCGAGGACCAGAAAAGATCGGGCGGCCGCGCGCTGTTAGAACTACAAAGGATTATGCAATTTTATTGATTTTTAAAGCACATTTATGCTGAACTTTTATGTGATTAAATTAAAGAGAAAAAAGTTAAAATTTCAACTGACACGGGCAGGATTCGAACCCGCGCCCATCTCCGATCCGTGGCGACGCTCTTTCCTCCGAGCCACCGTGTCTTACACGCATCAGTTGAAATTTTAAATCTGTATTCTCTTTTTTTTATTTATGCCTTGGGCAAAAAACAAAAAAGAAGCCAGATTCGTTCGCGAGATGAAGATTCCCAGTAGGAGTCTGTCGCTGATGCTCTGAAGCTCGATGCTCATCGTCGATATACAGTAAATATCTTCACGCAATTCCCAATACTGGAGTAGACAGAGGTCTTAGAATTTAAGAATTTAGTCCCTTCGACCCACCTTCCACCGAAGATATTTTCGGGACAACGTGACAGGTGGTGAGCCCCTGAAAATTTCAGTCAAACTGCACTAAGGTACAGTCTTGGAACATGTTATGAAACATCTCAGCAATACACTTTTCAAAAATATACCGTGGACTTTCCAGCAGGACTCTGCACCTGATCACAAGGCACTAACTATCCAAGCTTGAGTTGAAACCAACGTTCCGGACTTTATAATATATTTTTTATATTATATTTTTTTATTTTTTGCTGAGACTAATAAAAGTGTAGGTTTAAATTATGGCCGGACTAGGTATATAACAAATAAACAAACTTAAAAAAAAAAACATTTTACTGACTATGAAAGTTATTAACTTATTATATTATAATGATAAAAAAACTTAAAAAAAATCTTTTATAAAAAAAAGTTAAATACACTAGTGTTGGGTTGCAACAACGAAACGGCATCCAACTCAGCATAGAGTTGTAACAGTATTATTACGATTATGAACCTGTACATATACTTTAACTATTTACCTCTTTTTGAGTTAAAAATAAAATCTTCGCGTAATTCCCAATACAGGGTACACAGAGATCTAGTCTAGACAATTAAGTCCCTTTGACCCACCTTCCACCGAAGACAATGTGACAGGTGGAGAGCCCGTCGTCGTCTTTATGTCCAAGCCAACGATATAATTCGCACATAAGTTTTTTGAAAAACCCATTGGTACGAGCCTGCCACCTGGGGATCGAACTCGGGTCTCTCGACTCGAAATTCCGCCCACCCAACCACTCAGCTATCGTGACTTTTAATGACTGACTCGGCTATCGAGGATTTGCCATAATCGCCACGCTTGGCAGACGGATTTGCGGTCGCAGAACCGGACCACTCGCACCTCAGCCGCTGCTTATTATCTTCGGTCTGATTATTTTGGTCTGATATTTTTAGATATGGCTATCCCACCATCTATCGGATTTCATAACGATATTCAAGGGTATTTCCCTTAGTCGCCTCTTATGACATCCTCGGGAAGAAAGGGAGTGGTAATATTCTTACGCCGTTACCACACGGAAAAATACTTATAAATGCATACATATTAAAAAGTCACGATAGATAGATAGATAGTGGTTGGGTGGTCGGAATTTCGAGTCAATAGACCCGAGTTCGATCCCCAGTTGGTAGGCTCGTACCAATGGTTTTTCAAAAACCTATGTACGAATATCGTTGGCTTGGACATAAAGACGGCGACGGGCTCACCACCGGTCACGTTGTCCCGAAAATATCTTCGGTGGAAGGTGGGTCGAAGGGACTTAATTGTCTAGGCTCGACCTCTGTCTACCCCTGTATAGGGAATTGCGTGAAGATATTTTTATTCTTTTATAAAGTACGATTTATGATGTTGGCTTGGACATAAAGACGGCGACGGGCTCACCACTTTTCACGCTGTCCCAAAAATATCTTTGGTGGAAGGTGGGTCGAAACGAGTTAATTGTCTAGACCTCTGTCTTCCACTGTGTTCGGAATGACGTGAAGATCACACAAATGTTTGCACCTATTGGGATTCGAACCCGCAACCTTTAGTGTCGAACGCACAGTCACTACCAACACGGCTATTGGGTCGTCAACCGTCAAAAGCCGTTAATATTTAAATAATATAAAATTAAACTTAAATTAAAGTAATATAAGGTATCGAAAAGAACTAAAATACATATACGTATAATATTGGTTTACATAAGATTCCTTTGTCGGTTTGTAACACGATAGATTTGATATGGGCACATTCAACCGGTCTACGGGTCCAGTCGCATTCCACAGGAAGTGAATGTTAAAAAAAAAAGTTTGTCGGACCATAAAGCAACCGATACACAGTAGCATTTAAAAAGCAGCTATTAAAAATATTATAAACTTTTTGTTTCAACTGGCTGCGTGTAAGTAGAAGTAGTCGTTTATTATTTGAATAAAAAGTAATAATATTTTGAATTTATAATTACGCGGTAAATTTATTTCAAATTCGTAAATAACTAAAAGCGTTACGCATTTGCAGTGTACAATTAAATTAAAATAAATAACTCAATTATGACTAAAATTGATATTCGGTTGGAAAATCTGTCAATTGAAAAACTTTACCGCCATTCCGTCGAATTTACTCAGGAACCAAATAAAAACAACTCGCACAATTCACAAAAAAATCGGCACACTGGTATCGAAAATATCACTAAAATACTTATGCACTTAAACCATTCGTTGAAATTTTAGTGGGTTTCACTTTTCATTGTCAATATTGTGTTTCAGTATCACAAGTTAGCGGGGCTGCTATTATGCACGGCCAAGTACGCGCGTCGCGTTTTGAAATTCGAATTTCAATGAAGTGACGCGCCATGGCCTACTGGAGTACCAGGCGTTATAATCTTATTTCCCTATAAAATATTTTTAAATTTCATTAAAATTTCATTTTAAATTTCATTTTCATGGTTTTTCTTAGACGCATTGCAAAAAAAATGTTATTTTTGACGCCGATACCTCTCGACATATTTTGTGTGTATACCAAATATTAAATATTAATATATTTAAAAGCTGGTCTTCAATCATTACGAAAAAAAGACCTTCTACAAACAACTTTCAGCAATCCTTTTTTATTTTACTAATTGGTTATAGATAGACCGGCCTGATTTTACTAAATATCTATACCATTCAAACCGCAATACAACAGCTACATCGCTTCTAGTAATTGGAATGGGTTGCAAGAGAAGTAATCAACCAACTGTTAGAAATCGCAGCAGATCCTATGGTTCTGGTGCAAGATTTGCTAATGCGTTCTAAATTGGGCGTGTGGTTTGAGAGGTGGTAGATGGGTTCTCTGAAACTTTAAATGTTCTCTGTTATTAGTTTATAGCACAGGATGAAAAAAAATCTTCAGCATCAAAAAGTTTAACGCAATACCAATGTAGTATGTGATACCCCAGTACCATACTTATAAATATTATAATTTTCAACTCATATTCGGCAATTTTAAACTGAAAATTAAAAATTTATGATTTTCCCTAAAAATGTAAAACATTTCTGCATTGGCAACACTAATGTGACGCGCCACAGAGCGAGTAGAATGCGTTCAGCCAATGACGTCACTAGAAACCGGTTGAGAATGTTCACGCAGACGCTAGCACAAGACGGTAGAGTAGACCAACTGCAGCGTAGAGCGCTTTATAAGGTTTTGAATTTCATCCCCGATTAACAAAAAATGTTTTAAAATACTGCTTATCGTTGCGTAATAACAACACATTTATACAATTCACTAATCAATTGAGTAGCTGTATGTCTGTTTTAATTATATTAAAAAATAAGCATATATTAATTAATATTTGTCTAGACTAGACATCTGTCTATTCCTGTATTGGGAATTGCGTGAAGATATTTATTATTTATTATTATTTATAAAATGAAATGTGCGTACTATAAAAGATTAGCTTTATTATTTAGCAAGTAAGTGATTACCGCCGCCCATGAACACCCGCAATACCAGAGGCATAGATGAGTTGCCGGCCTTAGATTGCCGGATTGCGTGAAGATATTTATTTATAGTTGAATAAATTTGTTCCACTCCCAAAATACAAAAAAAATGTTTCTATATCTTTATTGCGATTCCTTATAGAAGGTCACAAAGGGCAGACTTAATGCCTATACGTATTTTCTTCTAGTTAACCTGTACCTACCTAAACATTAAACAACAATTTTTTATATCTACACGCGATTCTTTCTACAGGGGTAGACAGAGGTCTAGAAAATTTCTAAAACAAAGTTCTTTCAACCCACCTTCCACCGAAGACATTTTTGGAACAACGTGACTGGAGGTGTGCCCGTCTCCGTCTTTATGTTCAAGCCAACGATATAAGTCGTACATAAGTTTTTTTGAAAAAACCTATTGCTACGAGCCTTGGGGACCGAACTCGGGTCTCTTGACTCGAATTCCGATTACCCAATCGCTCGGCTATCATGACCATTTCTAGTTAGTTAGTTTTTTTTTATTTAATGTGGCTCTCATAATAATAATATATTACTGATAGAATTATCGGATAGGAACCTTGTCTTCACGCCATTCCCAATACTGGGGTAGACTGGGGTCTAGTCTAGACAATTACAAAAGGGACTTACCCTTCGACCCACCTCCCACCGAAGATATTTTGGGACAACGTGACAGGTGATGAGCCCGTCGCCTTGTTTATCTCCAAGCCAACGACATGAATCGTACTTAGGTTTAGAAGAAAGTTAGTTAGTTAGTACGAGCCTGCCACCTGTATTTAATTAGCTACCATAAAATAAATAAAATAAATATCTTCACGCAATTCCCAATACAGGGGTAGACAGAGGTCTAGTCTAGACAATTGTGTCCCTTTGACCCACCTTCCACCGAAGATATTTTCGGGACAACGTGACAGGTAGTGAGCCTACCTAATTAGCTACCAAAGTTTCGATAATATTTGCATGCCTATATGGTTAAAACATTGTACACACATTTTTATAGACACATGTATAAGCAAAACACATGTTTTGAGCAAATAACTTGCATTTAATTGCATTGAAATTGAGCTGTAGGAGTCAAATTGGGAGCATCGATTTGTCAACCACATAGATGTCCTTGTGGTAGCGACGTCGACGAGTTGGGCTTCCACGGACTTTCATGCCAAAAAAATGGCGGCAGACTGTCTCGTCACGACTCCTTGAATGAAATCATCCGATGGGCTCTTGCTTCCATACATATTAGCTCGGTTTAAGAGCCTTGTGGAACATTTAGGAAAGACGATAATAGACTTGACGGCTTGACATTAGTCCCTTGGGAGAGAGACGAAGCTCATGTGGGATGCTACTTGCATCTATACACTAGCGGCTTCTTTTATCAAGGGTTAAGGGCTTGGGCGGCATCAGAGGCAGCTGAATCGGGTAAGAGGTGTCAATATGAGTCTGTAAAAGGAGATTATGTATATAGATTATGTTTGCCGTAGAGACGATCAGTCCGTGAGGGCCTGTACGATGCAGTTTCTATAGGAATTGTAGCCGCTGGTGACAAGAGGGCTGGTTCTTTTCTCGCTCAACGGTTAATTCTAGCTACTTAACGTGGAAATGCAGCCAATCAAAGTCATGTCAAAAGGAGTAGGGCTCTTAGATTATTGTAGTTTTTTGTTAATAAGTATTGTAAATATTACATAATTTTTTTTCTGTAAATAAAGTATTTTGATATTGAATTGAATCGTACAGCTTATTATTTGTTAAGAAAGTCCATCTTAGCGAAGCATATCTTCATACATACAAATATCTTCACGCAATTCCCAATACAGGGGTAGACAGAGGTCTAGTCTTGACAATTAAATCCCTTTGACCCACCTTCCGAAGATATTTTCCGGACAACGCGACAGGTGGTGAGCCCGTCGCCGTCTTTATGTCCAATCCAACGACGTAATTCGTACACAAATTCTAGGAAACCCCATTGGTATGAGCCTGCAACCTGGGGATCGAACTCGGGTCTCTTGTCTCGAAATTCTGTAATTTTTTTTTATTTTCTGACATTTCGGATGCTTTACAGCATCAGTGGTCACGGAGGTACTGATTATACTTAAAGCCTAACCCATTATGTTAAATTATAAAAACGCACAAAAGGATTACAAAAAAAGAGATATTGTAAGCAAAAAAATAATAATATAATGAAAGATAATAAAAACAATAGCAACTCATGAGGTACTCATAATATTGTAATGAAAGTATATCTTAATTTTCTTTTTAAAAACGGGAAAAGTGTCATTAAAAATATGAAGCTCTGCTGATTTTGATATTACATTATAAGCTTTGGAAATTCTATTAATTGAAGCTGATAATCCATTTATACATACATAGACTTATATTGAAACCTATTGGCCTCTTGGTATCTTATGGCGTAACCACGAGACACCTCCTACATCATAAAACCCAGCAGTGTTGCACCGAACTAAATCTTAAAAGTATCACTGCCGAATTCGAACCCGCGACCGCTGCCGTAACGTGGAGACATAGATGTCGGCACTTCGCCATGTCGCCAGCTCGCAAGTGGCGGATTCAGGAATAACATCGATATTCTACATCGCGCTATCGAAGTTCTTACGATTGCACGAATACATACGATTACCGATAGTGCACACTTGTAAAGGAGACGTCCTCCCTAGGTCACGATCACCCGACCTGGCCCTTTTCCAGCAGCACATCAACCGCCACAGTGCAATTTCTTTATTTATCATTAATATAATAAAAAAACGAGTTTGCATGTTTCCATCATCACACTGCTTTGTGATGATGATGAGAGCATATAAAAATCAATTGAAACCGTTGTTTTGTTATATAATAAGTGGCAAACGAGCAGGTGGCTCACGTGATGGTAAGTGATCACCACCCAAAATACCAGAGGAATTGCTGATGCGTTGAAAATGTAATAAACAATCAAACTAAACAATAAAGGTGACATTTATAATATTAGTGATTGCAGTCTACGAATTCGCGCGCACCTTCTACAATTCCCCGCATTCGTGTCACTAGTAGATATGGGGTTGCCAGATCAGAACTTACCGAGTTCGGGGCAATTTGTCGGGCCGTAGCTGTAGTTATAAACCTACCTAATTTTATATTTGTATTTATATGTCTTTTGCTTGGACAAAAAGACGCGCTTTTGCTTGGACAAAAAGCGACAGTCTTACCGCCAGGTGGAAGGTGGGTCAAAATTATTGGGTACAGGATCAGTAACAATGTGGCACAGTAAAATTATAACAGGCGTAGGCGAATTAATTAGTAATTAAACGACTAATAAAAAAGAAACACATAACAAAAAATAAAAAACACACATTGAAAAGAAATTATTACAAAAATTTAGTTTTAATAATTAACAATCAGGAACTATCAATTATTTATACAAATTTCACACGTAAAATTTGGATTACAAATGTCACAGATTCAAAAATAATTAATTTTCCTCCATAAAAAAACTCTTGCAGCGTGTAAAAACTCTTCTCTGCCAGTAACTCTTTTAGCCTTTTTTTTATGTCACTCGTATCTTTTATGAGATTATGAGACACTATTTTAATTGGGGAATATCCTCACGCAAATCCCAATACAGGGGTAGACAGAGGTCTCGTCATATTTCACGTTCTAGTTATATTTTCTATTATAGTACATATTTATTATTTTATTTGGTCGCGTAGTCACGATAGCCGAGTGGTTGGGTAGTCGGAATTTCAAGTCCAGAGACCCGAGTTCGATCCCCAGGTGGCAAAGAGTTTTTCAAAACTAATGTACGAATTATATCGTTAGCATGGACATAAAGACGGCGACGGGCTCACCACCTGTCACGTTGTCCCGAAAATATCTTCGGTGGAAGGTGGGTCAAAATTATTGGGTACAGGATCAGTAACAATGTGGCACAGTAAAATTATAACAGGCGTAGGCGAATTAATTAGTAATTAAACGACTAATAAAAAAACACATAACAAAAATAAAAACACACATTGAAAAGAAATTATTACAAAATTTAGTTTTAATAATTAACAATCAGGAACTATCAATTATTTATACAAATTTCACACGTAAAATTTGGATTACAAATGTCACAGATTCAAAAATAATTAATTTTCCTCCATAAAAAAACTCTTGCAGCGTGTAAAAACTCTTCTCTGCCAGTAACTCTTTTAGCCTTTTTTTTATGTCACTCGTATCTTTTATGAGATTATGAGACACTATTTTAATTGGGGGGGGGGGGGGGGAATATCCTCACGCAAATCCCAATACAGGGGTAGACAGAGGTCTCGTCATATTTCACGTTCTAGTTATATTTTCTATTATAGTACATATTTATTATTTATGAAATGAAATTATGCGATAGCTAGTCCGAGTACTTCAGTACCCGGGTCGTGGCACCACGGCAGTAGACGTTACGATTTCTTTGCGTTTTGGGCTAGCTGGTCGCGTAGTCACGATAGCCGAGTGGTTGGGTAGCCGGAATTTCGAGTCCAGAGAACCGAGTTCGATCCCCAGGTGGCAAAGAGTTTTTCAAAAACTAATGTACGAATTATATCGTTAGCATGGACATAAAGACGGCGACGGGCTCACCACCTGTCACGTTGTCCCGAAAATATCTTCGGTGGAAGGTGGGTCAAAATTATTGGGTACAGGATCAGTAACAATGTGGCACAGTAAAATTATAACAGGCGTAGGCGAATTAATTAGTAATTAAACGACTAATAAAAAAACACATAACAAAAATAAAAACACACATTGAAAAGAAATTATTACAAAATTTAGTTTTAATAATTAACAATCAGGAACTATCAATTATTTATACAAATTTCACACGTAAAATTTGGATTACAAATATCACAGATTCAAAAATAATTAATTTTCCTCCATAAAAACTCTTGCAGCGTGTAAAAACTCTTCTCTGCCAGTAACTCTTTAGCCTTTTTATGTCACTCGTATCTTTTATGAGATTATGAGACACTATTTTAATTGGGGAATATCCTCACGCAAATCCCAATACAGGGGTAGACAGAGGTCTCGTCATATTTCACGTTCTAGTTATATTTTCTATTATAGTACATATTTATTATTTTATTTGGTCGCGTAGTCACGATAGCCGAGTGGTTGGGTAGCCGGAATTTCGAGTCCAGAGAACCGAGTTCGATCCCCAGGTGGCAAAGAGTTTTTCAAAAACTAATGTACGAATTATATCGTTAGCATGGACATAAAGACGGCGACGGGCTCACCACCTGTCACGTTGTCCCGAAAATATCTTCGGTGGAAGGTGGGTCGAAGGGGCTTAATTGTCTAGACTAGACCTCTGTCTACCCCTGTATTGGGATTTGCGTGAAGATATTTATTATTATTTTAGTCTGCTTGATAAAATTCTAACTAACCACATAGAACTTTAGAATGGTCAATTTAGTTACAGACCTGGCTCATCAACCGAGAACGCTATTCTATGTCTCAAGCAGACTGTGCAATACTACACTGTTAAGAAGACACCAATTTTTGCTAAAATCTCGATCTATCGAGGGCATTTGCTCTAGTAAATTATGAATTGTTATGGCACAAGCTTAAATTTGAAACGATTGTACCTGTAGAAGTTATAAACTTGTTAAAATTTTGGTACACAAATCAATTTTCACAAATTCATGAATTCACAACAAATTCATGAATTCACAACAAATTCATGAATTAAATTGTGGGGTGAGGCAGGGAGGATCGAGTTCTCCTCGGCTTTTCAATCTATATGTTAACAGGCTGATGGTTGAGCACAGCAATACCAAGGTCGGTTGTCATATAGATGAAGTGTGCATAAATAATATCAGTTATGCAGATGATATGGAAGAAAAAACTGTCTTCCTGTCATTCCCAATACAGGGGTAGACAGGTCTGGAGAATCAAAAACTTTCGACACTACTTCCACCGAATACATTTTTTGGGACAAAGTGACAGTTGGTGAGCCTGTCGCTGTCTTTATGTCCATGCTAACGATATAAATCGTAAAGAAGTTTTTGAAAACCCATTGGTATGAGCCTGCCACCTGGAGATCGAACTCGGTTTATAACGATTCGTAATGTCCTTTGATTAACTTTTTTGATTTCGATAAGCATATTCAGTGGTACGGCCAGAGATATTCGGTCATATAAATACAAAGAACATGCATAGCGACATGCTCTATGGCACGAAGTCTATACACGCGGTAATACATTGCGTGAAACATTTTAGAGCTAAATTGTGTATTCGTAGTACGAACGGTTAATATCGTTGACTTGTACATAAAGACCTCTGTCCATAATTCGGAATGGCGTGAAGATAAGAATAAAATAGTCTTCTTAATAAAATTATTAAAAATAATAAAAAACATAAGTAGAAATGATCACGCGGCTGTATGCAGTATTTGGAGTTCAGAGAAAAACGATTCATGTGACATGTGATTAAAAAAAGGGGTTTAAATTTTTACCATCTATAAAGTCACGATACTCGAGTGGTTTGGTGATCGGAATTTCGAGTCAAGAGACCCGAGTTCGATCCCCAGGTGGCAGGCTCGTATTAATGGGTTTTTCAAAAACTTACTTACGAATTATATCGTAGTCTTGGACATAAATACGGCAACGGGCTCACGTTGTCCCGAAAATATCTTCGGTGGAAGGTGGGTCGAAGGGACTTAATTGTCTAGACTTGACCTCTGTCTACCCCTGTATTGGGAATTGCGTGAAGATATTTATTTATTATTTTAGTCTGCTTGATAAAATTCTAACTAACCACATAGAACTTTAGAATGGTCAATTTAGTTACAGACCTGGCTCATCAACCGAGAACGCTATTCTATGTCTCAAGCAGACTGTGCAATACTACACTGTTAAGAAGACACCAATTTAAGAAGAAGAACAATTTAAGAAGACTAAAATCTCGATCTATCGAGGGCATTTGCTCTTGTAAATTATGAATTGTTATGGCACAAGCTTAAATTTGAAACGATTGTACCTGTAGAAGTTATAAACTTGTTAAAATTTTGGTACACAAATCAATTTTCACAAATTCATGAATTCACAACAAATTCATGAATTAAATTGTGGGGTGAGGCAGGGAGGATCGAGTTCTCCTCGGCTTTTCAATCTATATGTTAACAGGCTGATGGTTGAGCACAGCAATACCAAGGTCGGTTGTCATATAGATGAAGTGTGCATAAATAATATCAGTTATGCAGATGATATGGAAGAAAAAACTGTCTTCCTGTCATTCCCAATACAGGGGTAGACAGGTCTGGAGAATCAAAAACTTTCGACACTACTTCCACCGAATACATTTTTTGGGACAAAGTGACAGTTGGTGAGCCTGTCGCTGTCTTTATGTCCATGCTAACGATATAAATCGTAAAGAAGTTTTTGAAAACCCATTGGTATGAGCCTGCCACCTGGAGATCGAACTCGGTTTATAACGATTCGTAATGTCCTTTGATTAACTTTTTTGATTTCGATAAGCATATTCAGTGGTACGGCCAGAGATATTCGGTCATATAAATACAAAGAACATGCATAGCGACATGCTCTATGGCACGAAGTCTATACACGCGGTAATACATTGCGTGAAACATTTTAGAGCTAAATTGTGTATTCGTAGTACGAACGGTTAATATCGTTGACTTGTACATAAAGACCTCTGTCCATAATTCGGAATGGCGTGAAGATAAGAATAAAATAGTCTTCTTAATAAAATTATTAAAAATAATAAAAAACATAAGTAGAAATGATCACGCGGCTGTATGCAGTATTTGGAGTTCAGAGAAAAACGATTCATGTGACATGTGATTAAAAAAAGGGGTTTAAATTTTTACCATCTATAAAGTCACGATACTCGAGTGGTTTGGTGATCGGAATTTCGAGTCAAGAGACCCGAGTTCGATCCCCAGGTGGCAGGCTCGTATTAATGGGTTTTTCAAAAACTTATGTACGATATATATCGCTGGCTTGGACATAAATACGGCGACGGGCTCACGTTGTCCCGAAAATATCTTCGGTGGAAGGTGAGTCGAAGAGACTTAATTACACTACACCTCTGTCTACCTCTGTATTGGAAATTGCGTGAAGATATTTTTTATATTTTTAAGTTTCTCTTTGAAAACATTAACACATTGAAAATCCTTGATGTCTTAGAGAAATACATCACGGTCCTTTTATCATAACCAGTTCTTTGTTTCTGGACTTTAATAATAATCTCCGTTCTTATGTAATGATTATGATGGTAAATTCATATATTTTTTTTCATCACGCAATTTCCCAATAGTGGCGTGGATGCGATCTCATGTCCGCTTGCCAAACGTGGCGATTATGGCATATACTTGACGACTTCCATGAACGAGTGGCGTAAACACCGGTTTTCAAGATGTCGCCATCTCGAAGTCCCAGATGCGAGGTGCGATTCCCGGTCGATTACATCGTTAGTTTACAAAGTCCGGGTCAATGTAGAAAACCTCTTTCACAAAATTGCCTCAGGACTAGGTGTTTGTTGTACCTTCGTTGTTTCCAATTCCATAATATCCATAATCCTTCCTTCCATTATCCTTCAGCTACTTACTTTGAGACCAGGGAAATTTAAGTAGTATTGCCCCTAGTCGTTTATGAATTTTAAAATGAATATCAATTCTTATTTCATTAAAAACTTTACATATTACTTTTACGTGTCATATACCCGCACGATGGCCGAGCGGTTGGGTGTCTGAATTTCGAGTCAAGAAACCTGAGTTAGATCCCCAGGTGGCAGGCTCGTACCAATGGGTTGTTCAAAAACTTATGTACGAATTATATCGTTGGCTTGGACGTAAAGACAGCGATGTACTCACCACCTGTCACGTTGTCCCGAAAATATCTTCGGTGGAAGGTGAGTCGAAGAGACTTAATTACACTACACCTCTGTCTACCTCTGTATTGGAAATTGCGTGAAGATATTTTTTATATTTTTAAGTTTCTCTTTGAAAACATTAACACATTGAAAATCCTTGATGTCTTAGAGAAATACATCACGGTCCTTTTATCATAACCAGTTCTTTGTTTCTGGACTTTAATAATAATCTCCGTTCTTATGTAATGATTATGATGGTAAATTCATATATTTTTTTTCATCACGCAATTTCCCAATAGTGGCGTGGATGCGATCTCATGTCCGCTTGCCAAACGTGGCGATTATGGCATATACTTGACGACTTCCATGAACGAGTGGCGTAAACACCGGTTTTCAAGATGTCGCCATCTCGAAGTCCCAGATGCGAGGTGCGATTCCCGGTCGATTACATCGTTAGTTTACAAAGTCCGGGTCAATGTAGAAAACCTCTTTCACAAAATTGCCTCAGGACTAGGTGTTTGTTGTACCTTCGTTGTTTCCAATTCCATAATATCCATAATCCTTCCTTCCATTATCCTTCAGCTACTTACTTTGAGACCAGGGAAATTTAAGTAGTATTGCCCCTAGTCGTTTATGAATTTTAAAATGAATATCAATTCTTATTTCATTAAAAACTTTACATATTACTTTTACGTGTCATATACCCGCACGATGGCCGAGCGGTTGGGTGTCTGAATTTCGAGTCAAGAAACCTGAGTTAGATCCCCAGGTGGCAGGCTCGTACCAATGGGTTGTTCAAAAACTTATGTACGAATTATATCGTTGGCTTGGACGTAAAGACAGCGATGTACTCACCACCTGTCACGTTGTCCCGAAAATATCTTCGGTGGAAAGTGGGTCGAAGGGACTTAATTGTCTGGACTAGACCTCTGTCCACTCCTGTATTGGGAATTGCGTGAATTTATTATTATTTATTTAAACGTCATTATGACGTGAGACATTGTCATTCCACAATTATTTGCAGGATTTTATTTAACACGATGTACCTACTGTTACACCTGTCTCCACGGCCGTACGCTGTAACGTAGGGTGTAAGGATATACCATCTCTTTTTCCATAGTCTTACGGCACCCGTAAGTAAGTCGTAAGTCGGCTCTTACGGGTGCCGTTAGAGCCGACTATGGGAAAAGACTTTAAATACAATTAACTACCGCCAGATGGCGATACAACGTGAAGAATATGCCAGATGGAAATTCAGCAAATCGGTGACGGACAACAGCGTCTACTGTGCGAGGTCAGGTACTGCGATCCGCTGGCCACTTGGCCAGCGGATTGGCGATAAGCCAACAACACCTCACCCTCACGTACGGGAGACGCATGTGACATGCTCAGAAATTGCTGAGGTTATTCCTGCGATGACATTGGTAAGACAATGCTAGAACTTTTTATTTGCTTGAGTTCGAAACTATCTAACCAAAGTATACATTGAACCATACCATGCATACGTTTATTAACGAAATATAAATATATTGCCATAACAACATGTTTACATACTCCATTTTTAATTTAATTTAATTTACATACACCATTCTTACTCCAAGTTTAACTATATTATTACAATTTGCGAATTACGAGCCATCACGATATCTCTGCAATTTTACACCATACATACATACATGGACGTCAAATTTGGAGCCAAAATATATCTATAAAAAAGTCGAGGTAGGCTAAATTGCATTTTTTAATAGTATCCAAACAAATTTTTCTATATATCTGCGTGATAGAGTCTTAAAATGTGCGGCGTCACCTTGGCCGACCAAAAACGAAACGAAGAGATTCGCAATATGTTAGGTTTAAAAGATGACCTTGTTACTAAAATTGATAAGGTCGTGCTTCGATAGTTTGGGCACGTTGAGCAAATGAGCGAAGTCCGAATGGTGAAGAAAATATATAGCGCGAAAGTTAATATTAAAAGGGGTCGAGGTAGGCCGACACTAACTTTTGAAGACCATGTGAGCAAATTGCTCGAAGACGGGATGGTCAAAGGTACTCGGATACCTAGACGTGCATGTATGAAGGAAATGATGAATCTGAAAGAAGCAAAAGAGTTATGTAAGGATCGTGACACTTGGCGATCTGTTCTCTCTGGCTACCCCATTAGAGACTGTGCGTGAATATATGTGATAGAGTCCGCAGCGAAAAACAACCAACCATGTCAACCAACATAACCTGCTAATTCTTATATTAGCACGTTGAAATGGTTATGGGATGGACATATAGCATGCAGAACAACAAAATTTTAATTTATTGTTGAAGATGGAAAGAGATTTAAATACTGCAATTTGTAAGGGGAGAGTATTCCATAGACGTATAGCATTTACTCTAAAAAAATCTTCACTCAATTCCCAATACAGAGGTAGACAGAGGTTTAGTCTAGACAATTAAGTCCCTTCAACCCACCTTCCACCGAAGATATTTTCGGGACCATGTGACAGGTGATGAGCCCATCGCCATCTTTATGTCAAAGCCAACGATATAATTCGTACATAAGTTTTTGAAAAACCCATTGGTACGAGCCTGCAACCTGGGGATCGAACTCGGGTCTCTTGACTCGAAATTCCGCCCACCCAACAACTCGGCTATCGTAACTTTTACCCCAAAAAAAATAGAATAGAATAAATGGGAGTCTCTAGGAGTACACACCATAATATTTTTTATATACATCCTGTATATAAAAATAAGCATTTTCATTGGTACTATAATTGTATTCTCAAGAAAAAAAACTTAGTCATGCAGCGCTAAGTTTGCTTGAATTACGTTACGGAGGTGTGTGAGGGCTTGAAAGGTGACGTCAGCGCAAGCGCTTATATTAACCAAACTGATTTGAGCCTTTAACGTCTATGACGATACCGAGAGTATGTACGAAAACATAAACCCCGAAACGGTCCTATTAAAATTGGTTGATTGAAAGAACTATTTGTTTGGTAAAGTAAACAATTTAAAATATCGTTTTTAGAAGTGTCTGTGCCGGTTGAACAGAAATTTATAGCAAATTGTAGTAAAGGAGAAATCGTATTTCGGTAATTAATTACTGAACTGACATACCAGAGATCCTGGATAAAAAAGGGGTGAAGATAAGAACAAGTTTTGAGCCTGCTCACCCATTAAGCGAAGCGCAGTATCCTTCTACCATTTAGCACTGCGTTATATCGGTGAATAAATAATAAATATCTTCACGCAATTCCCAATACAGGGGTAGACAGAGGTCTAATCTAGACAATTAAGTCCCTTCGATCAACCTTCCACCGAAGATATTTTCAGGACAACGTGGCAGGTGGTGAGCCCGTCGCTATCTTTATGTCCAAGCCAACGATGTAATTCGTACATAAGTTTTTGAAAAACCCATTGGTACGGCCACTGTCTCGATGTCCCGAAAATATCTTCGGTGGAAGGTGGGTCGAAGGGACTTAAATGTCCAGACTAGACCTTTGTCTACCCCTGTATTGGGAATTGCGTGAAGATATTTATTTATAGCTTGGGAGCGATCACCACATTCCCAGAGGTTACTGTCATTAATATATTAATTTATATTATATTAACCCTTCTTATAAAGTTTTTTTTTAATAAATTTCTTGAACCCGTTAATAGGCAGGATTTGCACATTTACTGGGATTTTGTTGTTGAAGCGTATACACCGCTCTAAGAATGAGTTACTTACTCTATGGAGTCTAATAACCGGTGTTACAAGCTTATGTTTGTTCCGAGTATTTACATTATGCGCATCAGAATTCTTGCTAAAAGTATTAATGTTTTTATGCACATATATTAAATTTTCATATAAATATATTGAGAGGCCAATGTTAAAATATTATTATTTTTTTAATTTTTCTCTAAGAGACGCTCTGGAATTTAGAAATATAGCTCGCATGGCCCTCTTTTGTAAAACAAATACTGTTTCTATGTCAACATATATACAAACATTCATATTCATCACATCAATATTAGCCTCTAGTGGGATTCAAACCTGCAGCCATAAGCTTCCAATGCAGGATCACTTTCTACTCGGATCTCTGGTCGTCAACGACGTCTAAATAGATTTTAATTTCAAATGGACGAGTGGCGTACACGCTGGTTTTCATGGTGTCGCCAGCTCTAAACTGTCTTCGCTTCCCATGTACAAAATCCACTTTTTCTGCTTTGTCTCAATTGTGGGTGTTTGTGGTACCTCTGCTGTTTCTGTTTCCATATCTATATATTTCTGATCGGAGCAATGTTTGTGACGTAGTCCCTATGTAAGTTTGTTTATTTATCTTTGTATGTATTTAATTAAAAGGCACACTGGATGTCACAGTGATATATTAACTAGCTGAGCCTTTAAATTATACGAAACAGCCATATCTTTAATAATAAGTAGTTATGTTAATTTATTAGATCATTTTTTTATGGAAAAGAAAGCGAATGAAGATATAGTTCAATTGGTTTATTGTAGGTGATTGAAGATGCTAATGTAGAAATTTGCTACTTCAGCGAGCTGATTCTTATGGCAATTAAGATGATAATCGAGCGATTTCCAGAAGTTGCTTTGCGCTATATTGACCAGTCTGGGTTTATAACGGCTAGCTTTGCCATCACCATTTGCAATTTTTAACAATGAAAACAGATAGTCGACGTCAAGTGAAATCACAATGTCATTTCCGCAAGCAAGGCAAACCGGCGACTCTCACTTTACTCACCCCCTTCCTCTTTCCCAATGCCTATTTTAAAGGTCGGCAACGCTTGCGGCATTTCTTACCTTCACGCCATTCCCAGTACTAGGATAGAGATCCACAATTCTGTATATCGTAGATTGAATTTGTTATCGTATATGAAAACGCACACTTTAGACTTGTTTTCATACGCTTTCTTTTTTTTAAACCAAATACAGACAGACGCCCGTAAGTCACTCGCCACTAAGGCCGACTGAAAACCAGCGCTACAGTTTTGAGTGAACTGCGGCAATAAGCTGAGTCGGTCTTTTTGCCCATTGCACCACGACTCATACGACAATTATAAACAACCGTTATTTTTTTGTGTATTTTTATGTTTATTTATAAGTTACTTTAGTTACGTCTTTAAGTTTGTTAATTTTTTTTATCATTATTAATTCACTAATTTCGTGGTGTATTATGTGCAATGTGCAATAAATGTTTCTTTCTTTCTTTCTTTCAATTGTTTCATTTCGACCCTCCTTTCACCGAAGACATTTTTCACTGAACTGACATCGTACTGGTGGTGAGCCTGTCGCCGTCTTGTTGTCCTAGCTAACAATAAATTGAAAAATCCCAGTGGTACGAACCTACAACCTAGGGAACTAGGTTTTCTTGACTCGAATTCCGATCATCCCAACCACTCGGCTATCGTGACTACATAATACTTACCTGTTAAGGGTTAAATCGTCACGTTGAACAAGCGGATTGACGATATACAATCATGGCATGTACACATATAAATAGTAGGGGTAATGTAGGTATTGGGGATCACTTAAGCAAAAATGAAAAAAAAAACAAATCTATGAATCAACTATTTATTACTCTGTTCTTATTATAAACTTTACTTTACTAACTATCGATTGAGATAAAGTTTTTTTTTTTTAATTTTCTCTAAGAGACGCTCTGGAATTTAGAAATATAGCTCGCATGGCCCTCTTTTGTAAAACAAATACTGTTTCTATGTCATCTGCATGACGCCATAGCAGAATATTCGACTCAATTACATGAACATATATACAAACATTCATATTCATCACATCAATATTAGCCTCTAGTGGGATTCAAACCTGCAGCCATAAGCTTCCAATGCAGGATCACTTTCTACTCGGATCTCTGGTCGTCAACGCCTATCTAAATATTATAGCAATATTCAAATCATAAATAAATTGAAGCTTACTACTACTCAAAGGTTGTCTGGAAGAAATCGCTTTGTGAGCGATAAAGATGTCGCCATTGTGCTACCATTGTGTTTTTAGACTGTTTGTCACTCTCTTTTTTTATGGTGTGCAATAAAGTGTATTCTCTTTCTCTCTCTTACTTGAAAGAGGCACCATGCGTTTCTTTCCGTAGTAACATCTAAATAGATTTTAATTTCAAATGGACGAGTGGCGTACACGCTGGTTTTCATGGTGTCGCCAGCTCTAAACTGTCTTCGCTTCCCATGTACAAAATCCACTTTTTCTGCTTTGTCTCAATTGTGGGTGTTTGTGGTACCTCTGCTGTTTCTGTTTCCATATCTATATATTTCTGATCGGAGCAATGTTTGTGACGTAGTCCCTATGTAAGTTTGTTTATTTATCTTTGTATGTATTTAATTAAAAGGCACACTGGATGTCACAGTGATATATTAACTAGCTGAGCCTTTAAATTATACGAAACAGCCATATCTTTAATAATAAGTAGTTATGTTAATTTATTAGATCATTTTTATGGAAAAGAAAGCGAATGAAGATATAGTTCAATTGGTTTATTGTAGGTGATTGAAGATGCTAATGTAGAAATTTGCTACTTCAGCGAGCTGATTCTTATGGCAATTAAGATGATAATCGAGCGATTTCCAGAAGTTGCTTTGCGCTATATTGACCAGTCTGGGTTTATAACGGCTAGCTTTGCCATCACCATTTGCAATTTTTAACAATGAAAACAGATAGTCGACGTCAAGTGAAATCACAATGTCATTTCCGCAAGCAAGGCAAACCGGCGACTCTCACTTTACTCACCCCCCCCCCTTCCTCTTTCCCAATGCCTATTTTAAAGGTCGGCAACGCTTGCGGCATTTCTTACCTTCACGCCATTCCCAGTACTAGGATAGAGATCCACAATTCTGTATATCGTACATTGAATTTGTTATCGTATATGAAAACGCACACTTTAGACTTGTTTTCATACGCTTTTTATTTTTAAACTAAATACAGACAGACGCCCGTAAGTCACTCGCCACTAAGGCCGACTGAAACCAGCGCTACAGTTTTGAGTGAACTGCGGCATTAAGCTGAGTCGGTCTTTTGCCCATTGCACCACGACTCATACGACAATTATAAACAACCGTTATTTTTTTGTGTATTTTTATGTTTATTTATAAGTTACTTTAGTTTCGTCTTTAAGTTTGTTAATTTTTTATCATTATTAATTCACTAATTTCGTGGTGTATTATGTGCAATGTGCAATAAATGTTTCTTTCTTTCTTTCTTTCAATTGTTTCATTTCGACCCTCCTTTCACCGAAGACATTTTTCACTGAACTGACATCGTACTGGTGGTGAGCCTGTCGCCGTCTTGTTGTCCTAGCTAACATTAAATTGAAAAATCCCAGTGGTACGAACCTACAACCTAGGGAACTAGGTTTTCTTGACTCAATTCCGATCATCCCAACCACTCGGCTATCGTGACTATATATTGCTCCTGTTGGCCCATCTTTTTCAAGAGTCGGGGTCATCCTCTTTCGGGGGAAAATAAACATTGGCGGGACATATCCACCTGCAGCGCTCATAGCGCAGAGCAAAGTGATATTTTTACCCCGTTCCCAACTTGTTACGGCCCCCACTCTCTTTTGTCCCGTAGCAGCTAATACTTTTACAGGTTCTTGGACGGTGGAGATTACGGTTTCGTCACAATTATATATATTTTCGGTAAAAATTTGTATTTTCCCATAAGTTCTTCTAGCAGGTTGTAGAATCGTTGAACTTCAGTCTTGTTGAAGGCTGTAACCCTATTGATACTAGTAGCTTCGGGTTTCCGAACAGAAATATTATTCCTGGCAACAAATCCCTCAAACCAAACTCGACCAGCTAATCTTGAACTCGTATTAAAATTGTGTTTCAGATTTAGGGCTTCAGCGTATGCAAATGCTGCTCTTTTTATTTGGTTTGGGGTGCAACCGTAGAATATGTTGGCCATTTTTTTAATTATGTCAGCTACTTCTTTTTCCATCTCAGCACTGAAGACAGTATTACGGCCAAGACGGGGTGCCTTAACTATATAATTGTTGTGAAGACTGGAAAATGGAATATTCATGGTCTTCGCGGCTTTTCTTATAGAAATATTTTGTTTAAGCTTTACAGCTTTTTCAAGGTGGTCCATAGTCCAGTTAGCTTTATTAGTCTTTCTAGCACGAACTTTTGGCATCTACAAACAAAAAAAATACTGTTTTACCGAGATTAGGTAGTGTGGAAAATGGGGATCACTATGTAGGTAATTGGGATCACCCGACTCCGATTACCTACATAGGCAATAAAACGGAAAAAAAATTTTTGGCGAGAAATTATAGGTAATAATAACAATATGGCTGTTGAATTGCATGCTTAAATGCTACGATTATTACACATTACAAGTACAGAAATAAATATTTGTTATTTTGTAACTTACCTTCGTATTTCTTAACTCGAAAAATTAGATGTAAATGACGCGAAATCTCCACTCGCTCATTACTCGCCAACGCGTCGGCCGAACTGAGACAGTCGCCGCTTGCGCACGGGTGTGACGCCATGCTAGCGTGTACTTATGTTTGAGTCGGTCAGTCGCGTTCGGTTTTTGTTATTTTGAGGTGATCACCATTGCCTACTGACTCCCATTGCCTACATTTCCCCTATTCATTTCTTGACTCCAATAAGTATCAACACAGCCGTTCTTTTCGTGGATGTCATAATAGGCGATAGGCGAAGAGCCTTAAACGGAAATGGCAACCGACAGATGGCGGGATAGACATCACGAAATATAATCAGACCAAAATTACGAGGACTGGCACCAGCATACAAGATGTCTGGCACCGGCAAATTCTCGTTACACGAGAGACCTGTGTCCTGCAGTGAATTTAGGGTAGTTCAGTGAGAAATAAAAAAAACTTTACCGATATAAAACTGTATATTACAAAAACAGTCAATGAACAGCGAGAATCCGCAATAAGATTATTTTTTTACAGTTTTATTTCTTACGTGTCGGAAAATGAACGTTGTGATGTAGGAAAATGGTAGTAGATACATAAGTACATAGTTGACATACATTGTACATAGATAGGGACAACATCACATACATAGCTCTGACACATGTATTATGGAAGCAGCTCAAACGCTTGTATTACGGAATCAGAAACAACGAAGGTACAAACACTCAGACACGAGAACATGTAGAAAAAGTAATTTCTACATTGACCCAACCTCGAACCGAAACTCGGAGTAGACTGGTGCGTACACCACGGAGGTCGCAACGTAGTAGCAACCTGCGTGGCCAGATGACCAGACCGGACATTGGTGACCTAATTAGAACGTGTAGTGATTTCGTTTATATGGCTCAAGTTGAAAATACTTCGATAGCGCGATGTAGGATGTTGCAGTTTATTCTAAATTGTTCGCGACTAACGAGCTTCTAATGTGTAAGTATCGTGCACCTATTATCAAACTGATGTGTTAATTAATAAATAACTAAACATAAAAATAAATTAATGTCCATATTAATTTATTTTTATGATTACTTAGTTCAACACTGGGTAGGATACAGTGAACTACTCTTTTAGACTTAATAATATTAAATATTAGACGAAAAAGTTAATATTAGGATATAGTCCACACTACATTTGAAATGTCCTTTTTAAGTATATAGTATAGTATGGACAATACTATAAAAGATATTTCAAAATTTTGTAAATGTAGTAAAACTTTTGAAGTGAAACTTCTTTACGCACGTTCAGTGCGATCGGACAAGGCTAACGTATGTTGAATAATAAAAATTTGCTGTACAGGCTCACATTCTGAATATCCTTGGTGACGCGTCTTGATGCGATGTTAATACATCTATAGAACGTCTAGTAATTCACGCAGGAGTAGAAGGTATATGAGCAAGTGGCAGAGCGCCATTGAGGAGGACAGACTAAGTGAGAGCAACGATAAGACATCTCCTTGCATAAAACCATCAGTTACGCGTCAGAAGTGCGAAGAGAGAGAAGTGCTTAATCAAGAACCATGACGGCACCACGAAGAAAGAAGAAAAAGAATATACTAAATATTGAGTACCAATTAAATAATTTCCACATATTCCAACTACTACAGAGGTAAAAAACTATAATTATTGAGCTTTACATTCACGTGTGATGACAGATTTTAAAAGAGAGTAAATTGAGGATTTGATTTATAAAGCTTTAAGATAAAAGATCTAATAAAGTAATAAATAAATATCTTCATGAAATTCCCAATACAGGGATAGACAGAGGTCTAGACTAGACAATTAAGTCCATTTGACCCACCTTCCACCGAAGATATTTTCGGGACAACGTGACAGGTGGTGAGCCCGTCGCTACGTTATGTCCAAACCAACGTAATTCATACATAAGTTTTTGAAAAACCCATTGGTACGAGCCAGCCACCTGGGGATCGAACTCGGGTCTCTTGTCTCGATATTCCTACCACCCAACCACTTGGCTATCGTGGCTTATTAAGATATTATTAAGAACGTGACACCTGGGGATCGATTTTGGGTCTCTTGACTTTTAATAACAAGCAAGACATAATTTGTTTTGAAACAGTAAAAATTGCTTACAGCATACAGATCATTTTCCCCACAATCTAAAAGCTTGAGCACAAAAATAACTAAAAAATAAAAGCAATTAAACAAGTAAATAAGAAATATACTATTTTAAAATCTAGGTTGCAATATATAAACATAAAATCCCTATTAAATAATATACAAAATAAATAATAATTAATGTCTTCACGCATATTCCCAATACTAGGTTAGAAGGAGATCTAGATAGTAGTTTAGTCCCTTTGCCTGCAGCATCTTATCCTTATTTTGTAAACGACTTCCGTGAACGAGGGGCGTACTCATCGGTTTTCCTGAGGTCGCAAGCTCCGAGGTCCCGGGTTCATTTCCAGTATTTTTACATCTTCTCGAGCCTGGGTGTCTGTGGTACCTTCGTTGTTTCCGATTCCATAACACAAGTGATACTTTAGTTTGATGCCAGAGCAATGTATGGTATTGTAATGTTGTAATTTGGGAGGTGTTAAAGGAAAACACCTTCTTGCGTGTCTTCCATGTTTAATTATCATCTTAATCCTAGTTTACAATTATGATGAAGATGTTTCTGGGTGGTCCGTCTTATTAGGGGGACTTTACTAAATGCTATGCTAATACTATGCTATGTTACGCAATAATATATAAGTATACACACTTCAGTATGTTGTCCCGATGTTTGTATGGAATTATGTATTAAGTCCCTTTCTATGTATTTATCTATCTTTGTATTTTCTTCGCGAGGATTATGAGCAGGTTGGTGAAAATGTCTCGCGCTACCACTATACTTGCTCTAGTCATAGTCTTAGACGCTTTCAGTTACTTTACTGTATATGCCAGATAAAACCCCCTTTGTATATCATAAATGTAAATTTAGACGGCGTCACAGAGCAGGAAACACTGAATTGTAATTATTTACATGTTCTTCTGTCGAGGTGTGTTCTGCCATACCAGGTTCTACAATAAATGACTCGCAAATATTGCAATAGTTATCATCATCCAATGAAATACTTGATGTATATTCCATAATATTTAAGAGATGCAATTCATCAGATATATGATCGAATAGAAAATCGCTCGAAAAATGTTTCCGACATTCTATGCAAAAAAGAATAATTCGATCAAGTTCTATAATACTGTGATTGATTAAAAATTGATCTTTCATAGAATTATGATTTCCTCTGATATGAGCATTTATGCTAAACTCATTTTTAAGTACAATCTGTTTACAAAATATACAATATATCTCACATTTAGCTGTTTGTACAAGTCCCAAATTGGAGTTCGTTTCATTGCTTGTGGAAGATTTAATTTTTGATGTCGAAGGCTTGGACTTTTTAGTGTCTGTTTTTTTTAAATGTGTTTCTTTAACCGAACCTTCAATTAATGAAACGTCGGTCTTAACAGGTGTTTCTTCTATCACTGTCGTTTCATTTTTTATTTTATTTTTCTTGTGTGATTTACTCTCAATGTGATCAAATTGCATACCTATATACAAGTGGTCATGACACAGTTCGCAAAAGAATTTATCACCTTTCTCTTTTAATCTATTTTGCTCTAAAATTTCCATATTCTTACTGATATGATTCAATCCATCGAGATGCTGTTCGATACTTTTTGTACTGTTTGGAACTTTAACTTTGCAAACTTTGCATAAAAATTCATTCACGTTAGGTGTAGATTCCATTACATATAAATATTTTTGTTTGAAGAGTTCTTCTTCATTTCGTTTTAAGTTTTTAGGAATTTCAGTAGACGTATTTTTGAGGTTTTCATGAATTGGACTGTTTTGTTTAATTTCACTATTTTCGGTTAATACATGTTTACCTCCAGCTACTGTATCATTTACCACTGTCACACTTTTATTTTGTTTTTTTTCATTAACATCTTTTAGCTCTTTTGTTTTATTTTTATTAGAATCACTTTTAGGTATATCTTGTTCATTATTCCTATTTGTTTTTATATTGTTTTCCTCTAAAATATTACTATTTACAAAACTGTTATCTTTTTTTATTTCGGATAGATTTTTCTTATGTTTTACTCCTGAATCATGTGCAAGTATATTGTCCAAGTTGTTTGGTACTGTAACATGACATATTTTGCAGAAATGATAATTCGAATTCGGGTCTCTCATTAACAGATCATCTTTGCTATTTTTTTCACTATCATCTTCGGTTATAACTTTGGAATGTTGGGTATGTGATAGTTTATCTACATCGGAGGATCGTTGTTGTCTGACAGAGGAAAGATGTCTTTTACTGTATATATGATATATCTCGTTCCCTTTTACCATGTATATGGCGCATAATTCACAACGTAATTCTTCATTACTTATTATTGAAATTTCATTGACAGCTAGTAACGTGTCATAACGACAAACATGTTCAGGTTCAGTAAGATGTTCAGCAATTTCCTCTAAATTAATTGCTATATTGCATACTACACATGTAAAATAGTCCCAGTCAGACGTGATGTTGTTTTTCATCAGGTAATGAACACTGTTCTTTTCGCTATTTTTATGCCTTTGACCCTTTGCGTGTGAATGTAAATTGTTTCTATGTATCACAATATTGCAAACATCGCAACATGCTTCTTGTGTAGCTGTCGTGTTACTTTTATTTATACATGGAACGTTATTGTCTTTATCTAATCCTTTATTGATTGTTTCTTTTTCTACAAGTTTCGATTTCGATTTCGCAACTTGACTATTTTCGATCGATTCATTGTACACTACGTTTATGATTTCAGATTTTTCAATATAATTTTCAGATGTAATCATTGAATCTTGTAATTGTTTTTCGTGAACCGCGTTACCGACTGTATGTTTAAGTTTATCAGTGACGCTTACAATAATTTCGTTGCATAAAATACAATGACTTTTTGTTGCATCAATCTGAAAGAATTGACCATAAAAACATTTTAAAACATACCGTTCAAAGTAAATATAATACTATAGTAAATTGAAAAATCAATATTGTCATATCAAATTTTTCGAGGCAGGCAGAGTGTAAGCTTGACGACAATAATGAGCAGACAAGCGATGTCGAAAACATGTTGTAGATAAGAGATACAGAAAAACCACTGAATATTGAAAGGCGTTGTCCAGGTTCTCACTTAGCAAATTCATTAAGAACAATGCCTAAGACCTAAAACGAAGTCACGCATATTCTCAAGTCGTCGTATCAGGTTTGAGGTTCTGAATTAAGGTCACTATGAAGCCCAGTTGGTATCGGCATATGGATCCCCTTTAACTAATATTTGTATCATAAAAGGTGATTAGAAGATACCTGGCGGCTTGTAAAAGTCCGCTGCACATACTATTAATTACTCTAATTACTCCATAATCGCTACGCTTGGCTACTGGATTAACGATAGCTAATCCTCTAGTCAAGTAGTAGCGATTATGACAAATCCTTCCCTTGGGAGAAGCGACCATTCTTTTATTCATACGCTGATACGTGTGAAAGTAAATGTATAACCTTTATGTTATAACGATTCTATAACAATTACACTTACTTCTCTGACACAGTGTTTATCTTTAACAGGTGTAGAAACACATTTCTTGTGTTTTTTCGAAAGAATGTGCTTTTGTTTGTTTTCAAAAATCTTTGAACACAGCATACATTCATATTGATTACCTGTTTCTACAAAACCGTGAAAATTATCGAATTTCACGTTAATGGCACAACCATCTCTCGTTTTTAATTCAATATGCTGCTCGTTTATAAACTTTAACGTGTGAGTAGTTTTAGTTTTAATACTTGGATTAGTAATATCATTTGTATAATTTATTGTTTTTGATGATTCCTCCAATTTATTAGATTTTTGATGGCCACTTTTATTGGAAACTATCAAATCTAACTTAGCTTCATCTTTATTTGTGTCAATTTCGCATTTCGTTTCACATAAATTTGTATCAATATGGTTGTTGATATAATTTTCTGATGTAGGTTCATTTACAGCTTTATTCGTTTGATTTATTTTATCAAATGTAACTGATACAACTTCTGTATCACCATCATCAAGTATAATATCCTTTTTAGTAAACAGTTCTAAAAACTTTTCTATTATTTTCTGCCTTCTAACAGCATCTTTATGATGTTTTGATTCAAGATGAAATGCTTTATCATTAACAGTTACAACTACAGCACAAGTTTCACAAAAAAACATTGAAGTTGAGGGACTATTTATGTAACAATTTCGATTCGTTAAATCCATCTTAACTCTTTCTAGCGCAATATTAACAAACTTCACAAATATTTTGTGTGTTGAACTTTTCAAATGGTCCGTCATATAAGTTAGCGGCACATGCATATTACATATATAACATGTATGAGTATCAATTCTATTATCAACATCTGTAAATAAACCAAAAATGTAAAAAAAATGAAACAAACACAAAACAAATTACAAACAGATCTAGCCGGTTTTTTTTTAAGGATACTTCTAATTCTAAATAGTATTCCCGGTTAACAATTAATTCTAGAACCTTAGCTGCAATGCTTGTGTCAGGAGTAGTTTATGAGAATAGTCGATTGTCGGGTCCATACTTGCGAGAACATTTTTCGCAGCCTACACCATAAACCAAGGTGTAGGCAAGCTATTGACTAGACTATTGATTTAGATCTTTCTATTAAAATTTTAAGTAGGTGGTGAGCCGACCGCCGGGTTAGTTTACAAGCCAACAGTACAAAATCAATTAAAATGTAAACTCGGGGAAGTTATCGCATAGTTATGATCGCCAAAACCAAATAATATCGCCGATAGTGAAGTTGAAATCGATCCCGAGAATGTCGTAAAAGGTGGGATAACAATTTCGAAAAATATCACATAAAAATTTAACAGACCGGTGACAGGCGGTAGCGTCAGATGCCGTGTGATTACGGCATAATATACCATTCACCATATTCCCGTGGGTGTCGAAGAATACAATAGGTTACTGAAAAATGACGAGCAACAGAGCCTATAATGTACCTTACATGTAATGTACATTAGCCTAACTATAATGCCTACACAACGCCTATAATGTAAGGTACATTATAGGCGCTGCTGCCCGTAATGTCATGTCTTCATCATTAAACTAATTTTCTCAGCGATGTCGCCGTTTAAGTTTTCAAACCAACAATATAAATCGTACATAAGTTTCCATAAATCCATGGGTACCTTACCCATTCATGAGGATCGAACTTGTTTTAGAGTAGCTACAGTAATAAAGACCCTTACAGGAGATAAATTGGATTTGACAACCCAGAATTTATTTTATATCAACAATTAATAGTTAAGTAACTAAAATTCTCGCCCTAAATTCGGAACGCAACTAGTGCTTATCTGGTCAAGGTCTATTTAACAAGCATCTGTTCAACTTAGGTGTTACTGACTGCCCTCTGTGCCGAGCGCGCATGGAAAACCAGGAAACGGCGGCGCACGTCCTGCTGATGTGTCCGACGGTCGCGAAATACAGGGCTAAGCATCGCGGTGAGCTGAGCTTTCTCCCCGAAGTCATCATGTAAGTTTAAGGGGACTACTGGGATTCCTTAAGGATATGGATAATGGGTTGGCTCGAATAAACTTAGACATTCCAGCTCATACACAAAATACGCGGTCAGTTGTGCAGTTGCGGAAACCAGTCTAATCTAATCTAAGACAAATTAGAAAAAAAGAGAGGAAGAGGGGCCTCCATTACCTTAAGTTACCATATAGATTTATACATTTATTTATATTCTGTATTGTATGTGAAAAGAAAAAAAATATTAACAACAAAACACGCATGTGATTGAAATGGGCAATAGATAAGAGGTTACAAAAGAATAAAATACCTTTACCTCAACCTAGCCGAAATTGTGACGCCACCCCATTCCGTTCAAGTGCCCTAATAGCAGTAAAATGGGGAAGAGAAAGGAAGAGAATGGGGATCCGGTAAGTTGGGTTATCAGACAAACGTAGAAACACGAGATACCTTATGCCCACAGTAGGAGTGTTGTGTGGCCTATTCGTGCAATAAAAGCCACCACTACCAAATATATCGGGATACTATATCCCGACATATTTCGGCCATAGCGAATTGGACTATTGCGAGCGTCGTTCGTGAGCTTGCAAGTGACTGACAAATATTAAATAATAAATAAATATCTTCAAGCAATTCCCAATACAGGGGTAGACAGAGGTCTAGTCTAGACAATTAAATCCCTTTGACCCACCTTCCACCGAAAATATTTTCGGGACAACGTGACAGGTGGTGAGCCCGTCGCCGTCTTTATGTCCATGCCAACGATATAATTCGTACATAAGTTTTTGAAAAACCCATTCACCCCACCCAACCACTCGGCTATCGTGACTTTATGACGGTGGTGGAAAAATCGGTGACTGACGTAACCGATTTTTGCGCTGAACGTGCGATCACATTGAGTATGAGTGTGCTCAATGTGCTCGCAAGTGACGGCTTCAGGTGATCGAGCCTTGTGCGCGTATATATTACTTAATTGAATTATATAAAAGAAACTCATATCAGTGTCGTTTTTAGTTTCAGTGCTATCATCCTTTTGTTCCACCTCAAATTCATAATAGTAGTCATCCTTCCTCAAATTAATGTTGCTTTGACTCCATATTGGTACATGATAGTTTGAATGCTTCGGCAAAATAGTGTCTAGACTTAGAAGAGATAGATCTAAAGCATCTAAAGGTATAATGTACTTGGCAGAAGCTTGATATTTCTCCATATTTATCGATACTGTGAAAAAAATTCTTTGTAAAGAAATGAGCAATATATTAAAATTTTTAGTACTACAAGTTGGTTGACTTAGGCAAATAGATACACACATGAATGACAGGATTAGATACATACATACATAATTGTCTGTAAAAGTCTATTGCTGGATAGGTATTTGCATAATTATTATATATGGTATTTGCATATTTCAAATTGATTGTATATAGTTGTATATAGTTTGAATTTTGGACACCCACAAGAAGAAAGGGGGTGGCATGACTTGTCAGGATTACCCTCTATTCATTTACATGTCTATTAAAAATATATTTTAAACATAAAGTTAGTGTGTGTGTGATGGAGGGAAAAATGACATTTAAAATATTTAATTACAGAACATTTAAGTGCATACTAACTTAATATGATGAATTTTATATATAAATAATTTTAACTGATGAATTTCCTGAAATATAGAAAACTGCAGCCGTTTGTCCAATATATACTCTATTGTCCAGTTATACTCTATTGAGATCGAAAACATATCTCCTATTTTCGTTTTCGATCTCAATTTCGAGTCAAGAGACCAGAGTTCGATCCCCAGGTGGCAGGTTCATACCAATGGGTTTTTCAAAAACTTATGTACGAATTATATCGTTGGCTTGGACAAAAAGGTTGGCTCTCCACCTGTCACGTTGTCCCGAAAATATCTTTGGTGGAAGGTGGGTCGAAGGGACTTAATTGTCTAGACTAGACCTCTGTCTACCCCTGTATTGGGAATTGCGTGAAAATATTTATTATATTTATTTATTTAATAGAGTATAACTGTAATAAAAAACCTTTGATAATGCCATAAAGGCGAAACTGGTCAGGTATTTTAATATAAATATATGTGGAATTAGTAAAAGTGACTTTTAATATGTTTAAAGATGAAGTTCCACCAAGAGACATCAATCATGAGTATTCAACAAATAATACAACAGAAAAAAATAGACCTGCGAACTGTATGTGACCAATTGTAGAAAAAGTATCATCTATAAAATACCTAGTATTTTCATTGACCAACAATTGTCTTTTAAAGATCACATAACTAGATAGCTAGTAAAACCAGAAAATTAATAAACATCATAAAGTTGATAAGACACAGCGTGGAAAGAAAAAAAAATATCTTCACGCAATTCCCAATACAGGGGTAGACAGAGGTCAAGTCTAGACAATTAAGTCCCTTTTGACCCACCTTCCACCGATGATATTTTCAGGACAACGTGACAGGTGGTGAGCCCGTCGCCGTCTTCTTGTCCAAGCCAATGATGAAATTTGTACATAAGTTTTTTTGAAAAACTCATTGGTACTGCCACCTGGGGATCGAACTCGGATCTATCGACTCGAAATTCCGACCACCCAACAACTCTGTCATGACTTATATAAGCGTGGAAAGAAGTCCTCTGATAAAAATTTATATAAGTATATGCCAGTCTATTTTTACTTACTGTTTAACTATATGGGGTGGAGCCGCTAAAAGTAATCTTATAATTATTGAAAGAGCCCAAAGAGCTGAGCTTAAAGTTATAACTGGTAATAAAATAAATATATAAATATCTTCACGCAATTCCCTATACAGGGGTAGACAGAGGTCTAGTCCAGACAATTAAGTCCCTTAGACCCACCTTCCACCGAAGATATTTTCGGGACAATGTGACAGGTGGTGAGCCCGTCGCCGTTTTTGTCCAAACCAGTAGGGATCACTGTCTGTGTTGTAACTTGCATAGAAAATAAATTGATAATGACTTTTGTATAATTACTCTTGCATTTGTAAATGTATATTACAATTAATAAAATAAATAAATAAATTATATATAAGATATACATTTATCAAATACAAGTACTCTAATAGGAGGTCTAGGAAATGGCTTTTTTTACCCTAATGTCATCAGAGCTTAATTAAGACAATGTAATTAAGATAATGAGCCTATCACCACAAAATGTATTTTATTTAGTATTATCAAAATATTTTTTGTTAAACCTCCAGCCACATCTGACATAGATCTCATATTTTACTTAACAGTAGGTTAATTAAACTGTGAATGTATTATAGTCACGATAGCCGAGTTGTTGGGTGGTCAGAATTTCGAGTCGAGAGACCCGAGTTCGATCCCCAGGTGGCAGTACCAATGAGTTTTTCAAAAAAACTTATGTACGCATTTCATCGTTGGCTTGGACATAAAGGCAGCGACGGGCTCACCTCCTGTCACGTTGTCCCGAAAATATCTTCGGACTTAATTGTCTAGACTTGACCTCTGTCTACCCCTGTATTGGGAATTGCGTGAAGTGAATGTATTATTGTAGTATTGATATTTGTAAGTGTGCTTATTGCTCGCGTATGTATAATTGTAGCCCAAGATTGTTTCCGTATCCTTAACACATATGAGTACCACTCTGTAATAATTAGTTTTACAAAAAAATGTAGTTCATATATGTATATCCATATTTTATTGATTGTAGATTGTGTAGTACCATCATTTATAATGTACAGGGGCAAACCTACAATTTATTCAACTCTGGAGTTGCAATTTATTATTTTATGTAGCATGACCATCATTGACATATAAATACATAATTTTCCAGTTAGTAAATTGTAATATCAGTCACTAGGCTATATAGTGTAAGTAACACATTACAAAATTTTCTAAATCAAATGTGCTGCATTTTAACAATTAAAAGCATTTATAAAAAAAAAAAAACACAAAAAGGGTTATTATAACATAATAGAATACACAAATTGTAGTCTCCCCCGGGAATGGGTTGATCTCTCCCATGTCAGTTGTAATTAATATATAATCAATTTTGTATTTCCTTTGTTATAAAAAAAGAGGATATTTACGGAGTTTCTTTTATCTGTTTTTATTTATATCATCAAGTTCATCCGTAGATTATATACCTTATGGCTAAATAAGATTATATCTTTATTAAGACTGTGTTGGCCTCTTTTAACTTTTTTTGGGGACATTTGAAAAAATATCCATAAGTAACAAACATTTATAGTACACATATATGTCTTTGTAATATAAGATTATACTTACATAATCTAAAATAATTAATCCATATTATGACACTATATCTAAAAAAAAATATAATTTCTGGTCTATATCTACACTTTTAATCAAATACATCACAATATTTATCATATACCCCAAAATACGAAATATTACTTTGTTTCAGTCATATGTTTTAATCAAAGAGAATATAATCATTACGTAATGCATACTACTGTTTAGATAGCAGAGTATAGGTAATCCCCAAAAACCCAACATAAGTGTTGCCTGCCTAAATCAAGATATCGAATGAAATGAAACTGAAAATAAGTACCCCTATGTATTCTAAGAGGGGCACAGTATGTCTTGTCAATGCGATAATTCTCGGTTCAAACACACATATTTCGACGCTAGTTTACAAAATTTAACTTTCTTTTTATACTCCGAAATAAATGTATATAAATATGTTAATCCACCTGTCTTAAATCCAAAAATGTTAGCAGAAATATTTCGTGGTGGCGAAAGTTTATTGTTTTGTCTTCCGCTTCAAACGACGATAAAATGTCGAGTAGAGAGTGCAATGGCTCTTTTCTTCCAAAAAGAAAAGAGCCATTCTAGATTCGTTTAAAAGTGTATATTTCCATTATTTTGGATTTCTTCTTATTTGCAAGAGGTAATCAAAAATAATGGACAAGACAAAATCATCAAGTAAACATTTCGCTAAAGAATAATTTTCTGTACTGCATTTGAGTTTTCTATGAAAACTAAAGTTTGTAGGAGTTGAAGGCAATAGGAGTGGCGGACATGGGAACGTTTCCCCCAAGATTTAAAGGTTCGCGTTTTCGTTGGTGGTATATGTTACCTGGTTTGAGTGTAGTGGTGGTGGTGCATACAGTGGAATTATTGCACGCATCTGTGGGAGGAAGGGTGGTGCTCTTCTTCTCTTCGGACCAGGTAACATATACCTTTTTATATTTGCATGCGGAGTGTTGCGAAGTAACTTTTTCAATAACAACTTTACAATGAATTTCCGCAAAGTAATGCCTGAGTCAATTAACTACCTATTATAATAATAAACAGATATGTAGACTTTGTAATGTAAGTATTGTAATGTCAATGTTGATGAAATGAAGAATTTTTAATTAATTTAATTTTGTGTGAAATGTTGACCAGAATGGTGACAAATCTTTAAGACAAATTGCAATTTAAAAAAAAGTAATATTCTAACTAATATTTAGAAAAATATATTTAGTATGTTGAAAAGTACTATTAAGTGTAGACACACGTATTCAGATTGTATTACTACGGTCCAAGTTTATCCAGAAAGGTCTGTCAACTTCTTCACTTGGGGTTCGCACATCGTTTTCGTCGATTTTATTTGAGTGTATGTTTATAATAAAGGTAAACAAATAAGGTTAAACAATAATATAACAAAAGAAAAATACTAATAGAAGCAAAAAACGTGATACCTTTACCTTTTCAATGCAAAAAATCGAATAGAAACTTACTATATTATACCTATAACTATCGATATTTATTTAGATGTTACTTTCGATATTTACTCGATGTTTATAAATTAACAAAACATCATACGGATTCGATGTATTGGTACTGTTCACCGAGTATTTTAATACATCAACGTACATTGTATATCGCTATAACGTAGTCATTATATTCTCCTTTTGCATCGCTCACTAGGGGCAAACAGTATATAATCACGGGTCTTTGTTCCATGGTTCTAGTTATTATATACTCTTTGATTATTATACTCTTTGGTTCCAGGGTACTTAATACAAAAATAATATTGTATTGTCAAATAGAACATAACTATACGTTTTTATATGAGTAATGATGGACATCAATGTAAAAAAATTGTGCCAAACATGTTTAAGTAACGAACGTATACTGCATCCTTTGCTTTTACTAAAAAGCACACTGGATTATTTGGATATATACATAAAGGTTAGATTATTTATTTATTAAGTTATTGTATATTACGGATACTGGTGTAATTTCAAATCGGCAATCAGATCGGTGATCAGTGAAGAAGCCTATGGTATTGAATGGTACTATAATACCTAGGCACATACTGCCTTACGAGAGTGTTCTACTAAACATAACCACTGCCTGTCACTGGTCTCCCGGCCTGGTATATATAATAAAGGTTAATAGGGATTGCGAGAAAAGTGTAGAAATATTGATATGGTATGGATTGGGACAAAATATGTCCAGTGCGTTTCGAAATATGGATTTCTTTTACAGCACTGATGTTACTCCACAACTATAACCATTATCATATACAATAAATTTTTTTTTAATATAAACATAAATTTATTTCATCTAAACAGATATACTTGGTAAGCTTAAACACTGTCTAAAGCAATATGTATAAGTGTAATATTACTGATGTTACAATATCTTTCTATTGAAAAAGTCATGATAGCCAAGTGGTTCGGTGGTCGGAATTTTGCTGCAAGAGACCCGAGTTGGATCCCCAGGCGGCAGGTTCGTGAACCAATGAGTTTTTGAAAAACTTATGTACTAATTATATCATTGGCTTGGACATAACTACGGCGACGGGCTCACCATCTGTCACCTTGTCCCAAAAATATCTTCAGTGGAAGGTGGGTCAAAGGGACTTAATTGTCTAGACTAGACCTCTGTCTACCGCTGTATTGGGAATTGTGTAAAGATATTTATTCTAAATAGGTGCAGTACTTGGTAAGCTTAAACACTGTGTAAAGCAATATATATAGGTGAAATTTTACTGATGTCACAATATCTGTGGAATCGTCTTCTAATCTGAACTGCATAATGGCTAGCGTAAAAAAGGTGGCCAATTGACAATTAAAAATGTAATTCTTCTTGCTTGGCATGTATTAAGGAGACTAGGAAAATGCTTTGAATAATTTTTTCATTTTATCTACAAGCATCTTTCCAATACTGGGGTAGACAATAAAGTTCCTTCATGACAGGTGGTGAGGCAATCACAGAGTAGTTTTTGAGATACAGTTATTGTTTATTATTTATAAAAAATTGTGCCAAACATGTTTAAGTAACGAACATATACTGCATCCTTTGCTTCTACTAAAAAGCACACTGGATTATTTGGATATATACATAAAGGTTAGACTATTTATTTATTAGGTATTTGTATATTATGTTATTGTATATTATTTATAAAAATTTGCTTATTTAAATGTTAATAAATAAACCTATGTATATGTTTATATCTATGTTGTAAATTAGCTTTGTCTCCACTGTGTTCTTTCTTGGGTTTCTATAGATTTTTATAAAATTGTTGTGAATCTTACATTATTTTTTACATAAAGAATGAAAGATTCATAAATAGGGACTATATCATAATACATTGCTCTGATCCTGAAGTAAGTAGCTGGAGCGCTTGAGTTATGGAAACAGAAACTACAAAGGTATCACAAACACAGATCCAAGACAATATAGAAAAGGTGGCTCCCTACATTAACCTATCTGGAAATCGAACCCGGGACTTCAGGGCTGATGCCAACTTGAAAACTGGTGAGTTTGCCTCTCAACCACTGAGGTCGTTAAGTAAAATACATATAGAGTACACACATATATTGGCCAGTAAAGTCCACTACAGGACATAGATCTATTCAGTGTGGGGTAGCATGATATGTAATATGTATATTGTTTACTAGCTGGACCCCATTGGCTTTGCCCAAGGTTTAACAGTTAACGCAGAACCCTAATTATTTCTCTAAATTAAAAGTAGCCTAGGCTTCTCCTTATAACTCTGCTATCTGCCAGTGAAAGTCCGGTTAAGATTGGTCCAGCCGTTTTAGAGATAGCAGAAAAATTTAAAAAACTATTTTTTTGCTATGTAAGTACTATATATATTTTTATATGAAATTAATTAAGAGCTGTTACTTTGGAATTACATATATATAATAATATAATATAATTTAATATAATATAATATAATATCTTCACGCAATTCCCAATACAGGGGTAGACAGAGGTCTAGTCTAGACAATTAAGTCCCTTCGACCCACCTTCCACCGAAGATATTTTCGGGACAACGTGACAGGTGGTGAGACCGTCGCTGTCTTTATGTCCAAGCCAACGATATTCGTACATAAGTTTTTAAAAAAACCCATTGGTACGAGCCTGCCACCTGGGGATCAAACTCGAGTCTTTCGACTCGATATTCCGACCACCCAACCATTCGGCTATCGTGACTTTGGAATTAGATATAGATGCTTCAATTTTGTTTATATGTGTGGATATGTAAAATTATTCATATATCATACTAGTTGACAGACACTCCAATTCTATTTATATGTATTGAAAATAAGAGATTTTAAAAATTATGCTCAATTTTTCTTAGACATTGCTGCCCATTGTTTGCTTCTATATTTCGAAATGATTTTCCCGCCGTCTTTCCATAGACAATGTTATTTTTAATGGCTTTTTCCATAATGCTCTTATGATACCTATGAGAAAAATATACCACGTATTCTTACGCCAATTAATTTATGTAAATCTGACAGACTGATCTAACTGGAGATCTAGAAATATTAAAAGTCTACACCTGTTGAATTTGATTCCACATGACGACGACAATGACTACCTCATAAGAGCAATGTATGTCTAATAAAACTACCGCATTGTGATTAAAAAAAGAATAGAACTATATATTTTTTCTTCAATCGACATGAGACATGACCACAGATAATGCAACCCAAGTGTATGAGTTTACAAACTATGTCACCAGACTTTGTATTTAGAAACTTTGTCACTACTTTGTATATGAATGACTGTTTTAGATACATTTAAGCTGTATGTGATGTTGTGTCTATTTTTTTTCCTCATAAATTCTTATATAGATAGGGACATCACATACATTGCTCTGATCCCAATGTAAGATGCTAAAGCCCTTGAGTTATGGGAATCGGAAACAATATGGGAGGGCACCACAAACACCCAGACCCGAGAAAATTAAAAAAAGTGGTTTTTCTACATTTAATTGAACCCGGGACCTGGAGATGGCGACACCTTGAAAACCGGGTTTTACTCCACTCGTCCAATCTATTTATGTATTTATTCCAGATGGACCACTTTAGCGGCATATGTTGGGAATGTAAGGCCGTTATGCTGCGGTTTGCGAGGTTTAAAATGCAAGTTGTGAAAGCCCAGGAAGCTCTTAGCCGTAATAAGGTAAAGACAAAGTACTTCAATTCCCAATACAGAGGTAGACAGAGGTCTAGTATAGACCATTAAATCCCTTTGATCCACCTTTCACCGAAGATATTTTCGGGACAACGTGACAGGTGGTGAGTCCGTCGCTGTCTTTATGTCCAACGATATAATTTGTGCATAAGTTTTTGAAAAACCAATTGGTACGAGCCTGCCACCTGGTGTTCGATCTCGGGTCTCTTGACTCGTAATTCCGATCACCCAACCACTCGGCTATCGTGACTTTTTTTATCGTGTCGTTGTGAATTTAAAAAATAGTTAATTTTCGGAAGAGTCACGATAGCCCAGTGGTTGGGTGATCGGAATTCGAGACGAAAGACCCGAGTTGGATTCTCATGTAGTTGGCTCGTACCAATGAGTTTTTTTGTAAAACTTATGTGCGATTTATATCGTTGGCTTGGACGTAAAGACGGTGACTGGTTCACCACCTGTCACGTTGTCCCAAAAAATGTATTCGGTGGAAGGTGGTTCGATAGGACTTAATTGTCTTTGTTTTTGAATAACCCCTTGGTACTAGCCTGCCACCTGGGGATCGAACTCGAGCCTCTTGACTCGAAATTCCGACCACCCAACCACTAGGCTATCAAGACTAATCTAAATCTCTATTTTTTGTTTGTTGCGTACAATAAAAATATCATTCATGGTGAATGAATGAATCATTAAAAATTTTAATTTGCAGTTAAATAATCTCAGCACATTGGCATGCCAAAACAAGTATGTCTATGACTTGGAAATCCAGTACAATGATCCGCTAACAAGCATTGAAACTGAATGCAAAGAAGTATTACAACTTCAATATAACGACCCACTGAATAATATTGAATCTGAGAGACAATTAGAAGAAGAAAAAAACAATGCAATTTCAATGGACGAAGGCATATCTGATGTTAACATCACTGAAATGGACGAATGTGCGAATACAGATAATATAAAAATGAAACATAAACAATATAAAGAAAAATGTGTAGTTAAGAAAATAAACAGATTAAAAGCAGATAATATGAGAAGCATAAAAGCGACAAAAAGAAAGAAACATATCTCTAGAAAAGGAAAACAAATTGATAAAAAATTTGCTAATGCCAAACATAAGATAGACGATGATGAAGTTAAACAGAAATACACAAAAGTGGTGTTCACGGAAGAAGAGATGTTGAGGAGGAGGGAAGAGAAGAGGAAACAGCCTAACTTTAAGAAGATCCCGTACAAATGTGATTCGTGTGTCCTCGGGTTTACAAGGAAAGAGACTTACGATCTGCATATTGCAAAAGGCATGACGAAGTAAGATATTAATTTTGATATTAATCTATGCATATAAATAAAATTGGAGTGTCTGTTTGTAATTTTGGAATAACCGTTTTTACTACATGTATATGAATATGTATGCCACATACACCAAAACACAAATAAAATAAATAGCTTCACGCAATTCCCAATACAGCGGTAGACAGACAGACAGTCTAGACAATCAAGTCCCTTCGACCCATCTTCCACCGAAGATATTTTCGGGACAACGTGACATGTGGTGAGCCCGTCGCCGTCTTTATGTCCAAGCCAACGATATAATTTGCGCATAAGTTTTTGAAAACCAATTGGTACGAGCCTGCCACCTGGGATCGAACTCGGGTCTCTTGACTCGAAATTCCGCCCACCCAACCACTAGGCTATCAAGACTAATCTAAATCTCTATTTTTTGTTTGTTGCGTACAATAAAAATATCATTCATGGTGAATGAATGAGTCATTAAAAATTTTAATTTGCAGTTAAATAATCTCAGCACATTGGCATGCCAAAACAAGTATGTCTATGACTTGGAAATCCAGTACAATGATCCGCTAACAAGCATTGAAACTGAATGCAAAGAAGTATTACAACTTCAATATAACGACCCACTGAATAATATTGAATCTGAGAGACAATTAGAAGAAGAAAAAAACAATGCAATTTCAATGGACGAAGGCATATCTGATGTTAACATCACTGAAATGGACGAATGTGCGAATACAGATAATATAAAAATGAAACATAAACAATATAAAGAAAAATGTGTAGTTAAGAAAATAAACAGATTAAAAGCAGATAATATGAGAAGCATAAAAGCGACAAAAAGAAAGAAACATATCTCTAGAAAAGGAAAACAAATTGATAAAAAATTTGCTAATGCCAAACATAAGATAGACGATGATGAAGTTAAACAGAAATACACAAAAGTGGTGTTCACGGAAGAAGAGATGTTGAGGAGGAGGGAAGAGAAGAGGAAACAGCCTAACTTTAAGAAGATCCCGTACAAATGTGATTCGTGTGTCCTCGGGTTTACAAGGAAAGAGACTTACGATCTGCATATTGCAAAAAGGCATGACGAAGTAAGATATTAATTTTGATATTAATCTATGCATATAAATAAAATTGGAGTGTCTGTTTGTAATTTTGGAATAACCGTTTTTACTACATGTATATGAATATGTATGCCACATACACCAAAACACAAATAAAATAAATAGCTTCACGCAATTCCCAATACAGCGGTAGACAGACAGACAGTCTAGACAATCAAGTCCCTTCGACCCATCTTCCACCGAAGATATTTTCGGGATCGCACCAAAATAAAATTTTTGTAAAATTTTTGTCTATCTGTCTGTCTGTTTGGACCGGCTAATCTCTGAAAAGGCTGGACCGATTTCAACAGGACTTTCACAGACAGATAGCTAATGTTATAAGGAGTAACATAAATTTTTATTTTAGAAATATAATTAGGGTTCCGCGTCAAGTGTTAAACTGCGGGCAAAGCCGCGGGGGGCAGATAGTAAATAAATACGTACATAGATAGAGTCAACATCACATACATAGCTCTGATCCCAAAGTAATCAGCTTAAGCACTTGTATTGTAAATTGCCTGAACCCCTATTACTATAAGAAGAGAAAGTATTTTTAAAAATATGGAAACGGAGGAAGTCACGACAGCCGAGTGGTTGTGTGATCGCATTTCGAGTCGAGAGTCCCCTAGTTTGATCCCCGGTGGTAAGTTTATTTATTTATTTTTATTTATTTATTCTTTAATGTGTACACCGCCCTTCCGTTAAGTCCGCCCACCTTAATATAATAAGGTGGGCGGACTTAATACCTGGTGGTATTCTTTAAAGTGAGTTTTTTCAAAACTTATGTTCGAAATATCGTTTTGTTACCTGTCATGTTGTTCCGAATAGTCTTCTAGTGAAAGGTGGGTCGAAAGGAATCAATTGTCTATACCTCTGTCTACCCCAATATTGCGAAAGGCGACCTCACCCACCATTCTCCGAAGAAATTTTTCAAAGGGACAAAGTGACAGACACCTGGGGGATCGAACTCGGGTCTCTCGACCCGAAATCCAACGCCCAACCGGACGGCTATCGCGCTCTTGACTTGTGGGTATATTGGTCACCCCCCCTCCCCACCCCGCCCTCTGGTGTCAGAAAATAGGCACGCTGGTCTGCGACGTCTGCCGGACTCGCTTCGCCACCGGCAAATCGCTGGAGCGCCACCGCACTAAGCACTACGTGGTGCACCGGTGTCGGCTCTGCGACTACGAGAGTCTCGAGTTGTGGTCCGCGGCCGCGCACTGCCGCTCGAAGCACGGCTGCGACACGCGCGAGCGAATACACTGTCCGCAGTGCGAGACGGTAGTCAGGTGGGGTGGTTTTACTGAAGCGGAAATATCATCGCGCCATTCCCTAATGCTGGGGTAGACAGAGGTCTGGACAATTGAGTCGTTCCTACACACCGTTCGCAATTTGAGACAACGTAACAGGCGGTGTATAAATCGTACGTAAGTATATGAAAAAATCCATTGGTAGGAGCCTACCTGGGGCTTGAACTCGGGTCTCTTGACTCGAATTCCGATCACACAACCTCTCGGCTATTGTGACTTTGATTATACAGAGTTCTATTGGTAGAGGTATCGGGAATAGCGTGAAGATATTTTATTTTTGGTAACCATACCACGCCATTTTTATTTTTGGTAACCATACCACGCCATTTTTATTTTTGGTAACCATACCACGCCATTTTTATTTTTGGTAACCATACCACGCCATTTTTATTTTTGGTAACCATACCACGCCATTTTTATTTTTGGTAACCATACCACGCCATTTTTATTTTTGGTAACCATACCACGCCATTTTTATTTTTGGTAACCATACCACGCCATTTTTATTTTTGGTAACCATACCACGCCATTTTTATTTTTGGTAACCATACCACGCCATTTTTATTTTTGGTAACCATACCACGCCATTTTTATTTTTGGTAACCATACCACGCCATTTTTATTTTTGGTAACCATACCACGCCATTTTTATTTTTGGTAACCATACCACGCCATTTTTATTTTTGGTAACCATACCACGCCATTTTTATTTTTGGTAACCATACCACGCCATTTTTATTTTTGGTAACCATACCACGCCATTTTTATTTTTGGTAACCATACCACGCCATTTTTATTTTTGGTAACCATACCACGCCATTTTTATTTTTGGTAACCATACCACGCCATTTTTATTTTTGGTAACCATACCACGCCATTTTTATTTTTGGTAACCATACCACGCCATTTTTATTTTTGGTAACCATACCACGCCATTTTTATTTTTGGTAACCATACCACGCCATTTTTATTTTTGGTAACCATACCACGCCATTTTTATTTTTGGTAACCATACCACGCCATTTTTATTTTTGGTAACCATACCACGCCATTTTTATTTTTGGTAACCATACCACGCCATTTTTATTTTTGGTAACCATACCACGCCATTTTTATTTTTGGTAACCATACCACGCCATTTTTATTTTTGGTAACCATACCACGCCATTTTTATTTTTGGTAACCATACCACGCCATTTTTATTTTTGGTAACCATACCACGCCATTTTTATTTTTGGTAACCATACCACGCCATTTTTATTTTTGGTAACCATACCACGCCATTTTTATTTTTGGTAACCATACCACGCCATTTTTATTTTTGGTAACCATACCACGCCATTTTTATTTTTGGTAACCATACCACGCCATTTTTATTTTTGGTAACCATACCACGCCATTTTTATTTTTGGTAACCATACCACGCCATTTTTATTTTTGGTAACCATACCACGCCATTTTTATTTTTGGTAACCATACCACGCCATTTTTATTTTTGGTAACCATACCACGCCATTTTTATTTTTGGTAACCATACCACGCCATTTTTATTTTTGGTAACCATACCACGCCATTTTTATTTTTGGTAACCATACCACGCCATTTTTATTTTTGGTAACCATACCACGCCATTTTTATTTTTGGTAACCATACCACGCCATTTTTATTTTTGGTAACCATACCACGCCATTTTTATTTTTGGTAACCATACCACGCCATTTTTATTTTTGGTAACCATACCACGCCATTTTTATTTTTGGTAACCATACCACGCCATTTTTATTTTTGGTAACCATACCACGCCATTTTTATTTTTGGTAACCATACCACGCCATTTTTATTTTTGGTAACCATACCACGCCATTTTTATTTTTGGTAACCATACCACGCCATTTTTATTTTTGGTAACCATACCACGCCATTTTTATTTTTGGTAACCATACCACGCCATTTTTATTTTTGGTAACCATACCACGCCATTTTTATTTTTGGTAACCATACCACGCCATTTTTATTTTTGGTAACCATACCACGCCATTTTTATTTTTGGTAACCATACCACGCCATTTTTATTTTTGGTAACCATACCACGCCATTTTTATTTTTGGTAACCATACCACGCCATTTTTATTTTTGGTAACCATACCACGCCATTTTTATTTTTGGTAACCATACCACGCCATTTTTATTTTTGGTAACCATACCACGCCATTTTTATTTTTGGTAACCATACCACGCCATTTTTATTTTTGGTAACCATACCACGCCATTTTTATTTTTGGTAACCATACCACGCCATTTTTATTTTTGGTAACCATACCACGCCATTTTTATTTTTGGTAACCATACCACGCCATTTTTATTTTTGGTAACCATACCACGCCATTTTTATTTTTGGTAACCATACCACGCCATTTTTATTTTTGGTAACCATACCACGCCATTTTTATTTTTGGTAACCATACCACGCCATTTTTATTTTTGGTAACCATACCACGCCATTTTTATTTTTGGTAACCATACCACGCCATTTTTATTTTTGGTAACCATACCACGCCATTTTTATTTTTGGTAACCATACCACGCCATTTTTATTTTTGGTAACCATACCACGCCATTTTTATTTTTGGTAACCATACCACGCCATTTTTATTTTTGGTAACCATACCACGCCATTTTTATTTTTGGTAACCATACCACGCCATTTTTATTTTTGGTAACCATACCACGCCATTTTTATTTTTGGTAACCATACCACGCCATGTATCGGTTGCCATAACGATATTCAAGGCTGTTTCCCTTAGTCGGCTCTTACGACACCCACGGGAAGAAACGGTAATATTCTTGTATAAGTGGCAATATTCTTACGCCATTATCACACGAAAATATATAATATTTATTCATTCGTTTTCTTAGATTACATCATGGCAACGCCGTCAAATTGGAATAATTTTATTAATTTAAGGCGTTTTTTTTAGCTTGTATCTTAGTGAAACTTTAACTTTAAACAAGCCAATCTTATATATACATCTTATGTATTCATTGGTTTCTCAGACATGACTCTTAACAGTTTGAACAATATTTTGTATTTAGAAAGTGTTTGTTGTTCTAATTTTATCTTAACCGGTGTGATCTCTGAGAAAATTTAATTACGTACAAAAAATATTGATTAGTTGTTTTTTTTTTTATTTAAATATATGCCAAGTGGTTTCGGCTTAAAAATATAGGCTATTAAGGGAAAATATAGGCTTTTTAATTATTCTTAAAAAATGCAAGTCATGCTGGAATTCTTGTTATTAATATCGACTGACACGGAAACGGCAGCATTCGTGGGTTCGAGTCCCGCCCGTGTTAAATTGATTTCTTTAAATTTCTCATCATATACCATAACTATAAGTCCAACATGAGTTTAGTGATACTCGGCGATCAGTACTGTCTAGCTACCCCGTCAGGGAACATTCGTGAAGATATCTATTTATCGTATTTGTTTGAACACATTAAAACTCATTTTTACTTATTCCACATTCATTTACATTAAAATACCTGAACGGTTTCGCCTTTATGGCATTATCAAAGGTTCTTTATTACAGTTATAATCTATTGAGATCGAAAACGTATCTCCTATTTTATCTATTTAATTGCAAGTATTATCTTCTTTCTTCAGTTGGAATAAGTAAAAGTGACTTTTAATGTGTTTAAAGATGAAGTTCCACCAAGAGACATCAATCTTTAGTATTCAACGTATTTGTTTGATTTGTGTATTAGTCACGATAGTCCAGTGGCTGGGTGGTCGGAAGATCCCATATGGCAGGCTCGTAACAATGGGTTTTTCAAAAACTTATGCACGAATTATATCGTTGGCTTGGACATAAAGACGGCGACCGGCTCACCACCTGTCACGTTGTCCCGAAAATATCTTCGGTGGTAGGTGGGTGAAAGGGACTTAATTGTCTAAACAACACCTCCGTCTACCCCTGTATTGGGAATTGCGTGAAGATATTTATATATTACTTATTTATTTATTGTTTGATTACTCCAAGACGCGTGCACGGCGCGAACCGCGAGTTCTCGTGCGACGTATGCGCCAAGACCTTCATGACCAGGTCTCGTCTGGAGACCCACGCGATCGGTCACAGCTCGACCCTCGCCAGGAATCTCGCGTATTGCGCTATATGCGACGTCCAATATAAAAACATCTACGTGTACAGGAATCACTTGAAGAATAGCGCGAATCATTCGGAGCGAGCGTGAGTTTTTTTTTTTTTTTTTTATTAGAATAGGGCGGCAAACGAGCGGGCGGCTCACGTGATGGTAAGTGATTACCGCCGCCCATGAACACCCGCAATACCAGAGGCATAGCAGATGCGTTGCCGGCCATAGAGCCTGCCCTGGGGGTGGCTCTATTGGGACGAAACGCAGAAGTTTGTTAGACTTGTACTTCACGCCGGTATTCTGTGAGGTCGTGGTACTTCCCCGGTCGAGCCGGCCCATTCTTGCAACAACAAAAGCTGACGCGTGGCTCTGCCACTGTTAAAAGTGAGTGTTACTAGAGTTATGTAATAATTCAAGATAGCCGAGTGGTTAGTTGGGTGAGCGACCCGAGATCGATCCGCAGGTGGCGGGCTCGTAACAGTGGGTTATTCAAAAACTCGTGTTATATCGTTGGCTTGGACATGAAGACGCCGACGGGCTCGCCACTTGTCACGTTGTCCCGAAAATATCTTCGGTGAAAGGTGGGCGAAGGGACTTAATTGTTTAGACTAGACCTCCGTCTACCATTGTATTGAGAATTGCGTGAAGATATTTATTTATTTATTTATTTTACAATTATTAAATAACAGTCCCGTCTATGATTAACTAACAGTCACCGCAATGATTAGCTAACAGTCACGTCAGTTATTAAATAACAGTCCCGTCTATGATTAACTACTCGTAACAGTCACCGCAATGATTAGTTAACAGTCACGTCTATGATTAACTAACAGTCACCGCAATGATTAGTTAACAGTCACGTCTATAATTAACTAAAAGTCACGTCAATTATTAACTAAGTCACGTCAATTATTAACTAAGTCACGTCAATTATTAACTAAGTCACGTCAATTATTAACTAAGTCACGTCAATTATTAAATAACAGTCCCGTCTATGATTAACTAACAGTAACCGCAATGATTAGCTAACAGTCACGTATATAATTGAATAAAAGTCACGACAATTATTAAAGTCACGATAGCCGAGTTGTTGGGTGGTCGGAATTTCGAGTCGACGGACCCGAGTTCGATCCCCAGGTGGCAGGCTCGTAACAGTGGGTTATTCAAAAACTTGTGTACGAATTATATCGTTGGCTTGACATGAAGACGCCGACGGGCTCGCCACTTGTCACGTTGTCCCGAAAATATCTTCGGTGGAAGGTGGGCAAAGGGACTTAATTGTTTAGACTAGACCTCTAACTACCACTGTTTTGGGAATTGCGTGAAGATATTTATTTATTTATTTATTTATGTAATAGTAAAAAATATCTTTACGCCGTTCCCAATGACTCCCAATGAGGTTGACAGAGATCTTGACATTTAAGTCCTTTCGACCAACCCACCTTTCACTGAAGTACTGTTTTGGGACAACGTGACTGGCGGTGAGCCAGTGTTGCCGGCTTTATGTCCAAGTAAACAATGGGAAAGTAACGAAAAAAAGTCACGATTGACGAGTGTCGAATGAGTTTGTCGTGTCAAAAGAACTGAGTTCGAACTCACCTCAGGAGGTGAGCTCGTGGTAATTAGTATTTTCAAAACTTATGTACGATGTCTATCGTTGGCTTGGGCGTAAAAAGGGCTCGTTACGATTTCCCAAATAGTTTTCGTCGGTAGCGTGGTCAAGAGGTCTCAATTTTTCTTGACCTCTGGCTACCTTTGTATTAGAAAACACCCTTGGCATGTGTAATATTTACAATGACACGTAATTTCAGGTATGAGTGCACAGAGTGCAATAAGAAATTCGCATCTAAAGTGTATTGGCGACAGCACAGTGAATTTTATCATCAACAGAAGTCGCGGTTTAAATGTGAAATATGTAACAAGGTAAACATTTTGGATTTATTTAATTGTGGATACAGATCTACTAACAGTCACGTCTATGATGAACTAGCCGACACGCCAAATATTAACTACTTGTTACGTCAATGTTTAAGTAACAGTAAGGTCAATATTTAATTGATAGTCACGTCGAATCAATATCGGCTATTATGTCGGCTAATATTAACTGTCAGTCACGTCAATGATCAACTAAGTAATGTCAATCATTAACTAACAGTCACGTTACTAATTAACTAACGGTTATCACTATTATTAAGTAAGCCACGTAAATGATTAAATAACAGTCCCGTCTATGGTTTACTTTCGGTCACGGTAATGATTAGCTAACAGTCACGTATATAATTGAATAAAAGTCACGACAATTATTAAAGTCACGATAGCCGAGTTGTTGGGTGGTCGGAATTTCGAGTCGAGAGACCCGAGTTCGATCCCCAGGTGGCAGTACCAATGAGTTTTTCAAAAACTTATGTACGAATTTCATCGTTGGCTTGGACATAAAGGCGGCGACGGGCTCACCACCTGTCACGTTGTCCCGAAAATATCTTCGGTGGAAGGTGGGTCAAAGGGACTTAATTGTCTAGACTTGACCTCTGTCTACCCCTGTATTGGGAATTGCGTGAAGATATTTATATTTATTTATTTATTTATTTTACAATTATTAAATAACATTCCCGTCTATGATTAACTAACAGTCTTAACAGTCACGCCTATAATTAACTAAAAGTCACGTCAATTATTAACTGAAAGTTACGTTAATTATTAAATAACAGTCCCGTCTATGATTGACTACTCGTAACAGTCACCGCAATGATTATCTAACAGTCACGTCTATAATTAACTAAAAGTCACGTCAATTATTAACTAAGTCACGTCAATTATTAAATAACAGTCCCGTCTATGATTAACTACTCGTAACAGTCACCGCAATGATTAGCTAACAGTCACGTCTATAATTAACTAAAAGTCACGTCAGTTATTAAATAACATTCCCGTCTATGATTAACTAACAGTCATAACAGTCACGTCTATAATTAACTAAAAGTCACGTCAATTATTAAATAACAGTCCGTCTATGATTAGCTAACAGTCACGTACATAATTAAATAAAAGTCACGTCAGTTATTAAATAACAGTCCCGTCTATGATTAACTAACAGTCACGTCTATAATTAATTAAAAGCCACGTCAATTATTTAATAAATCTGCCGTCCTAAAGTGACTAAAAGTCACGTCTGTTATTAAATAACAGCTCCGTCTATGATTAACAGTCACCGCAATGATTCGCTAACAGTCACGTCTATAATTAACTAAAAGTCACGTCACTTATTAAATAATAATCCAGTCTATGATTAACTAACAGTCACCGCAATGATTAGTTAACAGTCACGTCTATAATTAACTAAAAGTCACGGCAATAATTAATTAACAGTCCCGTCTATGATTAACTACTCGTAACAGTCACCGCAATGATTAGCTAACAGTCACGTTTATAATTAAATAAAAGTCACGTCAGTTATTAAATTATAGTCCCGTCTATGATTAACTAACAGTCACCGCAATGATTAGCTAACAGTCACGTCTATGATTAACTAAGAGTCACGTCAATTATTAAAAACAGCCCCGTCTATGATTAACTAACAATCACCGCAATGATTAGCTAACAGTCACGTCTATGATTAACTAACAGTCACGTCTATGATTAACTAACAGTCACGTCTATGATTAACTAACAGTCACGTCTATGATTAACTAACAGTCACCGCAATGATTAGCTAACAGTCACGTCTATGATTAACTAACAGTCACCGCAATGATTAGCTAACAGTCACGTCTATGATTAACTAACAGTCACGTCTATGATTAACTAACAGTCACCGCAATGATTAGCTAACAGTCACGTCTATGATTAACTAACAGTCACGTCTATGATTAACTAACAGTCACGTCTATGATTAACTAACAGTCACGTCTATGATTAACTAACAGTCACCGCAATGATTAGCTAACAGTCACGTCTATGATTAACTAACAGTCACGTCTATGATTAACTAACAGTCACGTCTATGATTAACTAACAGTCACCGCAATGATTAGCTAACAGTCACGTCTATGATTAACTAACAGTCACCGCAATGATTAGCTAACAGTCACGTCTATGATTAACTAACAGTCACGTCTATGATTAACTAACAGTCACGTCTATGATTAACTAACAGTCACGTCTATGATTAACTAACAGTCACCGCAATGATTAGCTAACAGTCACGTCTATGATTAACTAACAGTCACGTCTATGATTAACTAACAGTCACGTCTATGATTAACTAACAGTCACCGCAATGATTAGCTAACAGTCACGTCTATGATTAACTAACAGTCACGTCTATGATTAACTAACAGTCACGTCTATGATTAACTAACAGTCACCGCAATGATTAGCTAACAGTCACGTCTATGATTAACTAACAGTCACCGCAATGATTAGCTAACAGTCACGTCTATGATTAACTAACAGTCACGTCTATGATTAACTAACAGTCACCGCAATGATTAGCTAACAGTCACGTCTATGATTAACTAACAGTCACGTCTATGATTAACTAACAGTCACCGCAATGATTAGCTAACAGTCACGTCTATGATTAACTAACAGTCACGTCTATGATTAACTAAAAGTCACGTCAATTATTAAAAACAGCCCCGTCTATGATTAACTAACAATCACCGCAATGATTAGCTAACAGTCACGTCTATGATTAACTTAGTCACGTCAATGCTTAACTCACAGTCACGTCTGTAATTAACTAACTGTCACGTCTATTGTTAATCATATACGCGACCATTAATTGATTATACTGTAACGTTTATGGTCGCTATGGGAAGGGTAGAGGGGGGCGTTTTGTTGTCATTATTACCTCCGGTTATAGTCAACTGTACATTATTAATTTATGCACCGATCTACGCAGATTTACGCAGCTCCAGCATTCGAAGTTGCGGGATTCAAACCTGCTACGGGCCAATACTTGTGCGATGATTTAACAGTGGTAGAGCCACGCATCAGCTTTTGTTGTTGCATGAATGTGCCGGCTCGACCGGGGAAGTACCACGACCTCACAGAATACCGGCGTGAAGTACAAGTCTAACAAACTTCTGCGTTTCGTCTGGTGAGTGCAGGTAACCGGTGGACCACACACCCCCCTCCCCCAATTCTCACTCTAAGGCCGGCAACGCATCTGTTATGCCTCTGGTATTGCAGGTGTTCATGGGCGGCGGTAATCACTTACCATCACGTGAGCCACCTGCTCGTTTGCCTCCCTTTTCTATAAAAAAAAGATGAGTATGAATTTTCGTTCTCGAGTCATTTATGTTTATGTGGAGATATGAATATTCTCTATATTAATTATCAATGTAAATATATATCTATGTAAGCATGGACACATTAAACGTACCATTGGGTTTATCAAAAACTTATGTACATAATTCATACCGTTGGCTTGGTCATAAAGACGGCGACGGGCTTACCGCCTGTCACGTTGTCTCGAAAATATCTTCGGCGGAAGGTGAGTCGAAGGGGCTTAGTTGTCTAGACTAGACCTCAGTCTACCCCCTTGTATTGGGAATTGCGTGATGACATTTATTTATTGTCTCTGCAGATATTTATATCCGACTGGCGTCTCAAAAATCATAAGCAGACCCGTCACGGACTTAGCAGACCGAGGAATCATGCGTGCAACATATGCGGGAAGAAGTTCTTCGTATGTATATTTAGATATTTTTGTCTATTTAAATATAAATATTGAATATTTAAATATCTTTGTAATATATATGTATGTATATAGAACATGAACAAATTAAGTCACGATAGCAGAGTGGTTGGGCGATCTGAATTAGAGTGTTCGAGTAGGTTCAGTGGTAGGCTCGTTCCAATGAGTTTTTTCATGCCCCTAAGAAAGCATAAAAGAGATTTTTAAAAAAATCCACTAAGGGCTATGGCGACATCTATGTCTCCGCATAAGGAGCTCGCTAGTGGCGGATTCAGGAAAACACATCGACGTCCTACATCGCGCTATCAAAGTTCTTATGTTTGCACTCTTGGAGGAGACGTCCTCCCCAGGTCACGATCACCCGACCTGGCGGGTAGCTGCCCTTTTCCTGCGCCACACGAAAAAAGAGTCACGATAGCCGAGTGGTTGGGTGGTCGGAATTTCGAGTCGACGGACCCGAGTTCGATCCCCAGGTGGCAGGCTCGTACCAGTGGGTTTTCAAAAAAACTTATGTACGAATTACATCGTTGGCTTGGACATGACGGCGAAGGGCTCACCACCTGTCACGTCGCCCCGAAAATGTGTTCGGTGGAAGGTGCGTCGAAGAGACTCAATTGTCTAGACTAGACCTCCGTCTACCATTGTATTGAGAATTGCGTGAAGATATTTATTAATATTATCTATTAGTCGTCTGTGACCGAATAACAGCGGCGATCAGTATCGCCATTCGGCTGAGTCATAGACATTTATATCTCTCCATTTTGTCATTTTTCTTTTCTTTATTGTGATATTATTATTATTGTAACCGCCACACATAAAAAAGTCACGATAGCCGAGTTGTTGGGTGGTCGGAATTTCGAGTCGAGATAACCGAGTTCGATCCCCAGGTGGCAGTACCAATGAGTTTTCAAAAAACTTATGTACGAATTTCATCGTTGGCTTGGACATAAAGGCGGCGACGGGCTCACCACCCGTAACGTTGTCCCGAAAATATCTTCGGTGGAAGGTGGGTCAAAGGGACTTAATTGTCTAGGCTTGACCTCTGTCTACCCCTGTATTGGGAATTGCGTGAAGATATTTATTTATTTATTTATTTATAACCGCCACACACGTGCACGCGACGTTGTCACTATCCATACATACATACATACATACATACATACATACATACATACATACATACATACATACATACATACATACATACATACATACATACATACATACATACATACATACATACATACATACATACATACATACATACATACATACATACATACATACATACATACATACATACATACATACATACATACATACATACATACATACATACATACATACATACATACATACATACATACATACATACATACATACATACATACATACATACATACATACATACATACATACATACATACATACATACATACATACATACATACATACATACATACATACATACATACATACATACATACATACATACATACATACATACATACATACATACATACATACATACATACATACATACATACATACATACATACATACATACATACATACATACATACATACATACATACATACATACATACATACATACATACATACATACATACATACATACATACATACATACATACATACATACATACATACATACATACATACATACATACATACATACATACATACATACATACATACATACATACATACATACATACATACATACATACATACATACATACATACATACATACATACATACATACATACATACATACATACATACATACATACATACATACATACATACATACATACATACATACATACATACATACATACATACATACATACATACATACATACATACATACATACATACATACATACATACATACATACATACATACATACATACATACATACATACATACATACATACATACATACATACATACATACATACATACATACATACATACATACATACATACATACATACATACATACATACATACATACATACATACATACATACATACATACATACATACATACATACATACATACATACATACATACATACATACATACATACATACATACATACATACATACATACATACATACATACATACATACATACATACATACATACATACATACATACATACATACATACATACATACATACATACATACATACATACATACATACATACATACATACATACATACATACATACATACATACATACATACATACATACATACATACATACATACATACATACATACATACATACATACATACATACATACATACATACATACATACATACATACATACATACATACATACATACATACATACATACATACATACATACATACATACATACATACATACATACATACATACATACATACATACATACATACATACATACATACATACATACATACATACATACATACATACATACATACATACATACATACATACATACATACATACATACATACATACATACATACATACATACATACATACATACATACATACATACATACATACATACATACATACATACATACATACATACATACATACATACATACATACATACATACATACATACATACATACATACATACATACATACATACATACATACATACATACATACATACATACATACATACATACATACATACATACATACATACATACATACATACATACATACATACATACATACATACATACATACATACATACATACATACATACATACATACATACATACATATAAAAATACATACAAGTTTACACTTATACAGATTAAATACTTAAATAATATAATTAATGCCATAAATAAACGGATATTACGATCATTCTGCCAAAGTTTCTAGGAGGTGATCTTTCACCTTAAAAGCATAACGCCTCTTGGACATCCTGATTTCGAGAGGAAGTGCATTTCAAAACAGAACAGATGGCACAAGAAAGGAGGCCTGAAGTATGATGGGGACAATGAAGCTGGAGGTTGTTTGATGACCGAAGGTTTCTGTCGTGGTTAGAGCTTAGGTATTTAAATAGGGAAGATAGGTAGGAAGGTGCAGTGGGAGATGTTAGGATAGAGTACAGGGTTGTGAGTACACGCAAACTACGGTGTTGGCGAATGGGTAACCACTTTAATTGCGAGCGATAATTAGACACGTGATCATACTTACGAAGATTAAAAATGAATCGAATGCAGCTATTGAGAAGTCGGTCATATTTGTCAAGAAGGTCTGCATTCAGGTCGAAATAACACACATTTTCTGCTATCTGTAATTTTTCTCGAAGTTGTATTATTGTTTCCTGCATTTCTTCCAATCTTTCAGAGTTATTTAGTCTCAGATCCGGACAACTTCTGTTTAAGTCACAAGTTTCTACCATTGATGAGTATTCTAAGTTATCAGGATAAGATGAAAGCGAATCGAATGAATTTTCAATAGGCACATTTATTTTATATTTATGTCTTGTGGTTATGCTATTTAAAGGTGAAATTTGTTCACTGCTTTTAAGATAACATTGCTTACATTTCCAGTTGGTTTTATTATTTTGAGTCATAAGAAGAAATCTCTTTTCCGATACATTCGTACAATGTAGGTGGTACTTTTCATTACATAATACGCAAATTAATGGATGCGTTTCTGTTATTACATTTTTGCATTCGTTGCATTTATTCTCCATATTTAGATGTTACTTTAAACTATAGGCAAATTTCAAAATAAATTCATAAATTATATTTAGAAAAACAGAAAAAAGTTCACAGAGATAATTTCCGATGCGAACTCAGAGTGCAATGTTTATTAGTCCGCTGTTACGCAAATACGCCAACCAAACACATACGTAAGATGATCAACTTTTGTCATAGTTATTACTGTTGTTATTTAGTCCTTAACTGATCATTTGAATTATTTAGCAAACACCTTCAAAATCGCATTTTTGTTATACTTACATAAACCTTAGACGAATAGTAATTGTTAAAGAGTATATTAATTGTCTTTGTATTTCATAGAATTATTTCTACATTTATCTTGTTGATACACAGTTTTTAGATTCATTTCACTTTGTTGATGTTTTAAGACTGTTGAAAATTATTGAATACTAACTATTTTATCATGTAATAGATAGAATGTCACATATTCTAAGAGATAACAATGTCACATGTTAATAAATGAATATAAAAACCACTGACACACACTTCAGTCTATAATTCACTTGATTTATTAAATTAATCAAATTTTTACACAGAGCTCTTCTTAACACGGCAGAGGTGCTGCCGCCATTCCCCCGATAGAGTACAGGGTTGTGAATACACGCAAACTACGGTGTTGGCGAATGGGTAACCACTTTAATTGCGAGCGATAATTAGACACGTGATCATACTTACGAAGATTAAAAATGAATCGAATGCAGCTATTGAGAAGTCGGTCATATTTGTCAAGAAGGTCTGCATTCAGGTCGAAATAACACACATCACCATAGTCAATAAGGGGGAAAATAATAGTTTGAACTAAACTTGTTTTAGTCTTAGAAGGGAGAAAGTTTTTCAAGCGGTAGAGTGTTCGAAGGATTCCAGTAACTTTTTGACTTACATACATGGCTTGAGTACGCCAGCTAAGAGTGGAGTCAATGTGTAAGCCGAGATCTTTTACAGTAGGAGATCATTCCAGTAAGGTCCCGTTAAAAACAACGGGAGGTAATGCGTCTGAATCTAACCTTCCCAATATCCGATGGCTACCTACTATTATGCCTTGACACTTAGATGGGTTAACAGTTAAACCAAACTATTCACACCAGCTTTTAATATGTTCAAGGTCACTTTTAACTATCTCCACCGCCGCAGCCACATTATCAACACTCGCTTGTGAGTACAACTGCAGGTCATCGGCATACAAATGATAAGCACAATGAAGATTATTGGTGATGAGATTTATAAATAAAGAAAATAATAAAGGAGATAAAATACCGCCTTGAGGGACGCCTGCAAGTAAGTCACACCAACTAGAGGAGGACTCATCATGGCGGATCGATTGCTGACGCCCCCGAAGATAAGTTGAGAACCAATCCAGCACCGTAGGAGAGATCATAGAATGGGAAAGGACAGAAAGAAGGATGTCGTGGCTGATGCTATTAAAGGCATTGGTAAGGTCAACCAAGGCCATTACAGTAACCTTAGTGTCTTCCATACCTGCCCTAATATCACCAGTGACTTTGAGGAGAGCAGAGATTGTACTGTGACCTGGTCTAAAACCAGACTGCAATGGACTAAGTAGATGGTTACGGTAAATGAACTGAGATAGCTGTTTGTGTATACAGGCCTCAAGTACTTTGGATAAAAAAGGTAGAATGGATATAGGCCGAAAATTATTAGGTGAGGAAGGATTCGGAACCTTAGGTAAAGGAATAACGTAGGCTTTGCGTCACAGTGAAGGGAAATGAGCAGAATCCAAGAAGTTAATAATATGAGAAATAACTGGGAGGAGATATTCTAGGATATTGATAATCATTAAACGACTAATGTTATCGCAGCCCGTAGAATTAGACTTGATGGAAAGAATAAACTTTTTGATCTCATCCGAGGCCACTGGAGAAAACTGAAATAAATATAAATAAATATCTTCACGCAATTCCCAATACAGGGGTAGACAGAGGTCAAGTCTAGACAATTAAGTCCCTTTGACCCACCTTCCACCGAAGATATTTTCGGGACAACGTGACAGGTGGTGAGCCCGTCGCCGCCTTTTTATGTCCAAGCCAACGATGAAATTCGTACATAAGTTTTTTGAGAAACTCATTGGTACTGACACCTGGGGATCGAACTCGGGTCTCTAGACTCGAAATTCCGACCACCCAACAACTCGGCTATCGTGACTAGAAACACTGAATGAAGAAAACTGAAAGGGATCTATATTACGACGTAGTAGGTTATTTAAGTACTCAACGGTGAGACACTTGGTTTGATGATCCAGAGGAGTGTAAGCTACAAAATGACTATTAAGATCATCTAAATCAATTGACCCACAAGGCTCCGGGTGCAGAACTTTACCAATTCCTATAGACCTAAGAAACTTTCAGGTATCGGCTGGAGAAGAGGAAGTAATGTTATTGAGAATATATCGTCGTTTCGAGTTACGTATCATTTGGTTACACTGATTCCTTGCAGTTTTAAAGACAGACCAATTTTCCTCACTTCTAACCTTTTTAAAGTTACGGAAAGCCCGATCCCTACGCCTCATAGCTATGCGGACTAGTGGAGTTATCCACGGTGCATGTGGGCGCTTAAGCTTAACTCCTTTAATAGGAGCGTGTTTGTTGTAAAGTCCAAGAATAGCCTCATTTAACATACTAAATTTTGTCATCCACTGTACGGGCAGATATTACGTTATCTCAATTCAAATTAGAAGCATCCTCGTGAAGTTTCTCCATAACCATACGACCAAAACAGGGCATTAGTAAGATTTTAGGTGGGGATTTAGCAGGTTTTAGGATGTTAGAGAGGAAAAGTAGGTCATAATGAGAGAATCCTGAATATATATATATATATATATATATATATATATATATATATATATATATATATATATATATATATATATATATATATATATATATATATATATATATATATATATATATATATATATATATATATATATATATATGTATATATATATATATATATATATATATATATATATATATATATATATATATATATATATATATATATATGTATTTATTATAATTTTATGGGGTATTTATTCTATTTTCTTGTCTGATTGGGTTTTTATACATATAAAAATAAAAATACATAACATAAAATAAATGCAGTATTATAAAATATATATCCTAATACATAAAAATAAATAAATATTAAGACCCAACCAGACGGAAGCCCTCGACAGGGGAGACCAGACGGCCGAGGGCTAGGGGGACAGGGAGAGAAACCGGCGGACGATACGGGCTGTATCGAGGAGCACCGCCTTCTGCCGTGGTTACGGAGTCCCAGTCGCCTCAGATGTTCAGAGAGACTGACTGGGATTAATCTATTCGCAGGGGATAATTTCAGCTAACTATAGGGATAATTTCAGCGGGCACCCCACCCCACATGTCGGTCACCTCGTGAGCCAGGTCCAGATATTTCGTCTTTTTGTCTGTTTCGGCTTTCACGAGGTTCTCGTCATACGGGATGGTAACGTCCACCAAAAATATTCTTGACTGTGCCCGGTCCATCAACACGATATCAGGCTTATTTGTCAGAATCGTCCTGTCCGTGATGATGGGCCGATCCCAATAGAGTCTGGCGCGGTAATTTTCGAGCACCGCCTCCGGAGAGTACCTATAGTAAAGCATTTTCCGTTCGACGAGACCGTATTTAAGGGCGAGCTGCTGATGTAAAATCTTGGCTACTAGGTTGTGTCTATGCAGATACTCAGAGTTAGAAAGCATGGAACAACCGGAGATGACATGCCGAAGCGACTTCCCAGGATGGCGATATGCTCGACAGGTGTCGACGGTGCCATCCTTTAGGATGTATCTCCGATAGTTGTTCGTCTTAATAACCTGATCCTGTATCACACAGACAAAACCCACGGTTTCCACAAATAGGTCACCGAAACGTAACCAGTTAAGGGAGGTGACAGTATCTACGAACGACTCATATAGAGCCTTATAGAACCTCCCATGGAGCTGTTTTTCCTTCCATACGGTCTCCCGGTCGGAAACGCTCTGTACTCCCGGGTCCTACCATTGCTCGTCGGCCAAGGATAGAGGGGTTAGTCCTTCGTCACTCATAACGACGTCTGCGTAGAACGAATCATCCGATTTCGCCAGAAAGTAATTACGGAGGCTGCACACCTCGCGATTATGCATGGTGACGGCGCTTAAAAAACCCCGCCCTCCATGCTTCCGCGGTAGGTACAGCTGAGGCTGTTCGACATTACTGACGACCTCGGATGATGGATCCTGTGAGACGTCAAAGTGGTTCGGGCTTTTCTGTCCAGGGCGTTAAGGTCGGTTTGAGTCCATCTGAGAATGCCGAAGGTATACATGAGAACTGGCATGACCCAGCCGTTAAATGCGCGCGCCCTGTTCACGCCCGACAAATGGCTGTTTAGCACTTTTGTCAAGCGTGCAAAGAACACTTCGCCAACCGACTGTTTCACGCCAGCCTCATCGACATCCAAGTTTTGTGACATACCCAGGTATCGGTATGTATCAGACTCGGAAAGGGTTCGTATGTTGACGGGCACAGGTAAGTCTTAGCCCTCGTTTTTAATCACCTTGCCGCTTTTGACATGGAGAACCGCACATTTTTCCGTCCCGAGCTCCATCATGATGAAATTGCTGAAATCACAAGTGATTCCAAGCAATTCCACCAAATGGGGGCGGTTGGAGGCGAACAACTAGAGGTCATCCATGTAGAAGAGGTGAGTCAATTTAGTCCCTCCTCTCCGAATCTGAAATCCTCTTCCTGATCCTTCCAGCAGTGTACTGAGAGGATTCAAGGAGAGGCAAAACCATATTGCATAAACAGTCGCCCTGGAAAATACCCCGTCGTATCCTTATCTGGTATTCCGCTGCCGTCATGGGGCACCGAGTCGAATGCCTTTCTGTAATATATCTAGGCGGCGGAAAAGCTCCGACGGTTGCGTTCAACCAGTTTGCCGATGACCGAGTCGATGAGGAGTGGTTCCTTGGTCCCACGGCCTCCGCCCCGACATCCATTCTGAGCACGCGACAAGATCCGGTTTACATCAATGTGTCGGGTGATTCTCATGCTCAGAACGGATGTTAGTGTCTTATAGATGGTGGATAGACATGAAATGCGGCGGTATTTACTCGGGTCTGTGGTAATCTGATCTTTAGGAATCAAATGAGTGACCCCAGTACTAAAGAGACTCGGGAGTGACTTCTGTTCGAGAGCTTCCTGAAACTGTCGTGCGAGCACAGCGTGACACACCACGAACCCCTTTAGCCAGTAGTGATGCAGCCCGTCGAGTCCCGGGCTTTTCCAGTTCGGGGCTTTACGGATCGCCTCAGCTACGTCGTCAGGTGTTATGACGACGGGATCCATGGGTGTAATATCTGCACATTGCCCTCGCTGTGGATAGCGGGCTCTTACCAGAGACTACGCCAGAATGCGACAGTGTCAGTTTGATCTAGTCCTTGGCCCGCTCCACCTTTGTTGGGTCGCTCCAGAGATTTATATTGTCTCTTTTGGTCACTCTGAAAGAGGCGGTTCTGGTGCAAGCGCGCCGTTCTCTCAGTATATCGCCGAATCCGCTTCCCCCAAGCAGCGATACTTTGCTTCAGGTCGTCTATGCGCTCCGACAGTTTCTGCATAATATCCGGCTGGGACAAGTAGATGTTGGTCCCAGCGAACGCCATCCTGACGGTACCCACAATTGGTTACCTATGTAAACCTATGGTTGCCCGACCTGGAGCTTATCAGCCTGCCAATGATGGCCCTTGTCTTTGCGATACGGTCCTCAATTCTTTGTCTCCACGCTGGGATATCGCCACTTTGTCTAGTGGCACATCCAGGTGAGGGAATTTTGGCGCCTACTATGCGGCATACTGCCAGTTCATCGCCAAAAAGAATTGTGTCAGTATCGCAAAGATCCCGGCTAGCTTCCAGATGAGTCACCAGCATTGGGTTTAGATCCCTCACGACAGACCGATTCCGCTTGCATAAGGGTATGCGCGGGAGTCGCGGCCGATTCTCGGGTGGTATTTCGCACACTTCCAGAATCGCCTCTTCCAATAATCTCCTCACCTGCTCCATTTGGGCGACTATTTCACCATCGTACGAAATCACCACAGCTGGTGTTTCTATGGCTCTCTCCACATCTGCACGATGATTCTTAGCTTGTGGAGCCACAGTGTCCCCGCCCGGTGACGAAACAGCCTCACGTCTTAGTCCTTCGAGTTCGGCATCATCGAATATTTTCGAACGGATGGTGTACCGAACCCGGTCTGCCAGGTTTTGCTCAGTGACGGTAATGGTAGGCTCCAGCTCAGCAAACCAGCAGTGCATCATAGCCCTGTACACAATCCCTCCAGTTTCTCCCCCCTTCGCCCTAAAGTACGCCCGCATTGCATGATGTAGTGTTTTTCTGTATGATGTTCTATTTGTTTCTTATCTTGTGACTTGCATATAAATTCTGATTATTGCCTCATTTTGTTCGTTGGTCCATCTCATTCTTTTCTGTGTTTGTGATAACGTATGTTGTGTGTAAGAAGATTCATTGTTAGATAGCGTGAGTGAATTGTGGGTAAGTTCTGACCGTGTTTTTTTTCTTTGTTCTATCCTGTTTTTTTTCCTTGTTCTATCCTGAACAAGAACTGGCGACCGTGACAGGACGCACGTCCTGATCAAGAAAAAATAAGAAGATTTGTTCCCGTGGACGATATTATACTACACATCAACTGGAAGATCGCAGCCAGCAGTCAGCAGCATCGCAGTACATCAGCTACGTACTCAGCACCGCCTGTCTGCCTAACAATTTATCTTTATAGTGTTTTAGACACTTTAAAATTTTCAGTTATTATTCACATTACTTATACTATGTTATATTTTAAAACATTTAACTATCTCAAGTATTACAATTAAACACTTCAGATGTTTATATTTTTACGCGTAACCTTTTAATCCCTAGACAAAACAATGTATCAATAGATATAACAGTACGCACGCACGTACGAACATACACACTCACTCTCACACACACACACACACACATTTACACATAGGGGGTTCCCCAGATTTTGCGTCTGGTGTTAATGAAACAAGTGGTAATATAAAAATGTTTATTGAAAATACACATCATCTAACAAATTAGTATTAACTGAAGAAACGGATGGAATATTTTGTAGACTTTGGATAGTATTGCTTTCAGAAGTAGAATATGTACTGTTTTATATAAATATATACCTAGCTTCAAGGCAAAGCGGAAATAGCCAGTTTAATGAAAGATGATTTTAGTGCATGGGATCAACTTAAAGATTTCCTAAAAGCCCAGTTTAGTCAACGCAAACATTACGCACATTATAGTAGTTATAGTAACAGAGCAACAGGAAAGCAAACAATTAATGTCGGAACATGTAATAGTTCAAGAGCTCGTGAGTGCCAGACCTTCGGGTTTTAATAAAAGCTGAAAATTTTTTCTGTGTGTCTAGTACAGATAATAATGATCCCCACCCATGGAGCTGAGGCAACGGTGGCTTTGGCAGGTGACAGGTAACAAAGGTGTATAAAATTCCATCTCAAATTTATCATAAAATAAAACTGAATTTTTTTATTTGGAAGTCACGATAGCCGAGTGGTTGGGTGGTCGGAATTTCGAGTGAAGAGACCCGAGTTCGATCCTCAAGTGGCCGTACCAATGGGTTTTTCTAAAACTTATTTATGAATTATATCGTTGGCTTGGACATAAAGACGGCGACGGGCTCACCACCAGACACGTTGTCCCGAAAATATCTTCGGTGGAAGGTGGGTTGAAGGGACTTAAATGTCTAGACTAGACCTCTGTCTACCCCTGTATTGGGAATTGCGTGAAGATATTTATTTATTATTTATTAATTTTTTTTATTTGATTCATAATAATATCAAAACTCGTGTTGCTCAACGCCAGACAGTTAGTATGGTTGCAACCCTCTGCCGGACACCCTTAAATTATTATAATATATATAATTATACTTACGTTATATTATAAAACCTAAATTTTATATATAACTTTTTCGGGGCCTATTAATCTATGTTTACATAATAGCCGGACAGTTTCAACGGTTCTATCATCTTGCCAGACGCATTCAGAGTGAGCAGTAGTTCGAAGAGCAAGGCGCGTATACAGTAACTAGTGCGAGTGAGACAGAGCGTTTGGTCTATTGCGCCCCTTCCCTGCGCATCAGCTGTTGTTTATTGTAACTATCTGGTGAACGGCTATGCTCATAATAAATGTATTATTTTTCTGTGCAGTTTATAAAATAAATGTGATCAGTTGTAATAAAGTGCTTTCAAGTTCAAATTGTTCAGTTTATTTTTTTCTTAACCGAGAAATTTCATTAAATACATTTTTACAGTTTGAATAACAAATATTTAAAACAATACTCAGTAAAATTACACAGTAAAATACAACTTCAATCGTATCGAAACTCTAATAATTTAATTTATATTATTTTTCATTTTTACGAAGTAGTATTTTCAATTCTATCTAAATTGTAAAGCCAATGGATTAAAGTAAATCAAATTTTATTGTTTATTAATCAAAGGGCATATTGTTTTTTTAAATAAAAAGTTACAGAGAAATACATTTAATTAAATATATTTCTCTGTAAACACATTTTTATAATTTTCATCGTCGTCGTCAATACATCCATATTCCTCGTCACTATTATTCCATTCTATGGAGTGATCGTCTTCAATATCGCCTTCTTCATTGTTTTCTACAATAGTAAAAAAACCAAGTTAATTTAATTACAAATAGTCCAAAATTAATGTACAATAATTTAACATAATTATCAAATACCTGGAACTGTCTTTAGAGATTCGCTGACATAATTCAGTAATTGATCTCCTTCAAACCATTTAAAATAGTAGCGGTAATTTTCCAGTATCCAACCATTATTTACTGGTTTACATGCTGTTGGCTTTTGTAAGTGAGCGTTGTTCCATATGCTACATATGAATTTCGCTTGCAAAAATAGCTGCGATGCGACATATATAATTGCTGCGATAGTCACTTTTGCAAGGTGGTAAACAGCTAGCATCGAAATTTTGCAACTCTTTTCGATTAAAAGCTTCGTTCACATCAGATACTGTATACGAATTAATAAACATTTGTAGCCTAGCAGCATCAACATCATTGATATCTCTCATATTGTATAGATAGCATATAAAACTTTGAATTATATTAAAGATTAATACTTGTTCACTGTTATTTTCGATGATTTTGCTGTCACCAAACTTCATGAATGCTTGTTGAAATTCTACATATTTTTTGACAATTTAAACGGTTTCAATTTTGCTTTTCTGTAAAATGCAGGATTGTAATCACATCCTGTGAAAGCGTGTAGTCCAGGTAAGCTTCTGCAAATAGATTCTCCTAATTTGGCGTGTATTTTAGTTAGGTCCACATATCTTAAATTATTTCCAGATCCTGTAAGCATCCAAACATGATCCACCATTAGGACGATGTATATGACTTAGCATTATAGCAGCAACATCGGTGTCAACAGTTCGAATCACAATGTTTGCTTCATGGTTAATTTTACACGCGTGGTACACTATTTTGGTGTCTGCTTCTTCATGCTCTGGGCGAGACAATTTCTCATTTATACTTGACATCACGTTGTTGGCCTCATTAACAGTAAACGAATGTCATTTTCTGAAATTTATATGTATCATTTTATTGCCAATAAACGGCACCATTTCGTCAGAATCCCAGTGTAACATAAAAAAATCAACTAGAGCTTCTTTAAAATTAGAATTTTTTAATTCTTTGACAAAGTTACTAGGACGGACTTGTTCAGGCCCAGCAATAGTATAATCCAATTGTGCAGATTCAAATCGCAGAGAACGTTCTGTGTTACCCCGCTCTATCATTCGCCTTTTGCTTACCATTACCTTATTCTGACTTGTCAGCTTTTCCTTTGTTCTCCTCGCTCCCATGCATACCACACACCATTCATTTCAATCCTAACTCTAATCCGCGCCGGTTCATTTTCTATTCCAATTTAATCAATTGAATTTTTTTAAAAACCTAATTAAAAGGTTCCCTATAATATTTGATGGCAGCTAAAGAGATTAAATAAATCCTCGGTACGCCTCGTTCTAGCCAGACAATTGAGAATAGTGTGTAAAATAAAAAGTGTGTAAGAAAAAAATACAGTTATAAAAATACTATAATCGCGGTGCCAGTAAAAATCCGCTGTTCCACTACATCATCGCTGTATCGCCGTACCGCTGTTTCTTCGTATTTTCGTGCAGACACCTGCCTAAACGTTTACCCAGCGAAAAAATTACCGCCGTGAAAAAAGGCGCAGTATCCCGCTATTGCCGCAGAAACCTGCTTCGAGAACTACTTCTACATCCGGTTCCTGAAAGACTACTGGGTGTCGTCAAAAATGTTCCTGCTACTCCTGTGAGTCGTAAAATTTTAACTGTAAATCATACTGTGGTTTGAGTGCATTTCGTGACTGTTGTGGCGTGGTACTTCGTGTCGACATCAAAAACTTTAATACTACAAAATTAATATCTGTGTTTGTTAAATATCATTAATGTTTTCATAATCTATATCGCATAATTCAGAATAAAGTAATAAGATAATAATAAATTGGCTCATACACAAGTTAAATTATAATTCTATTCTAATTGAAAAGAGTTACCCGGCAATAGATATTAGACAGGTTGAGTAGTCGCTCATCGCCCACGCATCATTTACTAGAAATTGATAACGCCGTCTCGAATTCGGGCCACTGTACCTTTATAAGACTATTTTAATTATCGAGTTTTAACCTTGGCATTACGCTCAGTTTTATTTTACTATAACAGGTACGCTTATATCAATAACGAGAGAAGTGAAAGACATAGATTTAGAAGTGAAAATGTCCGACATAGATCTAAACGTTTTAATTAAATTTATTGGGACCTTCGACGGTTCCAGAGACACGATAATTCCGTTCTTAAATAACTGCCGAAATGCAATTAATTTGGCAACAATCACTCAACAAGACATACTTTTTAAATATATACTAAGTAGATTAACAGGGAACGCCGAATCCGTGTGTGCAATTAAAGAATTTACAAAATGGTCCCAACTCGAAGAATTTTTGAAAACACAATTTGGTGATAGGAAACATTACGCCCACTTATTATCCGACTTACAAAGTTGTAAACAAGGTCCTAGCGAAAATGTTAGCCAATATTCCCTGACAATAGAATCTTGTTTATCGAAATTACTTACAGAAATAAATATCACGATACCTACCAAAAAGAAAGACGAACTATCCGGCCGAGTTGCCACAATGCAGGACTTAGCGCTCAATCGATTCATGATGGGGCTCGACCCTCGGTTAGCAACAATAGTGAGATGTCGTGACCCGTCCACTTTAAACGAAGCAATAAATTTTGCTGCAGCAGAAGAAAAAATATTAGGCATTACATATAAGAGAAACGCATTTTCACACACTGAATCCAGTACCTCGTACAGGCCGAACTTTAATTTCTCGTCCTCTCGACCACAAGGGCCGACGTCACCCACTAGGCTTCAAGGTCAAGGTCAGTCTCCTATCTCCCAATCCCCTTTGTGTAGATACTGCAAAAATATTGGCCATACTATCGAAAATTGCCGCAAGCGGCAATACAATGACAGTCGCCGCAATTCCAATTTTAGAAATAATAATACCCCTCCGAATAATAACAATAATTTTTATCGTCCTGTTCATAACGTGATTTACGAAAACACTAACAATATCTACGAGGATGGATATGACACAGTAGATACCACGAATTTAAACGAATAAAATTTTCTGATAGGTGTCGCGCAGGAAATTCTCAAGTCAAGTTAAAGTTAGGCAGTTCTAAAGTCGATACCAAACCCCCTTAAATCCACTGAATCCAATACTAAATCCACTGAATCTAATACTAAATCCACTGAATCTAATACTAGATCCACTGTATCTAATGCCAACTCAGCTGTTCCTTATACCATATCCACTGTCTCTAATGCAAAGGCCGCATCAAATACTGACTCCACTGATTATACGAATTCCGCTGTTCCTACTAAATCCACTAACTCTACTAACTCACCTAAACCTACCAAACTCTATGCACGCGCCACAGCCCCAGTTCCTTCCGGAAAACCCGTGTCAACCACTGGACCAATAAATAATGATAATGAAATCAAAAATTTTCAAATTAACACCGCCAATAACATCCTACTTCCCATTGTAGAAATAAAAACTTCAATATCTGATGTACCACTCACTCTTTTAGTTGATTCCGGCACCTCAGTAAGCCTCATCAAATCAGCTTGTCTACCTAAATCGGTCAAGTTAGTAAAAGAATTCATACACCTTAAGGGTATCGATCCCGGTAACCATGGCCCTACGAAAACTCTGGGATACTTAAACTTAAAAATACATCATAAGTTCCCAACAACTGCCTATACAACATTATGTCATAAATTTCACGTAGTTGACAAAATTCATCTTCCTTTTGACGGAATAATCGGAACGGATATGCTTAATTTTTTTGGTTGCAATATCGATTATAACAAAAACCTACTTACCATCGGTGACACCCATATACCACTGCAATTCCAAGAACCAATTTATACTCTACCTCCTAGATCAGAAACAATGATTGAATGCTCCGTCTCCAATCCTGAAATAAAAGAAGGATTAGTCCTTGATCAGAAACAATTCAGAAATATCCTTATTGCGAATTGTCTAGTTAGGGTAAAAGAAAACAATAGAATCAATATATCAGTAATAAACACTTCCGACTCACCTGTAACACTTAAATCAAATTTAAATATTCAAGTGACTTCTATAAACCCTGATAATATAACTAATTCACCTCACTCTAATTTACTTATCTATTCTATAACGGAGAATCAAAGCCAAAATAATGACTCATACCTCCGAACTCAAGACGTTTTGAACCTTCTCCGAACCAGACACTTAAATATAGAAGAAACTAACGCCCTATCATGTAGATACGTGTTCTAAATATTCAGATATATTCCATATTCCCGGAGATAAAATGACATATACAACTGCAGTTAAACATGAAATAAGAACAACATCCCAGAACCCAATTCATGTAAAATCGTATCGTTTCCCCGAAATTCACAAACCAGAAGTAGCCAAGCAAATTGACCAAATGTTAGACCAGGTAATAATAAAACCATCTATGTCTCCATGGTCCTCTCCAATTTGAGTAGTCCCCAAGAAGTTAGATGCCTCAGGAAAACAGAAATGGGGGTAATTATAGACTATCGGAAACTCAATGACGTCACTGTAGGAGATAGTTACCCACTCCCACAGATTTCAGAAATTTTAGATCAGCTAGGGCAAAGTAAATATTTTTCGACGCTTCTGGATTTCACCAAATCCTCATGCATGAAAAAAAATGCACCAAAAACAGCTTTTAGCGTGCCTCAAGGGCATTACGACTTCACTCGTATGCCATTTGGCCTAAAGAATGCACCAGCAACATTTTAGGAAAAGAATGCGCAGCGACATCGAGAATTATATAAAATCCTGTAAACTTTGCCTAGAAAATAAAGCACTCCGTAAAATTCATAGAAGTCCTATGCAAATAACCACAACATCTAATGCCCCTTTCCAACGTCTAGCGCTGGACATAGTTGGTCCACTGCCGGAAGCGGGTCCAGCTAAACTAAAATACATATTTACTCTGCAAGACGATCTCACCAAATTTTCACTAGCATATCCTATCAGGACAACTACAGCTGAAGAAACCAGCGAATGCCTATTACACTTTACATCACTATTCGGAATTCCCAAAACCATTTTAACAGACCAAGGTACTAACTTCACTGCAGAACATTTTAAGAAGACATGTGAACATCTAAAAAAAACAATTGTGGTCAAGTCCATATCATCCACAAACACAGGGTGCACTTGAACGTAGTCACTCTACCTTGAAAGAATACCTTAAATCCTTCGTAAATGAAGATCAAGACAATTGGTCCCGCTACGTTTACACTGCCATCCTCGCTTATAATACTAATGTTCACTGCACAACAAATTATACACCTTACGAACTTGTATACGGCCATAAACCTTTTATCCCGGACTCGGTTTATCATTCACCTCCTAATGTTACTTATCCAGAATATTTAAAAATGCTTTGTAATCGTCTTAAACTTTCAAATGACAAAGCTATTGAAAACATTCAAAATTCAAAAGAAAAATCAAAATCATATTACGATAATCATACAAGACCTGTACGATACAAGATAGGAGATCTCGTTTACTTAAAGAACCATTTTCGGCTTAGAAAAGCGCTATCTCCATTGTGGAAAGGCCCATACAAAATCCTAAAAGTACATAATAATAATACCGCAACTCTTCTAATCAATCGTAGACACGTAAGGCATCACCTTGATCAAATTAAACTAGCTACAGCTAACTCTGTTTAGGTTAATTTACTCTAAAAGTTTAAATTATAATATTCCCTTTTTCAGAATTACACTTGCAATGCAATTTCCGCTCGTCACTTTACAGGAATTTATTCAATCCATCGACAACAGCCCCGGTATTTATTTCGACCCCTCTGGAACGGCAAAAATAATAAGTGACTATACGCACATTATAATTCCAGTAGATATTCATTTGCAACATCTCATATCGAAAACATAAAGTCTGTTTTCGGCACAACACGCTTCCTATGTCAAAAAAGCGAATTAATTAAAAACTATGAGTGCAACAATATGATACAACCACTTGACGTTTTATTTAGAGATATAATTCGTGATTACAATTCTGTTTCACATCTTTTACCTATTCATTCTAAAAGATCTGCTTGGTTCTCCGCTGTAGGAACTATTTTTAGACACGTATTTGGCACACTAAATGAAGATGATGCACTTAAGTATTACCAAGCTATTACAAAACTCAGACAGAGAGTTGGCCACTAACCTTGCTCAAAACATTTTCATTTCTAAATCTGCAATTGCGAATTTTAATCGGTCAGTAGAAGAGCTAAATAAGAACCAGTTCCTTTTAAATGATGCAATGGAAAAGATATCGCTAGCTGTTCAAAACATTTCGGAAGTGACTTATTCCATATTTTCGAAATAATCTTAATGAAATACTTAATGTACTGCAAGCTCATTTATTAACATTCTCATATAAAATGGAAGATATTGTAAATAGCATTTTATTCGCAAAAATTAACACTTTACATCCCTCAATTCTTACTTCACGACAACTGTTTAATGAGATCATGAGTAACATCAAGAACTTTCCTAAACACAAGGAATTCATTCCCGTTAGAATTGAACATAGACAACATTCACTTATTGATCAACTTGTCAGATATTATATCATACTATCTCAACGATAAGTTAGTTACGGTATACAACGATAGGTTTTGTGATTAAAATGCCTATGGTTGATCTAGCTACCTATAATTTATATAGATGTGTATCCTTACCAGTTCCACGTGATATCAAAAAGCCAACTCTTTCGCGTTGATAAGCTTTAGATAATGTAGATATATCATATAAAGTAATTATTAATAAGCTTCCTATTTGTAAATCTATTGATGTTTCTAACGTCATAACGAATCCCACTTGTGAAACTGATCTAATGACCTAAGTAATTAATGTACTCCCTAGTAATTGTAAAACCAATTTCATATTTGGTAATGTTGTGGCTGTCATAAAAGTGCGACCGTAACCGTGCGACAAAATTGCTCTTGAGTTTCTTATCTAATAACCTGAAAACTAACAAATATCTATCGCAATTGTAAAATTCACTACACCAAAAGCAGAAGAATTTGAATTGCGACAAAAGTTCACTAAAAATCTGATTAAGTTGGAAAAAGCAATCAACAACAGCTTGGAGGTTAGAATTCATTTAACACTTTATTATAAACATATCAATACCAACTTGACACTTAGCAAAACAGACTGTCATAATTAATCGCAGAAATACCAACGTAACCGAAGAAACATTAACATTCGGATACACATATTCTGGTATGTCAGAGGAAATGATACAATTATTTCAATTGATGAAAATGGAATTATATAAACAAACAACAACGATTACTCAGAACATTACTGATACATTAATGCGAACTATAGATGATAAAATACAGCCCTTATTAGAAGAAAATATAATCTAAAATCTGAAGTACAAACATTGAACAAAAAAATAAAATATCTAGAACAGATGAACAAGAAGAATAATACACATAGAAGAATACACGGTGTCAAGGAAACTGAGAATAATTATATAGAGTTATTCAACATAATAAAAGATATTTAGCAAAACATGAATGTTAAAATAGAAAAATTGGAAATAAATAAATGTACAACTGTAACAAAAAACAAAAAGATCCCCAATTCGGTTGGTCACCGCGGGGATATAGACCGTACCCCCCAAGAGCCAAGATTCAAGAATAATAATGAACAATACTCTGGAAAAAATAAACAAAAACTAAAAACAAGACTAACTATTGCTACACTAAACACAAGGTCGTTAAAAGCCCAAGAATCCCTGCTCGAATTAGAAAATGCATTGGAAACCGTACATTGGGATATTTTGGGCTTGAGCGAAGTGAGAACTGAAGAACATGATAAATATATTTTTTACTAAAAAAACGTAATAGCTGGCCTTCATGGTGTAGGATTTATGGTTAAAAACTCTCTCAAAAAGTAAATAATAGAATTCCGAGGCATATCCGATAGGATATCAGTTTTAAATATAAAATTACCTGGCCACAAACAACCTTCTTCCACCGTTCAAGTATATGCCCCGACTGAGATCAACAAGGAAGAAATAAAAAACGATTTTTACAACAAACTCAACGAAATAATTCCAACTTTGTATAAAACCGTAATTGTATTAGGTGATTTTAATGGCCAAATAGGAAAGAGAGGAACCAACGAGAACAAAGTACTCGGGCCACATACAATAGGCAAAAGGAACGACAATGGGCAAAGACTAATAAACTTTGCACTGGAAAACAACCTACATATCATGAATAGCTATTACAATAGCAAACCTAATAGGAAATGGACATGGATGTCACCGAACGGAAAGGTAAGAAACGAAATAGACTTCATTATCACAAACAAACCAAGACTGTTCTTAAATATAAATATTGTCAATCAATTTAACTACAACACAGACCATAGACTACTTAGAGGACAATTGTATACACGAGAACGAAAAATATCAAGAAAAAATATTTATTATTTGTCTCGTTATGTAATTATTAAGTTTATCCTTTGTGTTTATTTTTTAAATTTTTGTAATATTGTGAACAGATAACTGATGGGATGGTGTTTTTTTAGCTGATTATCTTTTTTTTATTATTATTAGCTTTTTAGATATATTTTTCGCCTTCATAATAATTATTTTTCTTTTTTTTATTATCTGGTATATATCATATATATATTTATATTATATTCTTTATATTGTATATTAATCAAATATGTCTGATGCTGAATCATTCCACTCCGTGTTGGATTCAGACCTGTCTTTAACTCTTGTGATAATTCTATTAACAGTAGTGTTCCTAATTTACAGGAAAAGCTCAACTGCGTCTTTTCTGATAGCGATAAATTTTAAATGTATGCCACATTAATGCTCAAAGCATCCCAGGCCATTTTTCGGAACTAGAAGAGTCATTTACATGTAGCAATATTCATATTATTTTAGTCTCCGAAAGCTGGCTTAAACCATCTTTACTATCTAGTTTTTACCCTTTACCAGGTTTCATTTTAATTAGTAATGACCGAACCGAAAAGGGCGGTGGAGGAGTAGCTATTTATCTACGTGCGTCGATTCCTCATAAAATAGTTTTAAAGTCACCTTCTCAGTATTCTAATTCCTCAGAATTTTTGTTCATCGAACTAGATGCTAAGGGTACTAGGATGATCATAGGCGTAGTGTACTGTCCACCTTCTGTGGACTACTTCGCCGACTTGGAAACGGCTCTTGATAATATTTGTTCTGAGTACACGCACTGCATGATTATGGGGATTTCAATACCGATCTGTTAAAAGCGTCCCAACGTTCCACTAAACTTCAAACAATCCTTGAGTCGGTCAATCTTTCTATTCTCCCTTTAACGGCAACTCATCGCAATGTTGACACTGATGACTCTATGATTGATCTTATTGTAACTGCTTCACCTGACCATGTGGAAACTCATGGTCAGATACCTGCTCCAGGATTTTCTCGCCACGATTTAATTTATGCTTCTTATAAGCTCAAGCCTCCTAAACCTTCACCTGCAATATTCATTTTGCAATTTCATATTGCAATTACGTAGTTTTTCCAGAATTAACTTTGACATGTTACCGAGAGACGCTCAAAACCTCAATTTCACGACTCTCTTTGCAGCTCCCTCAGTGGATGACAAAGTTACTATTCTTAATTCTCTAATTATGGAAGTATTCGATTTCTGTTCGCAGTGTTAGACTGAAGCGTCCCACAGCTCCGTGGATGTCCGAGGATGTAAGGATGGCAATGAACAGACGGAATCGAGCATTCCACAGATTCAAGAGAGATCGTAATGGAGAGAACTGGTTATGTTTTAAGAAGGCTAGAAACAGATGCAATCATATGGTACGAGCAGCTAAATGCCGTTACTTCCATAATAGCATAATCAATTCTTCTCCAGCCGACATATGGAAATTTCTTAAATCTGTCGGTATTGGAAAGCCAACCATCTTGGATTGTGGTCCTTCTCTATCACTTGATGATATCAATCATTATTTCGCTTCAGTTCAAACAATGGACCCTAAAATCCGGACCCAAACTATAGCTTCCATTGCTTCAATGCAAACTCCTCAGATGCCAGACTTCAAATTTACGCAGATCTAAGGCCGTGGAACTAGCTCTGGGATTGGAAGCTGCGAAGAAGCATGTGAAGTGTATAAGCGGCCGATACAGTTCAGGCGATGCTAGTTCTGCAGACTTCGGCAGCAGGGGTTGCATGCGGTGCCCGGCCTGAGACGGCACGCTGAGACGACGTGCTTATGACTCCGAAAGCTTAATGTATAATATTAGAGTTGAGTTTCTAGAGGAAACAAACTTTTTTGTAGACGTAAACATAGGAGACAATATCCTTAAATGCGAATGTGTCAAGTATAAATTATTGAATCACGAATTGAACCGCTCGGGTAGTATTCGGTTAGTATAGAAGTAAACGTATCGATAGACAAAACTATCAAATAATTTGCAACTTTATGTATTTAAAAATGGTACACGTCCTTTATGACAAAAAGGTGTCGCTAGTGACACGATAAACATCGAGTCCGAATCTAAAAATTAAAAATAAATAGATGTAAAGTGCCAATATATTAATAAATAGTGTACTAATGTTTAAAATCGTTTAATAAAGTATAAAAAATGTTATCTCTTAAAAAGCTGTGAGTGATACTGTGATGTTAAGTGAAGTGTAAATGACAGTTGAAACACGATAAAGAAGAAATTATTGCTGAAATAACTGGTTAAATAAAGTTGTCCTGATAGTTACTAAAGTGCCGTTAGCAAATTTACATTACACTATTGAAGTTTTTAACTAGAATATCCAAATGCAAAAGTTTTTAATATATTTTTTCCATGTACCCGTAAATAACCATTTCAAATCTTTTAATTATACACACTAACGAAAGTCGTGACATCTATTGGATATAGCGCCATCTTGTGTTGAGTAGCGGTGTCATATCGATAAAGATAATTATGAACTCCAAAGCAAATAGTGGCCGGAAGATGGCAGTATTGGTAACTTGCAGTAAATGTAAGAAAACTGTCGACATAAAAAAAACAGCTCTGTGTTCTATATGTAATAATAGATACGAATTCGATTGCGATGGTTATCCGGAACGTACGTACCGCTTACTGGATCAAGAATCTAAAAATAAATGGAGATGCAAGATGTGTATTCGAAATAAAAAAGTAATAAATGTTGACAAAGTAACTAACATTACTATGAGGAAAAACAATCCCTGTTGTAAAATCATCACCTCGAGAACAAATATGCCTCTCAAAGAATACTCAATGCATTGAATCACAGCAGACATCCCACATTTCTTCCGATATTCTGGACTCCCATGTACTTACCGATTATGAAATATCAGATGAATCTTACACCACACCAAATCAACCTTTAAAGAGTGTAGACTTCACACTATCGGACTTAGTAACGAATTCTGAATTAAAAGAAACCATGTCTGAATTAACCAAAAACCTTTGCAGAACACAGAATGAGTTAGATAATACAATAAGCGAAAATAACGAACTTCGTAGGCAAGTGGATAAGTTAACTTCAGAAATAAAAATCTTAAAATCTTTATGCCATTCTTCAAAAATTTTAGAAACTTGCCCCGGCAGTTACAATAATAAGATAGAATATTCTTTATTTCCACAAGGTTTTTCCTCTACGACTTCTTCACCATTATCGTTTAAAGAAGACCCCAATAGCAAAATAAAAATATTGACCTTGCAACAAAAATCAGTGATTTGAAAATGAATTAAAAACGCGAAACAGGAGATTACAACTCTTATGAAGCAAATAGCACACTTAACTCAAAAACAGTCTCCTTCATTGAAAACTGATGATTTACGGAAACCAATTAAGACGCTACAACACAAAAACGAATGTGGAAGAAGAATATTTATCTTCGGTACTCAACAATGTGTTAGTTTGGCGGCATCTATGTTGCTATCTAGAAGAAATACACCGTATGAGACTTACAAAATCTTCGCTGTAACAAAACCATATGCTTTATGTAATGAAATTGTTAAGGACTGTCGTAGAGTAAACTTAAATATAGACGATAAGCTCGTTACATGTGTCGGTGAAAATGACCATAACTTGAATTCTGTCTTATCACAACTAAAAATTATATTTGATAATTTTTATAATAATACAATTATTGTACTAAAAGTCTGTGAAAATTCCTATTTAGATGTCAATAGATTAAATAATAGAATCGAGAACTTATGTAAAAATATAAAAAATGTCAGTTCGTGGATTACAATTATTTTAAGTTAAGCAACATATGCAAATCAATAAATTATTATATAGATTGTGTTGATTACAACGAGAAATATTTGAACTTGAGTATACTTAGAAAACGAATAGCTGATAATAAACCAAATAACGGGTCGGATAGAGACATATATATACCAAAGAAAGGAACAATTCCTTTTTACTTTAAAGTTAAAAGTGATGTAACCCTAATAAATAATTGCATCACAAAACCAGCTGAAACCATAAAAAAAGGCACTATACCTTATTATTTTCCTTCGGTAAAAAGTAAAGTTAAATTTTTTCGAGCCTAATAATCGTATCTCTACAAAACATAATTTTAAAATACTTCACCAAAACATAGATAGTATATTGTCAAAGCAGGAGTTTTTGGAATTAACTATGCATGAGTTACGGGAATCGGGAAGAGACATCGATGTATTATGTTTTTCTGAAACGTTTGTAAAAAAAGGATACGAAAATTATATAAAAATTCTTGATTACCAAGTAGCTGCCAACTATAGCAGAGACAAACAAAGAGGTGGAACTTGTATTCTTGTAAAAAAAGGTATCTTCTTTAAAGAACTACCTCTAATAAAAAAATATGCTACAATTCATACTTTCGAAGCTTGCGGCATAGAATTTGTGAATAATAAACTAATAGTTATTTGTATATACAGAACTCCAAAATCTGATCCCATTTTATTTCTAGAAAAATTAAATTGTCTTTTAGACACTTTAAACAAGCTGTATAAAATCAAAACGAAGATGGTTATCGTAGGTGATTTTAACATTAATACATTTAAGAAAGGTAAAGTTACGCGTCAGTTACAAGAAATGTGTTTTAATTATAATATGAAATTACACATTAATGTAACAACAAGAAAAGAGTCTTGTATTGACCATATTTTAAGCAATATATCGGACGCATCAGCTACTGTTCTGCCACTTCACCTATCTGATCATGATACAGCACAAGTACTAAATTTTTCTATTAATAAAAAATCACAGAAATACGCATCATACTATATCTATAAACGAGATTATAATTTTGATAATATTAAGAAATTTAAAAACTGTCTACAAAATCTGTCTTGGATAGACATATACAATGAAAATAATGCAAATCTGGCATTTACTGAATTTCACGAACAGTTATGTCTATTTTATAAATTATGTTTTCCAAAATTAAAAATTAAAATAAATGTAAATAATCGAGTCAAACAAAATTGGATTAGTAAAGGCCTAAAATTAAGCTGCAAAACTAAGCGTACACTGAGATATCAATTTTATAAAAATAAAAATTTTATTAATAAATTTAAATATAAAGAGTATTCCAAAATTCTAAAAAATTGTATTTCTTACTCAAAAAAGTATGCAAATATAAAGTTCATTAATAGAAACCAAAATAAGTGCAAAGCCACTTGGAAACTAATTAAAATGAAATACAATGTAGTTATCCAAAAGAGATTGAAAATATAAAAATAAATTATAAGACAATTATTAATCCTATAGAAATAGCGTCCGCCTTCAATAATTATTTCATAAATTTAACACACGGCTCAGTACAAAATAATATAAAACCCGGCAACAAATTAAAATGGACCATCAATTTATGTTTATTAAACCGATGACGGAAAGCGAGGTAGCTCAAGAAATAATGTTATTGAGTAACACCTCTTCTGAAGGATATGACGAAATAAATACAAAAGTATTAAAGATCTGTATTAATGAATTAATCAAAGTTTTAACCTATTTAATAAATTTGTCATTTTCAAATGGATCTTTTCCGACTGACTTAAAATTGTCTATTGTTAAGCCATTATTTAAAAAAGGTGAAACAACCGATATCAATAATTACCGCCCAGTAACTTTAATATCGGTATTTTCAAAAATCTATGAGAAATGCATGAATAAAAGGTTAAACGAATATTGTAATAAGTTTAAAATAATAATAAAAGAGCAATATGGTTTTCAAAAACATAAATCGACTACATTAGCCATGTTTTCACTTTTAAAGAAATACTTACTGGTATCAACAATAATTATCTAACCACGGGGTTGTTTTTGACTTGTCAAAAGCTTTCGATCTGGTTTCACACGAATTATTGTTACAAAAGCTACAGGTTATCGGAATTAGAGGACTTGTACTTCAGTGGGTATCGTCATATCTGTATAATAGAAAACAATGTGTTGTAATCAATAAAATGAATAAAAATAGAGAAATGATACCTTACTCATCAGGATACAAATACAACAAATATGGCGTTCCACAAGGAAGTGTATTAGGTCCGATTTTATTTTTATTATATGTAAATGACATAATTACAGTTACAAATCACAAATGTGTATTATTCGCCGATGACATCTCCATTATAATTACAACTAATAAAAAGAATAATACAATTGCTAATCATGAATGTGACATAAATAATACTATCGATAAATTAATTAAATGCCTTGACATAAATAATACTATCGATAAATTAATTAAATGCCTTGACATAAATAATACTATCGATAAATTAATTAAATGCCTTGACATAAATAACTTAAAATTAATCTTCATAAATCTGTATACATACAATTTAATAAATCTAATAATAATAAACTCAATTTGAAACTTAATATCCCTAAAATTAAAGAAACGTCAAATACAAAGTTCCTAGGAGTTATTATAGATGAAGAAATTAATTGGAAAACACATGTAGATAGTGTATCGACTCGAATAAATAAATTTGTATATGCACTTAAACGAATAAAAAACGTGACAAATATAAATACTGCTATTCTATCTTACCACGCATACGTAGAATCACTACTACGTTATGGTCTTATAATTTGGGGTAACGGTACAAATATCAAAAGAGCATTTGTCGCACAAAAAAAGTGCATTAGAGCGTTAGGCGGACTGAAACCACAAGAATCGTGCCAGCCAACATTTAAAAATTTGGTTTATTGTCGTTACTGTCTCTATATTTATGAGATATGTGTATTTGTATTTAAGAACAAAGAATTATTTACTACTTCAAATGATCGTAATCCAAGACTTCGCCGAGATCCACACAGGCTAGTATTTAATGATGTTCCTAAACTAGCTAAATACAATAAGAACTGTTTAGCTATGTGTGTATATATATACAATAAAATTCCTGGTTCTTTTAAAACGTAAAATTTTAGATTATTTAAAATAAAATTGCATCAATGGCTTGATGAAAATTATTTTTATAGTGTTAAGGAACTCATAGATTAAATAAGTAAAAAAAAAATTTAAATAAAATACTGTACAAATACTTTCTAAAAATAAAAATTCATATTTTCTGTAAAAAAAACACAAATTTTGCATGCTATTAATATATGTAGCAAAACATGCTTGCTCTCAATTGTGGTGTAATGTAACTTCTGTATATACCATGTTTTATGCAATAAATTATTATTATTATTATTATTAGGTTACCTTAAGTTGGATTCAAAGATTTAACATATATAAATTATGAATTCACAATATCTCATCACAAAATGATAAGGACTTTGGCGATCGGTTCTTCAATGAGCTGAAAACCGAGAACGTACCCTTCGGTGTTTACGGACAAGCTAGTAAAATGTAAGAAACATATTCGGTTACATCTGACAGACAATAAAGCGGTTTTCGTGCACGCTCGTCCCGTACCGTTAACTTTGCGAGCCTCAGAGGAAATTAGAAAAATTAGGATCTATTTGCCTTTGGGATAAATACGTTTTTTTTGCGGAGATTATAAATCGACCATTTATTCGATTTTAAAAGAGACCATTACCCACTTCCGCGCATTGAGGAACTATTTGCAGCATTAAGTGGAGGTCAAGAATTTAAAAAATTTACTACATGACCCCGTGCAAGTGCCTCTCCACTCAGACTCGCAAGCGTGAACGACGATTTAAACGCATGTAGGTCCTTATGCATTTAAACGTACACCCCTATGGTTTAAATTGCGTACCACAAAAGTTTCAAAATATGATAGAAGAAACTCTAAAAGGGTTGCCACGTACTTTAGTTTTCATGGATGATATTTGCATGACAGGGGCAAATCTGAGAGCTGCAATCGAAAGATTGGCTAAAATGGGCCTTACGGTAACAATAAATAAATTAAAATTTTTGCAGAAAAGTGTATCGTAATTAGGGTTTATTATTGATAAGCAGGATTTTCTTTTGCTCACAGAATATAACATTGCAATTATGTGTGTGTATAGAGTACCAAAATTAAATAATTTACCTAGGTTTCTGTATAAATTTGAGAAATACCAAAAAAGAATTACTATAAAATATTAAGAACTAATGTTACCTACATTCAGGCAAATAAATGATTGATTGATTTGCACACAGATATGACAAAAGTAGAGACAATTGTAAAATCTCCACAACCGATGAAGGTAACTCAGTTGAAAGGTTTATCTTGGCTTAATTAATTATTATGGGAAATGGGTTCCAAATTTAAGTTCATTACTTCATTCGTTGTATGCTCTTTAAAAAAACCAACATGATAATAGATCGTCATTTGTGAAAAAGCATTCACCAACATAAAACAAATTTTGCAAGGCAAGCGATAGTGTTGTGTCACTACGATCCTGCCCTGCCTGAAACAAGAAAGGATTCGTTATTAGGTGGAATATTTGGTTACGTTATGTTCAGGTGACCAAAAGAGTGGCAGGATATGTAAAAATATTTCACGTAAGGCTTTCGGACTTGCACATTGAGCATGGCTGTATTTTGTATAGGTACCGAATAACAATCCTTCAAAATTTATAAAGATTTTGATCGAAATTCATGCAGGCCATTTGGGAATAGTAATAATTTAATCAATTACCAGAAATTACGTTTACTGACCAGCAAAAGATAAAGATATAGAACCAATGGGTCAAAAATGTGATGCGTATCGGAGTGTACGAGATGCACCCCCTAAAACATCTCTACATCGTTGGCAGTTCGTTGTATGCTCTGTTAAAAAAACAAACATGATAATGGATCCTTATTTGTGAAAAAAGCATTCACAAACATAAAACAAATTTTGGCTAGCGATAAAGAGTTATGTCACTACGATCCTGCCCCGCCTGAAACAAGAAAGGATTCGTTATTAGGTGGAATATTTGGTTAGGTTATGTTCAGATGACCAAAAAAGTGCCAGAACGTGGAAAACTAATTTACGTAAGGCTTTCGGACTTGTACATTGAGCATTTTGAATAGGCACCGAATAACAATCCTACAAAATTTACAAAGATTTTGATCAAAATTCAGGCAGGCCATTTGGGAATAGTGATAATTGAATCAATTACCAGAAATTACGTTTACTAACAAGCAATAGATAAAGATATAAAACCAATGGGTCAAAAATGTGATGCGTATCGGAGTGTACGAGATGCACCCCATAAAACTTCTCTACATCGTTGGCTGTTCCCGGCAGGGCCTGGAAACGCCTACATGCTGACTGCAAATCTGTACTGCAAATACTACATCATTGTAGTCGATGCCTATAGTAAGTTGTTAGAGGCGGAAGAAATAAGTAGTATATCGGCTTATGATACTATAAAAATACTGTGAGTCTTTGTCAAAATACTGTGTCTTGTATGTTCTTTCAGGGTCGGTATGTGACTCTGTTGTCAGTCAAAATGGCTCCTCTGGTGATACTGATCTCTATAGCAGGTCCACAGCTAAAAATTAAAAAATTTTAATTTGAAACAAGATGAAATTAAAACCAAAATAATATTATTGTATATAGTGATGAATTAGGAAAAAATATTGGCACATTGTTAAATACTAGCTTTAAGGGACAAATTATAAATTGTTGTATGCCAGGAGCATCATTTAATGATATAATGAAAAAAGCTATCTCAAGTACTTTCTGTCCTAATTCTATTTTAGTACTGTTGATAGGGAGAAGGGGCAATCTATAAAAAGGCAAATGTCAGAGTATTTAAATATCCTAAATGTCAATAAAATTGCCATATTTAAAGGATTTGCCACATGAAAACAAAATAAGATTTGACATAAATATTCAATTAAATAATATATTGTGTAATAACTGTATACATTTGACATGTCAAAATAATAACATTGATAAATTCCATTCAATTGATATTAACATTCTTATTAAGAAATCTTTAATAAAAAATAAATAAATATCTTCACGCAATTCTCAATATAGGGGTAGACAGAGGTCAAGTCTAGACAATTAAGTCCCTTTGACCCACCTTCCACCGAAGATATTTTCGGGAGATTTAATAAAAAATAGATATTTCGTATCCAAAAATATCACAAGATTGATAGCAGATGCGCTATCTTATTGTTTACATTTTACCTCAGTTAAGAATTTGGCTAAACCGACATCTGCTTTTATTGAGCAGCTTAATATGACAAGTACTTTGGAATCTGTTCCAAGTACTTTAATTTAAATAATAAGATAATAGAGGAAATCTCTTGCAATAATAACATTTATCAAAAGAATTTTAAAGAGAATAGTATAGTTTTACAAAGTTGTTTGCCTCATAAAAGTTGTATTAACCTGGTGCATCAATTCTAGGATTTTTAGGTAAAAAAAAAAAATATCTTCACGCAATTCCCAATACAGGGGTAGACAGAGGTCAAGTCTAGACAATTAAGTCCCTTTGACCCACCTTCCACCGAAGATATTTTCGGGACAACGTGACAGGTGGTGAGCCTGTCGCCGCCTTTATGTCCAAGCCAACGATGAAATTCGTACATAAGTTTTTGAAAAACTCATTGGTACTGCCACCTGGGGATCGAACTCGGGTCTCTCGACTCGAAATTCCGACCACCCAACAATAATATCGTGACTATTTATCGTATTTTTAGGTAAAGATTTAGAAATTGAAGTGTTTTTAAATAGTAATTATGTTGATATATAATGTCACTGAACATTGGTTAAAAAATTATAAGTTTGTGTTTAATTTCACTGTCAGGCACCAGGTTGTTAGTTCTTTCAATAGAGAAAAAGCTTTACGTGGTGGCGCTTTAATACTATTGATTAAGTCCTTTAAGGTACGTAAAGACATTGTGAGCCTCTCTGTTGAGAGAACTATAGAAATGGCTTGCGTCGAGCTTGAGCATCTCATTGTTGTTGTCGTATACCGACCGCCCTGCGCCTTATATGAGTGTTTTGAAAGAATTATGGAAGAAGCTTTACTTAAACTTCATAGACAGAATAAATCGGTAGTCATATGCGGAGACTTTAACATTAATCTCCTGGAAGCTTGTTTTGTTATTTGTATATTGTTTTGTCATTGTTAAAGTCGTTCATTCTTGTGAAATTGTTTTATGAGTCAACAAGAATAACAGAGTCAAGTGTGCCGTGCACTATCTATCTATCGATAAACGAATGTATGTTCTTATGTCGATGAATAAATGATCTGATTTGATTTATATAAAAAAAATTATTAGCGAAATTCGGATTGGCCGAACAGCCAACGGACCGTCACTTCAATGTGCAGAATGTGGGGGTAACACTTAATATTAATTATTTTGAACAGTAAATTAAAAAAAAACATATTTATGTTCTACCGCCGTACGCCGTAGCATGTACCGAGAGCCGCAAATTTTTCCGATTGTGTATGTGGCCGTATCGAGTATGTTATTTATAGGCTTACGGTGTTTATTTTTTGAGTTGAGGACGTTAATACCGACCCGCCTAAAGATAACTAATACGACTCTCTCAAGTCTGAGTTGATTCTTGTGACGCGGAAATTCATAAGAACAAAAACTCTTTCCTAACTCTTCACGCATTAAGAGCTGTTTCACGCCCTTAATGCGTGAAGAGTTAGGAAGTCGTAAACCATCTCATTTTATGCGCAATCTCATCCACCTCGCCGGCTTTAGTGTTCAAGAAAATTTCATCCGCAAAATTTCATGTCAGAATATACAAACCATTGTCGTATCGAACGCAGAGAAGCCATTGGAAAATTAGCATAACTGTTGGATAAAATGAATGATATTTTACTGCGAGGCCACATCACCGAAGTTTCTGCAACGAACCCTTTCTCCGACCGAGCACATAAAATCACCTTATGCTGCTATGGAAGCCATGAAAACACCAGATTGCTCAGTTGTCAAAGCAAGTGTCAACGTTAACGATGCAAATCAGAAAACAGACAAAGCATATACATATACATATATATATATATATATATATATATATATATATATATATATATATATATATATATATATATATATATATATATATATATATATATATATATATATATATATATATATATATATATATATATATATATATATATATATATATATATATATATATATATATATATATATATATATATATATATATATATATATATATATATATATATATATATATATATATATATATATATATATATATATATATATATATATATATATATATATATATATATATATATATATATATATATATATATATATATATATATATATATATATATATGTATAAATGCTACAATGGATCAATGAATAAATGCAACAAGACGTGTAGAGATTTACGACGTCGCCAAATCCATAAGTCAGTGCAAATTGAAGAAACAAGTCGTATTTGGAATTTTTTAAGGTCTATAGGAGTTGGGAAATCGCGCTCAAATTCGTTGTCCAATGGCATAGATTTAAACTTGCTTAACCAGCATTTTTTCCTCTTCTTCTTGCATAGATCCATCCCATTCCTTTCCAAAGTTCTTGAACGCCTTGTCCAAGAACAAATCTATTCATTTTGTATAAGGACCAACACCCTGGATCCTCTTCAGTCTGGTTTTAGATCTGGTCACAGTACGACCACGGCGTTATTAAAAATCACTGACGACATTCGCCTCGGAATGGATAATCGTCTAGTTACAGTATTGGTCTTGCTGGATTTCAGTAACGCATTTAATACTGTATCTATGATCATGATATTTTACTTGGTGTATTACGTTATCTTAACATATCTCCAACTGCAATTTCATGGTTTCAAAATTACTTGTATGGGCGCCGGCAGCGAGTCCGAGCACAGGATAGATTTTCTACTTGGCTTGGTTCAGTATCTGGCGTTCCACAAGGCGGCGTTTTATCTCCTCTGCTATTTGCAGTTTTCATTAATTCTATTACTTCCCAAATATCTTCTCTCTATCACTTGTATGCAGATGATCTCCAGATTTATGCTCAAACCACTTTGGATAATCTCGAAAATGCAGTTGATACTATTAATAGGGATCTGGCTTGTATTCTCGACTGGAGCCGACAGTTTGGGTTAACAGTGAACCCCATTAAATCTCAAGCCATTATAATAGGGAATTCAAGAATGCTGGCAAAATTTAATAAAAATGAAATTAAACCAGTTGTATTTAATGGCATTCAACTCCCTTATAAAATTGTTATCAAAAATTTAGGTATACTAATGGACTCTAGCTTTTCTTGGACTCCTCAAATTAATGCAGTCTGCCGTAAAATGTTTGCAGCATGTGATTTGCTCAGAAGGTTGAACTACTTTTTACCTATTTCCACCAAAATTACGCTCGCTCATTCTCTTCTGTTCCCTGTCCTCGATTATGCTGATATATGTTATCTTGACATCACCGGGGAGCAATTTAATAAACTTGAGCGCCTCCAAAATCTATGTATAAGGTTCATATTTGGGCTGCGTAAATATGACCATGTTTCAGAATATCGCAATAAGCTCAAGTGGCTCCCGATTCGTCTTCGCCGGAATAGTCATATACTTTCTGCTCTATTCTGCGTCCTATTTAATATATCAAGTCCACCCTATTTGAAAGAACGCTTTCAATTTCTTTGTTCCTCCCATACTCTACGTTCTAATGAAAACCTCTTCCTCAAAAATCCTATGCGATCCTCTAATTTCTATCTTATAAATCTTTTACTGCTGTTGCTGTTAAACTGTGGAATGCTTTACCTATGTATATCAAGCTTGCTAAAAACATAGATTCTTTTAAAAAAACAAGTCAAAGAATACTACCTCACTCCCTCTAACTCCTATACATGACAATATATGACAATATTTCTTTTCCTCTCATATTTCCCTTTGCCCTAACGATTACTTATAAAAGGCATGTTTTTTTTTGTCATGTTATATGTACCATTAATTGTTTTCTTTTTGGTAAATTCCTGAGGTTGCCTGGAAGAAATTGCTGTATATCAATAAGGTCGCCTTTTGTTATCCAATTTTTGTTAATTATGTTTTGAATTTTTTTTGTCTTTTCTAATTTGGTGTGCAATAAAGAATATTATTAGTATTGTTATTATTATGTACATATATATATATATATATATATATATATATATATATATATATATATATATATATATATATATATATATATATATATATATATATATATATATATATATATATATATATATGAAAAAGTTTTAAATAAAAGATTAGTGAGTTAGTTTCAGAAGAGACAGTATGGTTTCAGAACGGGTAAAAGTACAGAAGATGCTGTTCTTGAATTAAATGAAACTATTTCTAGATCCTAGACCAAAACTTAAAATGTGTTGGCGTATTCTTGGATTCTCTCCCATCCAACTAGACACATTGGATAAAATTGGGATTAGGGGTATGGCTCTCAATATTTTCAAGGATTATTTATCAAATCGTAGTCAAATTATCAAAATTAATGAATTCTTAAGCGATGACATGCCTCTCACTTACGGTGTTCCCCAGGGAAGTATCTTGGGCCCTACGCTATTCCTTATATATATTGACAATCTCTGCCGCATCTCTATTTCAAACTGCAATTACTCTATTATAGAACTCATACAATTATTAATTCTCAATAACTCAATTACAATAAAATTACCTAGAAATAAAATTACCTTCAGGACATAGATTACTGTGGGTTTACTGAGATGCATAAGAAATAGAGATAGAATGCATTATAGACTAAAAGAGACTCATCCAATCAAATACTAAATATAACATATAAACGGTACCGCAACTATGTTAAAAATTTAATTAAAAAGTCTAAGCTACTTTATGAAAAACAGGAATTAGAAAAAGCTAAAAATAACATAAGTAAAATGTGGAAAACTATTACATCTATAACTAATTTATATACCCCAAAAAATCCGCCACAAGAACTTTTAGAAATTTGTAACTCTAAGGAGTTGTCAATTAAGACTGTTAATGATTTCTTTGTCAACATAGGTCTAAATTTAGTTAATCAAGCAAAAGCAGATGTTCCGCCATTCATACCAGACCCAGATACTTTCGCATCCCACATACCTTCTTCTGGAAACAGATGCAAAAGAAATTGCAAGAATTATCATGAACCTAAAATTAAAAGCTCGACAGGTATTGACGGCATCTCACCCCAAGTCTTAAAATCTCTTAAAGACCATATTTTTCCAGTTATGACGGATCTTTTTAACAGGTGCATGAGAAATGGTATCTTCCCGGTCTCTCTTAAAAAATCCATCGTTATCCCTATACATAAGAATGGAAATAGGGACTCTATTAATAATTATCGCCCTATCTCGATCCTACCCTCAATATCAAAAATTCTTGAAAAATATTTAAACAGCAGCCTACTTTCTTTTCTTGAAACTAAAAATATATTATCACACAATTAGTTCGGCTTTAGAAAAGGCAGATCAACAGACGACGCCGTCCATGCTTATACAAATTTCTTAATACAAAAATTAGATAATAAAAAGAAATGTACAACTATTTTCTTAGATTTAGCGTTGGCTTTCGATACGGTCTCTTTTTCCAAACTATTCGTAAAGCTCGAAAGTGTAGGGATACGAGGCGAACAGCTAAACTTATTCAAAGACTATATAATGAAGAGAAGTCAATGTGTGAGAATAAATAATATTTTAAGTAGTGAGAGACCAATCAGTGACGGCGTTCCGCAGGGCACTACATAAATGATCTTTGTAACCTAAAGCTTAAAAACTGTAAAATTCTTTCATATGCAGATGATACAACACTCAAATTTTACGACGATACGAATTGGGCTGAAGTATTCGAACTGGCCCAGAGAGGATTTGACAGAGTCTGCCACTGGCTAGCGATAAACTCTTTGACACTTAACGTTACCAAGACCAAATATATTGTATTCTCGATAAGAAATGCAGGTGTTAATCTTCCTGAAAACCGTAAAATCACATACCATACTTGCTATGGTATTAATTGCTCGTGTCCGATTATAAGTCAAACCCATAAAATAAAATATTTAGGCGTTATTATCGACAATAATCTTAACTTTAGGGATCATATAAGTAACGTAACACAAAAGCTAAGAAAACTTAGATATGTTTTCAAACAATTACGACACGTTGCTGATGAAAAAATTATTAAAAATGTATATTTTGCTCTCTGTCAATCTATTCTGACTTACTGTGTTACATCATGGGGAGGTGCTGCCGGTACATATCTAATTCAAGTTGAAAGAGCACAAAGACTTATTTTAAAAATCATCTTCGGAAAACCGCGATTATATACCACAGAGTCATTATTTAAAGTGATACAAGTACTTACAGTTAGACAATTATTCTTCTTACGTATTTTATTGCGGCAACACTCTCTCATCAAGTTTGAGGCAGAACACATGAGAGAATCAAATAGGAGAAAATACATAGTTTGTCCTACATGTAGTACTAAAACCTCATTTGCTCGTAAATACTTATACTTTCTTAGAGGTCGACTATATAATCACACCAATAAAATACTGCACAGAAACGGCACTAATAGATATACCTGTAAGAAAACAATTACACGATGGCTCCTGTCTCTAAACTATGAAAACACAGAAAAGCTTATGTTATCAATGTAAACACACACACACTCTCACAATTTCTCTCTCGCTCACCCACCCAAAAATTCGAGAGGTGGAGGCCAGGTCATCCATAGCACGGGGCTTTTCCTAGTTTGGATTCCTGTTCTCCCACTACGCAATGAATATTTATGCTGTATGTTATATCTACATTTTTGTACCATGTTTGTATTGGGAGAAAGATAAATAAAGATTATTATTAAAAAAAATCGGACTGAAACTCATTGGTGCACAGAGTGTCTGGTAAAGACACAAAAATACAAGAAAAATAAAATAAAATAAATATCTTCACGCAATTCCCAATACAGGGGTAGACAGAGGTCTAGTCTAGACAATTAAGTCCCTTCGACCCACCTTCCACCGAAGATATTTTCGGGACAACCTGACAGGTGGTGAGCCCGTCGCCGTCTTTATATCTAAGCCAACGATTTAATTCGTACATAAGTTTTTGAAAAACCCATTGGTACGAGCCTGCCAACTGGGGATCGAACTCGGGTCTCTTGACTCGAAATTCCGACCACCCAACCACTCGGCCATCGTGACTTTCACAATACAAGAAAGGGTCACTAATACGGTGGTGACTCCATCATGCAGCAAAACTTTGGTGGAACCAAAGTCAGTGGCCGAGAAGGCTGTTGGCCAACCGGTGTTAACCGAAGGAAAGAAGAGGCAAGGGTGCACGGCACAGGGTGTCAATAGGGTTAGTGAAACTCTGATGATCCCTCACGTTCGGATGATGCCTCCACCTGGCAGATAGTCAGTCGGAAAGGCAAAGGCAAAGCGCCTAGAAAGACGCAGCGCCGGCCCCAAGACAACGCGCGGGCTAAAAAGAACAAGCCCAGCCAGAAACGAAGGAGGAAGGCGCGCATCAGTGCAAAGGGGAAAGTAAAAAAGGTGCGACTGAAGCATTCGGCTGGTGTGGTTCCTCTCTTCGGCTGTAAAGTCGGAGCTGAGCGTGGCAGTGACCTGCACACGTACGGAGCACCTTGCAAAGGAAGCAGTGGATAGGATTATGTTGCTCTTAGTTCAAATAACCAGAGCATTTCAAGACATCCTGATTTAGAATTTAACCGTGAGATATAATCAGAAAATGCTGCTTCAAATTTAGATAGTCAGATAACGTTAGAAGATGTTGCTTTCAGCTCGACTTGTGATTTAAGTATCAATGAAATCTTTTTGATGCATTCTGAGCGTGGCAGTGACCTGCGCACGTACGGGGCACCTTACGAAAGATTATCCTAGCAGTGCAATCGCTGATAACCATAGAAGCCTTAATGGGGAAAGGACCCGGTGCGGTGAAACCGAAGTTTGGGGGTAAACCCGTCTATTTTGACGGGGCTCTCAAGCTCTGTTGTCACGGTGTCGGGCTCGGACCTCATTCCTGGCGTCTCTTTGGTGGTGAAGCGACAGTCAAGAGCTGACGAGACAAGTACGTTGCGAAATCCACATACCGGACGAACTCGGAGCCTGGAAGGACGCGAAATTGGCCGTGTGTTCGCCTACCAGAACGAGTGGGTGGATATCAGCACGTGGATGCTGCTAAAAGACAATAAGCAGGACCGGGGGTGGCTTGTTGTCCTGGCCGTGCCAGAGGACCACATCCCGGACTCATGAACGAAGGACGCCGCCTCTCGTGCATACTAGGGGCGGTGTATGTTAAGTTCCTGGGTCGCGGCGACAATTTCGTCGACCTGAACATGAGACTGTTTTAAAGAACTGAAGTCGGAATACAAAAATGCATCAGATAACGACGGACTACAGGGTGGCCTAAATTCTGCAGTAGCATAGAAACCGGCGAGCGAGCAAACAGGCTTAAGAGGGTCCTAAACCAACAAGCTATTCCTCGGCCTAGCTCACTTCACAGATCCGATAAAACCTCCACGCCAACAGAAACCAACCGCATCCTAATGGGGAACTATCCAGGATGCTGCATGGTGGATGATATAACCTAGCACGAGGATAAAATTAAACCCAATAGTGATGACTGGTCGCTCGTACACAGAGTTGTGACCGCCAGTAGACTACAATGGGATATACGAAGCTTTCTATCATATAAAGCAACAGGCCCAGGTGGTATCTTTCCCGCCCTTTTACAATGGGGAGAACACTGTAACATGGCAAACCTCCGTGGTGGAGCGCCTGGCCGCTTGAAGAGCGTTCCAAAGTGGCGATTCGATTTTGTTTATTTTCATTGGAGGCGTACTCCAAATCTAGTTGGTCCCGGAGCGAGCTGAATTATAACTTGAATAAAATATTATCTTTTAATTGTCTAAATTGACCAAATGATTATACAATCATACAAAATGATTATACATCGAATATGATATTATCAAATGATTATACATCACAATATAATGATATATACATATCACTGTAAAGGGAGGTGTAAATAGTATTTCTACGTTTACAAATCAATAAACTGCATTTAACTTATATTAGTATAGGAGCTAGCAACGTTTTCGAGAAACAATTTTAGGTCAGCTGATTTTGTGATTCTTCTTGCACTTTCGGTTAGAATCTGGGCTATCTGACTGGCGGTAGCGGTTGCGTTCATTAGTGCGCATCTTACCAGTCCCGGTAATAATCCTGGATTTTAAAAACATTTTAGAAGGCGTAATTTTTAATTTTTTGTTTTTAAATAAGTCTACCTGACATACTTTTTTTATTGACAGACATATTTGACAATGATAACTATGTGCCATACGCGATTTTTTTTTTATAAAAATTTCAACGTATTTTATAATGTCTGTAATTTTAATATTATGTTATTTGAAGATAAGAAAATATTAAAATTAATTTGCCAGACATTAATTCGATTGTTAAGTCTTGAATTAAAATTAAAAAGTCATGAAAATTATTGCAGTATGATGCTAGTAGTCCGAGAGAGACAGCTAAAGGTGCGAGAGAGTTAGACAACGACAGTGGCGCGACAGGCAAGCTTGCAAGATGGCGTCAGTCTAATGTCACACGTTTGTTTTTGTTTTGATTTTAATGTTTATTTTTTAATTTGGTTACAATGGCCAGTGATAAAATAAAATGTGTTTTTTGTAAAGGACAAAGACAACATAATACTTTTCGTGGGTGATACTACACTACAAAAATTGTCAGCAAGTTTTAAGTGTACGTGTGAAATATAAATTAAAGTACAGTGACATTGAGCTGCACACGCAAATAAATAAGACAGATATCATAGACAATGTTATAGTAGTTTTACTGCTTTAATGGCAAAATACCGCGATTCATCATCAGAAACAGATTAAGCCAGTTCACCCACTTCACTCACTTTGTCACCGAGTACTCCAGTAGATATTAGTGAAACTGTTCCAAGAAACGTAACTCAAAGCTCCTACAGTGAGGTTACTTCTTCATGTTTAAGGATTCAAACAAAATCAGGAGATTTTAAACTGAATTTGAACAGTAAAATAACACCAGAAGATGTTGCTCTTAGTTCAAATAACCAGAGCATATCAAGACATCCTGATTTAGATTTTAACCGTGAGATATAATCAGAAAATGCTGCTTCAAATTTAGATGTTGCTTCCAGCTCGACTTGTGATTTAAGTATCAATGAAACTAACGTTTTAACTAAATTCCTGACACTAATATTGAAGATATTACGGAATTTTCTGCCACGCACTTGCACTTTGTGGAATGATCTGCCGTCACCGGTTTTTCTGAACCGATACGACTTAGGGACCTTCATGAAAAGAGCCTATACCTTTCTCAAAGGCCGGCAACGCATCCGCTATTCCTCCAGTATTGCAGATGTTCATGGGCGGCGGTAATCACTTACCATCACGTGTGCCACCTGCTCGTTTGCCTCACATTTCTATATAAAAAGTAGGTATTTCAATACCGAAATTGTCAACATACTACGACCAAAATAGCACCTTCAGAGGACCTGCTGGGGCGTCACCGGCGGAGTAGACTGAATGCAATACGTCCAAGATAGTAAAGAAGGCACAGAGTAAACAAATGAAGCAGCAGACAGGGCTATGCGGAGTTTTGAAATAGGTGATCAAAATATTATCTCGTGGTTATTCGACAAATAGTCCCAAATGAATCGGGGGCAATAAATAGAAAAAACAGGCCCAGTTTCATACAGAATTCAGGTAAATAACGGTAATACTTGACGGAGACATATCGTTCAAATTCTAGAAATAGTCGGTTATCGTGGGATATAGAAAATGAACAGTAATCCATCGAATCAGTCAGATCAATATGTCAACACAAGACTTCGAAAAAGGAAAATTCTTCCATGATGGTTCGTTTTCCGGAAATACTTGACAGCTGTGTTCACCAGAGCGGTGTGACTCAGCGCCGTTGGTACCCATAACAGACAACCCGCATCAAGTACTGGTTTCAGTACCCCAGCTCGACCCATCAGCGGAGCTTAGAGAAAGAGCTGAAAGAGCTGTCTGGCGAGAACTAAGAGAAAAAGAGCCACTGCAGGAAAAAAACAAAATAAAACAAACTAAAACAAAAATGTGAAACCAAAACCCTTTCGTTTTATCCTTGAGCCATATATTAGTTTTATACGTTATACGACATAAGCCGTGAAATGTATCATTAGCAGGTTGGTAGAGGATAATGAAAAAATATACGCCATCAAGGTACAAACATTTTATTATTAATTTACAAAATTTGCTAACAATTAATATTTTAAAGTAGTCGCTTTTCCAAGCATTTTACATATCCTGATTTAGTACACTTATCTTGTCATGCGATATTTTAGCGTTTTTGAGGCGGTGAAGTATACCAGCCTCTTTGTTTAGCTTGGGTGTCGCATGAAGCGACTAAGGGGAGCCATGAAATGTAATTTGTAACTTACGACGCCCGTACTGAATAACAAAAGCACGAATATATTCATTTTCCAAATCCTTATAATCTCATCTTGCAGATCTGTACCCTTATGTACCTCCCATCGTTATAGTTATTATTATTATTCCCCTCAGCTGTCGCTGCTGTGCAATAGTTTTGTGTGTGTGTAGAGGGCGCCGGGGTGCGCAAAGGTGGCCTGACATTTCTCGCACCGCAGCGGACGCTCGCCCGTGTGTGTGCGCACGTGGGAGCGCAGGATCGACAGTGTCTGGGCAACGGGGAAATCACGTCAACGTTACGGGATTCACTTACAAGATGTGCATGCAGATATGGCGCAAAAAAAGACATCTTCACGCCATTCCCAATGCCAGGGGTGGAGAGAGGTCGAGACGGTTAAGTCCCACCTTCCAGCGTAGATACTTATTTTTTGGGACAACGTGAAAGTGGTGAGAACATCGCCTTCTTTATGTCCAAGCCAACGATATAATTCTTACTAAAGTCTTTGAAAAAACCCATTGGGATGAGTCTATCACTTGGGGATAAAACTCGGCTCATTTGACTCTAATTCCAATTACGCAACCACTCGGCTTTCGTGACTTCTACGTGGATACTTATTGTATTAGTATCAGTATTGGGAATGGCCTGAAGATATATTAAGAATCCACTTTCTGCTTTAATGAAGGATAGTGAGACCACCGGAGAGTACAAGGATTGTAGTAATAGCCGAAGCTACGGAGTTTTTATTACATAGGAAACTGTTGAGGGACTGGGGATTGCGTCTACAATGACTGCTAGGTTGACAAAGAGCTGCTAGCTAAGCAATATAGGCACGTTGAAACATTAATAATTACGACGAGGAATACCTGTATTGTGGAAACGTTGGGACTGTGGGGATAAAAGGGACTATACTGATAATTGTACGAGGAATTGTAAGGATAACAGGGACTCTACAGTTAACAGGGACTGTACAGGTAATAGGGACTGTACAGGCAACAGGGAGTGTACAGGCAATAGGGACTGAACAGGTAAAAGGGACTGAACAAGTAATAAGGACTGCACGTATAATAGGTATTGAACGGATAACAGGGACTAAGAATAAAGACTGGACAGATAAATAAAACTGTACGGATTATAAAAATCATACGGATGACAGGGTTTATCGAATAATAAGGACTATACAGATAATAGGAATTGTGAGGATAACAGGGGCTATCATTGATAATAGGAATGTACGGGTAACGAGGACTGTAGGGGTAATAGGAATAGTGCTGATAACGGGGACTGTAGGGATAATAAGGACTGTACAGAGAATAGGGACTGTTCGCATAATAGGAATAATGCGTAGGGCAGGGACTTTACAGGTAATAGGGACTGCAAAGGTAATAGGAATTGTACAGAGCGGCAATAGCCTAATGGTTTAGGGTGCGGTCTGCGAAATATGACGTCGCAGGTTCGGGCCCCGCCATTCAACTATTGACGTAAACCAACTTCTGACACAAGCATTGCAGCTTAATTGGAGTGGTTAACAGGAATACTAGTAATGTTATTCGGCATTGCTAGTATTCTTTTAAAAAAATAGGAATTGTACGAATAATAGGGACTGTACGGATAACAGGACTGTACGAATTATAAGCACCTTAGGAATAATAGGGTTGATGGAAATTGAAGGGAATGAAATAACCATACAGTTATGATAATAAATATCTTCACGCAATTTCCAATACAGGGGTAGACAGAGGTCTAGTCTAGACAATTAAGTCCCTTCGACCCACCTTCCACCAAAGATGTTTTCCAGACAACGTGACAGTTAGTGAGCCCGTCGCCGTCTCAATGTCCAAGCCAACGATAAATTCTTACATAAGTTTTTGAAAAACCCATTGGTACTAGCTTGCTATCTGGGGATCGAACTCGGGTCTCTTGACTAGAAATTCCGACCACCGACCCAGTCGGCTGTGACTATTTTATAAATAATTAAAAAAAAAGATACTTACAGTGAAACCACGGCCGCAGTGATCGCAGATTTTATTCCTCGGCGGTCTCTTCTTCTCGTGAACGTAGTTTTTGTGTTTTTTCAAGGCTGAACCATTCTTGAATACCTGTTTATCAATAACAAATTAATAAAAATTACACCGTATGTCGTCCATATATTTCTCAAATAGACGACACTTTGAGCTTTCTTTTCATCCGCTGGTGAGTCCGATAACCCGAAGGGTATCTTTCCCTCTAATTCTCTCTCTCTCTCTCTCTCTCTCCCTGAATTCCTCAAACATCAGCAACACACCTGCTAGTTTTGTGTTACAAATACATTTGGATGTCACATCGGTAACATTGAAAACAAACACCGAAATAAATAAAACACCGAATAAATAATAAAACTATTTTGTGCAAGAGTCAGTCAGGGATACTCATCCTAACTTACCTGTCCGGTAGTTGTGGTATGGTATACGGGTATGCGACAACGGCTTACCTAGCTATTACTGTCCTATCCCTTGCCTTCATGGGCGGTATTATCCTACCTTTCCTTATTCCCACCCTAACTTACCAATCTTCCTTTTCACACAACCTATCCTTCCCGTTCCTTATTCCTACTCTGTCCGCCAATCCAACGTCTGCCGCGCGGATGGATGCATGGCTAGGGGCAAGCCTAGTCGTTAGCGTGCCACACTGCCCTGGGACCGGGCGACGCAGAATTAGGCTAGCCTTACCCTGGCATGCGGGGCTCTGCTGGGGTGGACAAACCTTTCCCTACTACTCGTGGGAACGCAATGGTGAATTTTACGGACCAAAATGGCGGCGATGTGGTTTGCCACCCATCACGTCTCGTTTCTCGCGGGAGCGAAAAGCGGCCGATGGAGAGCTCGAATAGTTGAATGTGTGATGGAGCATGAATGTGTAAGCCCAAGACTCCTCTGGGTTAGGTTAAAAGTTGGGTCATTAAAAGCCCAACAAGAGAAAGAAGAATTTTGGGATAGAGGATTTTGAGATCTTGAATAAATGCGGAGAAAATGAACGGATCCTGATGTTAGGGGACTTTAATGGGTGGGTTGGAGTAAAGCGTGATGGGTATGAAGGAGTACTGGGTACGTTTGGGGACGAGAGAGTGAATGAAAATGGCAGAAGCCTCCTTGAAGATAGCTTGAGAAGAAAGCTTCTTTATAAGAGTATCATGATTCAAAGTATCAAAGGCCTTGCTTAAATCAATGAACACTGCCAGCACATGCTTCTTTTCATCAAATTATTGATTTACTTCATCAATGAATTTTGACAATAACTGTGTAGTAGACTTTTTTCGTTGAAACCTTTGTTTTGAAAATTTTTTAGTGGTTATGATAAAAATTGTGTAAATGTTTGCATACGAATTTCTCAATAACTTTATCAATTAATGGGAGAATCGTGACAGGTCTATAGTTACTACAGTCATTATGATGACCGTTTTTATAAATTGGACGCACTATAATATTTGATGATTAAATCTAAAAAAAAAAAATAATAAAATATCTTCACGCAATTCCCAATACAGGGGTAGACAGAGGTCGAGTCTAGACAATTAAGTCCCTTCGACCCACCTTTCACCGAAGATATTTTCGGGACAACGTGACAGGTGGTGAGCCCGTCGCCGCCTTTATGTCCAAGCCAACGATATTCGTACATAAGTTTTTGAAAAACCCATTGGTACGAGCCTACCAACTGGGGATCGAACTCGGGTCTATTGACTCGAAATTCCGACCACCCAACCACTCGGCTATCGTGACAGTTTTTAAAATTGAAATCGTGAAAGTGATTAAATCTGAGAGATAAAAACCTATCTTAAAGCTTGTATTTATTAATTTAGTTATTACAATAGCTATTTTTTCTGCGATAACTTTAACATCAATCATACGGATACCGTCAACTCCTGGCCCCTTTTTGAAGTTTAGGTTTTGGATTATTTTTTGTATTTGTTTTATGGTAACATTTTGGAATCGGATTGATTTTTTAATCGGATTTGTGTAAGTGTCTTCCTGTAATATTTTATTTTTACAGTTAGTAAAAATAAAGTTAGTAAAAATTATTTACGCATATATTTATTTATTTAAAAAAAATTTAAAAACAAATCTGTTTTATCAATTTCCCGGAACAGCCTACCTCACTGTTCAGACCCTTAATAATACAAATAAAATTCCATAAAGTGTTCCACCTTCCACCGTAGATATCTTCAGGATAACGTGTCAGGTGGTACTTATTAGTATTACTTATAAAACGTATGTACGAATTATATCTTTGGCGTAGACATTAAGGGACAGGCTCACCCGTCACGTTGTCCCGAAAATATCTTCGGAGGAAGATGGGTCGAAGGGACTTAATTGTCTAGACTAGCCCTCTGTCTACCCCTGTATTTGGAATTGCGTGAAGATATTAATTTATTTGAAATTCCGAATGTTAAGGGGGAAAAAAAGACAGTGGACTTACCTTTGAACATTTATTGCACTCGTGTTTGGCCTTCTTCAGGTGAACCCAATCGATGTGCTCTTGCAGTGAGGTCTTCGTCAAAAACTTCTTTCCGCAATCGTCGCAGATAAACCTAGTTTTTTTAATATATATTATTCATATAGAATGAGCAAGAAAAGAATTCGATTGGCTTCGATTTAATTTATTTTTATATAAAAGGGAGGCAAACAAGCAGGTGGCTCACGTGAAGGTAAGTGATTACCGCCGCCCATGAACATCCGCAATACCAGAGGCATAGCAGATGCGTTGCCGCCCTTAGAGTGCCCCCCCCCCAGAATTGGGGGAGGGAGGTGTGTGGGCCTCCGGTTACCTGCACTCACCAGACGAAACGCAGAAGTTTGTTAGACTTCTACTTCACGCCGGTTCTACTTCATGCAACAACAAAAGCTGATGCGTGGCTCTACTACTGTTTGCAGTGGTAGAGCCACGCATTGACTGACACATTTCGCAATGACATTTCTTAAAAAACATTAACATGATATTAGATTAGATTAGATTAGACGGGCTGATTTCCGCAGCCCACATCCGAGCGCGTATTTTGCGTTTAACATGACATTAATTCCCACCAAAATTATTACTTTATGCAAAATCATATACATAAAATAAATAAATATCTTCACGCCATTCCCGCGAATCCGTCGCCATGTGTCACCACCTGTCACGCTGTACCAAAAATATCTTCGGTGGAAGGGGGAGCGTAAAACTTATCTACTTAGATCTCTGCCTACCCCTGTATTGGGAATGGCGTGATGATATTTTATTTTTTAACAGGTAGCGGGTTAACCATCTCAAAAATACCAGAATCTAAATTCTTCAGAGCGGTGACGGGCGTCTTAAGTGCAAGTTGACCGATACTGGGATCGCCAATCCGTTTGCCGAGCGTGATGATTTGAATCGAATCATTTATAATTTGAAATAAGAATGCACGCACTCCTATATCGATAGTTATTCTTTTTAATCTACCACTGTTTCGTACTAAGGTACTTCTAAAGGTATCCTCTTTTTTGGTATTTTTCTTCGAATAGAATCAACCTGTGAAATGTGGGAAATGTTTTACAAAATTATTGATCTAACTTTTATAATAATACAATAAAGCATCATCAATACGTAAGAACTTAAAACAAGACGGCGACTCACCGCTTGTCGCAATCGCGCACGTGCTTGCAGTGCGTGCGCACAATGTGTCGGGCGCCATGCGACGAGCGGTGCGCCGTCCTGCTCGTCGCGACGCTACAGTGGGCGACTCACCGCTTGTCGCAGTCGCGCACGTGCCTGGAGTGCGTGCGCAGGTGGTGGCGCAGGCCGAGCGGCGAGCGGAAGTGCGTGGCGCAGGGCGCGCAGAAGGTGTCGGGCGCCGCTCGGGCGGCGTGCGACGAGCGGTGCGCCGTCAGGCTCGACTTGGCGCGGTAGCGCTTGCCGCACACCGAGCACGGGTACTCGCGCTCCGACTGCCCGTGGAATGTACTGTCCGGGGAGGGGGATAAATACAATAGGAAAGAAGAATGGAGAATAATACATGCAACAAACAAATATCTTCACACAATTCCCAATGAAGGGGTAGACAGAGGTCTAGTCTAGACAATTAAGTCCCTTCGACCCACCTTCCATCGATGATATTTTCGGGACAACGTGACAGGTGGTGAGCCCGTCGCCGTCTCTATGTCCAAGCCAACGATGTATATCGTACATAAGTTTTTTTGAAAATCTCATTGGTACAGCCACCTGAGGATTGAACTCTTCTCTCTCTCTTCTCTTCGAGTCTCTTGACTTGAAATTCCGACCACCCAACCACTCGGCTATCGTGACGTGCTAAGAAGGGAGAAATAACGCACATTATTAAACAGATAATAATCCCTCCTTACATACAGCATATGAACACGCAGGCCGGTCGCGTTGACGAAAGTGTTGCCGCATTCGTTGCATTGCACCTTGCCTTTGTGTTTGTCGCGATGGTATCTATAGATACGGTTAGACCTGTCACCAAAAAAAAGTTGATTTTTGTAAATAAATGAGTGTACGTTTTAGATAAGAATTTTACGTGGGTACCTAGAGGTAACATAAGTATAACGTAAACAAAACCAATAAAAGTTTAGTGTTGAATTACTCAGAATATGCGTGTATATGTGCGTGTGTGCGTGCGTGTGAGTGAGGGCGCGTTCGTGCGTGCGTGCGTGTGTGCGTGTGTATGTACGTGTGTGCGTGCGTGTGTGTGAGCGTGCGTGCGTGCGTGCGTGCGTGCGTGCGTGCGTACGTGCGTGCTTGCGTGCGTGCGTGCGTGCGTGAAGGCATGCGCGCGTACCCCGCTATTATTATTTTTTGACATTTCGCAGCCGGAGTGGTTAAAAATATAAATATCTTCTGTGCGTGTGTATGTAAGTGGGCTCCTCCTAAACGGTTAAAACCAAATCGGATTAATACACATTGTGTGTGTTCATGTGGATTCGATAATGATATAGATATATTCCATATCTTCACGCTATTACAGATACAATGAGACACCGTTTTGGGACAACTAGACAGGTAGTGTGCCCGCCGCCGTCTTTATGTCCAAATCAACGATATAATTCGTATTTAAAATTTTGAAAGAACCCATTGGTACAAGCCTTCTACCCGGAGATCGAATTCGGGTCACTTGACTCCGAATACCGACCACCCAGCCAATTGGCTATCGTGAGAAATATTATTTAATAAATAGTATATACGAAATAAGAGAGATAGTAAGATAAAATGGACAAAAATTATAACGGAGTGGCAACCAGGCGATGGCAAAAGGAATAGGGGCAGACAAGGAAGGAGATGGATAGATCACATAAGAAAAATTTGAGGCGCTACCTGGCCTAGAAAAGCTAGAGATAGAAACGAGTGGAAGAAGCTGGAAGAGGCCTATGTGTCACAAGACACGCTGATTACTAAACCGCGATTCGATGTGTTAGATTTAAGCTAGTTTTGTCAAAGTGTTAATTTATAATTATTACATAGCGTTTAGTTATTTAGCAATAAAAGATAAGAAATAAGATGTCTATATTACTATGTTTGTAAAGCAACTCACTCGGTCGTGAAGCCGCACTCCCTGCACGTGAACAAAGTACTGATGGGCCCGTGTTGGTCTTTGTAATGTTTGACCACGGAGTGCACGTCGTTGTTGCGTTTCCCGCACACCTCGCATTCGTAACTGACGGGCAGACAAATATATACATATATATATATATATAGATGATATACAGAAAAAATTTTATACAACTTTTATATCAAATCAAATCAATTATTCATCGACATAAGACATACATTCGTTTATCGATAGTCATTTTTATTATACCACCGTTTCGTAATGAGGTTCCTCTAACGGAGAAGAAACAGGCGAAAGAAACTCCGTAGGTATCCTCTGTATTTTTAACAATATAATACATTATACAAATATAATGTGATATTTTCTAGAAATAGCCTGGGAGCGATCACTTCATTCCCAGGGGTTACTGTCATTATTTTTTTTTTATTTAACAGCACATTAACAATATAACAAAAAATCCTTAAATTATACTTATTGCCAATAACAGGTTCATACTTAAAAAAATAAAAGTATGTTATCACTTTTATCATGTGGTTGACTCGTACATTATTGTTGTAGTAATTAGTTAATAATAATAAGGTAAAGACAAAAAAAAAATTTAAATAATGAAAACTGTGCACACTCACACAGAGTGTGAGTGTGAGTGTGACCACATACAACAATTCTTTCGTTTCCTCTAACCAAGTCTAGAACTTCTCTTACATTCTCCCGAAACTCCTCCAGCTCAGCTCTGGACGACGAAGCTACCGGCGCATAAACAGCCAAAAGGAATAACTTCGTCAGTCCCAATTTAAAGCGAACCCAGAGAAGTCTCGAGTTCACAACCTTATATTCAGTCATAACATCGACCAACCGAGACGACAGCAGCACCCTCACTCCCTGGCAGGCGCTGTCGCTCTCCGGGACTCCGGACCATAGAGCTAACGCCCCGCCAGGGAGCTCTTCAGTACCGCTGCCCTTCCGCTTGGTCTCCGACAAACGCACGACATCTGATTCTCTTTCTTTCATTATTTCAATCAACTCATTCGTCTTATCTCTCATGCCTCTAACATTCCACGTGCCAACTCTGCACTCCGTCCTCCACCTTCCGCCGTGTCGGGCTGTGCGTGACGGGTGGCGGTCCGCATCGCCGCTTTCCTCGCTGCTTTCCACACCAACGGGGACGAACTGGTGTGCGTCGCCTTGGGGGGACGCCCTAACTCTCGTTGGCATGGGTGCGCAGTAGTGTAGAATTGCAGCCCTGAAAAGGGCTGGCAGGGGTAGCGACGAGCACGCTTCTACAATGACCCCCAAATACGATGTTAAGTTTAATAATTCTGACGCTGCGCTTTGGTTTTCCACGGAACCCTTTTTTAATACTATGGGTACTTAGTTTTCCAATCGATACACGGTAGATTAAAATAGCCGGCCAAAATTAAATAATTATCTGGCATAGAAGTACATAGGGATGTTAGGAGTTCACCGATTGCGTTAATTTGCAATGACAAAGACTGTTTAGGAGGGATATAGCTGCAAATAATATTTAAATCATACTGTGAATGAATCGTACGCGCAGGTATAGTTATACAGATGCATTCAAGATGTTCGCGGTAAAGGTCAGTTCGCCTGCGCGCTCCGAGATACGTTGCACATGCAAACATCACTCCGCCGCAACAGAACAGCTCATACTTGTCCGAGCTGCACAACTCAGTGTCCAAAATGCCATCACATAATCATGACTCAGTGATTATTGTTATGTCAATATCGGATGAAAAATGTTATTAAAAATATATAAGTTTTAGTGCATAACCGTCTTAAGTTCTGGAAGAACAGTTTTAATGCTTTAGTATGTCTAGCCATCGCGAATGGTAATTTTGACTGAAGTTTTAAAATCGATGGAATACATGACTAATTAAAGTGTCAACAGAAATATTTGATATCGTTTTATTATTAGTGTACTATTATGAATTATTATGTTAATTGTAGCGTAATGTAGTGAATATATTGATAGATTTATTAGATATAACCTAATCATAATTGGACATGAATACAATACGAGTATATATCTTAGATAATTTGTAGAATGTTTCTGTGTGTATAATATTTTGTTGTTGAATAATATTTTGCACTGTAGTTTATAGGTGATATATAAGTCAGGGATACTCATCCTAACTTACCTGTCCGGTAGTTGTGGTATGGTATACGGGTATGCGACCCCGGCTTCCCTAGCTAATACTGTTCTCTATCCATTGCCCTCCTGGACGGTAATATCCTACCTTTCCTAATTCCCACCCTAACTTACCAATCTTCCTTTTCACACAACCTATCCTTATTCCTACTCTGTCCGCCAATCCAACGTCTGCCGCGCGGATGGATGCATGGCTAGGGGCAAGCCTAGTCGTTAGCGTGCCACACTGCCCTGGGACCGGGCGACCCAGAATTAGGCTAGCCTTAACCTGGCATGCGGGGCTCTACTGGGGTGGACAAACCTTTCCCTTGCTATTCGTGGGAACGCAATAGAGAATAATAAAAATAGTTTTATTAACCAACATGGCGGCGATGTGGTTCGCTACCCATCACGTCTCGTTTCTCGCAGGGGCGAAAAGCGGCCCATGGTGAGCCGCTTCGCTACGTTGAACGTAAGAGGAGAAATTGATGGTAAGGTAGATGAAGTATGTCAGATGATGAATGAACGATGTATAGATATCTTGTGCGTGAACGAAACCAAGAGGAAAGGATGTGACACCACGGTTCATGGTCCTTACTCGGCGTACTGGTCGGGATTCCCCCAAACCAGCCGAGGCTGTCAAGGAGTTGGTGTGATTCTTTCCTCTCGAATAGTTGAATGTGTGATGGAGCATGAAAGTAAGCCCAAGACTCCTCGGGATTAGGTTAAAAGTTGGACTCACTCGCTTGTTTATGCTGGGGGTCTATGCACCGACGGATCTTTTTTTTTATAGAAAAAGGGAGTCAAACGAGCAGGTGGCTCACGTGATAGAAAGTGATCACCGCCGCCCATGAACACCCGCAATACCAGAGGCATAGCAGATGCGTTGCCTCCCTTAGAGTGCCCCCCTCCCCCAAAAATGGGGGAGGGGAATGTGTGGGCCACCGGTTACCTGCACTCGCCAGACGAAACGCAGAAGTTTGTTATACTTCTACTTTACGCCGGTATTCTGTGAGGTCGTGGTACTTCCCCGGTCGAGCCGGCCAATTCATGAAAAAGCAAAAGCTGATGCGTGGCTCTACCACTGTAACTGGATCTGCGCGGAGGTGGGTCATTAAAAGTCCAACAAGAGAGAGAGGAACTTTGGGACAGCGTGAGAGAGGTCTTGAATAAATGCGGAGAAAATGAACGGATTGTAATGTTAGGGGACTTTAACGCTTTACTCCAACTCACCCAGAGTTGGAGTAAAGCGTGATGGGTATGAAGGAGTACTGGGTACGGTTGGGGACGAGAGAGTGAATGAAAATGGGAGAAGCCTGTTGTAAGTATTCTTGGAATGGAATCTGTGCGTGACCAACACAATGTTTGATCACAAAAAGATCCATTTGTATACAAGACATGAGGGTGGGTCTAGAAGTATGATGGATTTTGTAATTGTGGATGAAAGACTGAGGAAGAAAGTGCTAGACACTCGGGCATACCGCGGTGTAGGCCTTGACACAGACCACTTCCTGGTCATAGCACGAATGCATGGCCTCTTTAAACGGTGGCGATACCGAGGAGCCGAGCCTACGTGTGTTTTGGACAGAATAAAAGTGGAAAATCTACAAGAAAATGAAAAGAAAGAAGAGTACGTAGAGAAACTGTAAGAAAGTTTTACAGGCATAGAAGAGACAGGTGAGATTGAAGATTTGTAGGAGACATTTAAGAAAGGGGTCGTGAATGTTGCCATTGAGGTATGCGAGGTAGCTAAAAGAAGGAAAGGAAGAAAGAACTATAATATATGGATGGATAAAGATGTACAAAGGGCTGTGCAAGAAAAGAAGAAAGCGAGGTTGGATTGTTTAGCAACAAAAGCTAACCAAAAACTTCAAAAGGCGACGAATGACGAGGTAAAGGAAGCGAAAACGGAGTATAAAAGAATCAGATCAGCTACGAAAGATGTTGTGAATAGAAAGAAAGAAGAACAAAAGGATGATGTTGATAGGAGGCTCACTGAAGATTTCCAGTCAAACATCAACTTTTTCTGGAAATCTGTCAAAACAGCCAGAGGAAAAACTTCTACCTCGGAGCTGAGTACAATCAAGAGTCAAGATGGGAGCATTATAAAAGGAGAAGAATATGTGAAAAATATGTAATATAAAGAGATGAAGAGTATTTTGAATATTTATTTGAAAGAGAGGAAGTGCAGGTACAACACCCGGCACCTTCCATGGTTAATATAAATGTTGATGAAAGTGAGATAAGCGTGGATGAAAAAGTAAAAACGTTGAAAAGTATGAAATTAGGTAAGGCTGCAGGATATGATAGGATTACCGTCAAGATGCTGAGGACTGGACAGGGCATAGTGGCAAGTCAGCTGTACCGCCTTTTCAATTTGTGTTGGCGAAATGGGCAAGTACCGGGAGACTGGTGCAAAGCCGTAATCGTGCCATTGTATAAGGGAAAAGGGTCACGGCAGGACTATAAATTACCGCGGCATAAGCCTTTTCAGCGTTGTCGGTAAATTGTATGCGAAAGTATTGATTGAAAGGGTGGTGAATGAAACAGACGATAAAGTATGGGATGCACAAGCGGGATTTAGAAAGGGAATGGAGTGTACGGATCAGGTCTTTTCCATGCGGTGCATAGCCGAAAAGTGTCTGGCTAAAAACCAGAAGGTCTATTGCACGTTCGTAGATCTAGAAAAGGCCTATAATAGATTGGGGTGAGGAATGAATTGTGGACAGCATTATCTGTGAGCGGTGTGAGCAGTATCCTCATACAGGCATTACAATATCTTTATAGGGATTCTAGTGCTTGTGTAAGGATAAACGGGGCATACACTGAATGGTTTAATATCGAAAAAGGTGTTAGACAAGGATGTGCAGCGTCACCGTGGCTGTTTAATCTGTTCATGAACAATTGCTTGACAGATTTAAATGAGAATGAAAGTGGGTTGAGAATGAATGAGTTACTCGCCAAATGTTTTCTCTATGCTGACGACCAAGTATTACTTGCGTCTTCAGCCGAGGAGTTGCAGGAGATGTTCTGCTATGAGTGGAGCTTTTGTTAGAAAGGGGATGAAGATGAATGTAAAGAAGACGAAAGTGATGGTGTTTGAAAGAGATGAGACAATGACAGACTGCAATATCGTGATTGGAGAAAACAAATTGAACAGGTGAATGAGTTTGTGTATCTGGGTTCAAAGTTTACAAGAGATGGAAAGTGTGAGAGTGATATCGAAAGAAGAGTGAATGTAACTAAAATTGAAAAGGTATGCTAAGACGGTTTGGACATGTCGAGAGAATGGATGAAAAACGATTGACGGAAAAAAGGTTTTTAAGACGAGTGTGAATGGAAGTGTAGGAAGGGGAAGACCTAGGCGGACGTTTCGAGACCAAATCAGGGACGTCCTGAAAAAGGGCCAGGTCAAGAGTATCCTAAATCGAAGAGAATGTATGAAGGGAATAATGAAAGTGGACGAACGGAAAAGAGACGTGAATATATGTATGTATGTATGTATGTATATAGCAGTAGTATGTCCATAATACCTTCTATATAAGTAATAGTTATATTTATAGGTAGTAATAGTATATTCAGTGTGAATGCGTACTTTAACAAAATATAAACGAATTAAGTACAAAATTGAGACACTAAAAGTGGAAATTAGCGGAGTTTTGATAAGTCTGCCGACGTCATAATTGGTACAGATGGCGGTTTCGTTTCTTCTGACATAAATTCGACAGTTTTTTGTCCAGATAAATTTAAAGTTAGCTTCTTTTGCTTTTAGCTTACATTCTTTAAGCAACGTGCGGTTATATTTGGTGAGGTGTTCATTTATATAAATACGACTGTTTTCATTTCTCGTTTTTTCAGTAATGCCTAAGTCTATAGTTTTGATACCTCAATGTTTACGTTAAGCGGACACAATCAAATCTTTAGTGTGTCGTTGCCGTAATCGGGCAATAATTGTTCGGCTTATGGCTGGGCTATTATGCCGCCGAGATTGAACTCAATGATATATATTATATATTCATTTTAATATATTCATTTATATTATAATAACCCTTCCTACAAAGCTTTTCCTTAATAAATTTCTTAAACCTGTTAATAGACAGGTAGGTCATGATAAACGCAATCAAAAGCCTTAGAGAGATCACAAAAGACACCCAAAGGATCCTGTGATCTCTCCCAAGCCTCACATATATGCTTAATTAGCTCAATACCAGTATCGGTTGTAGAGCGACCCCTTGTAAAACCAAACTGATTGCAGTGTAATAGTTTGTTTAAATTAAAATATCTTAACATCATAAATAATATATATATCATAAAATATCTTAACAGTTGAGCAAGAATAATTTTTTCAAAAATTTTATTAAGTGTTGGTAGTACCGAAATTGGTCTAAAGTTAGTGGGGTCCGTAAAGTAAAATATGCTTTATTGTACACCTAGAGTGACATAGAAATTACAATTACAATGGACATTAGTACAAAAGGTGGCCTTTTCGCTTAAACAGCGATCTCTTCCAGGTAACCTTAGGGAAAAGGATTCTTCTAAAGAAAGCGGAAAATATATATATATATATATATATATATATATATATATATATATATATGTATATATATATATATATATATATATATATATATATATATATATATATATATATACATATATATATATATATATATATATATATATATATATATATATATATATATATATATATATATATATATATATATAGAGAGAGAGAGAGAGAGAATTTATATATAAAGGATTAGAAGGTAAAGGGAAAAGAAATTTTCGATAAGCAATAGACGACAAATAATTAAGTGGATAGGTAATGAAGTTTTAATTTAGTTTTAAAGATAGAGATTGAGATTGTTTAATATACAAGGGAAGAGAATTCCAAAGTCGTATAGCGGTTACAGTGAAAGAGTTAGCATAGAAGGAAGAAGAGTGTTTTGGAGTACTTAGGAGAAAATTATTTTGAGAGCGGAGTGGAAAAGAATGTAAACTACTTACATATTCAAATCTATCCTGCAAGTAATGTGGAGCATTGGGATTGAACAGAATGCAGTAAAGAAGATGTAGAATATGAGTATTCCTGCGAAGGCGAATTGGAAGCCACTTGAGCTTAAGGCGGAATTCGGAGATGTGGTCATACTTTCGCAACCCAAATATAAACCTTACGCAATAATTCTGAAGCCGCTCAAGTTTGTTAAGTTGCGCCTCGGTTAGATCAAGATAACAAGTGTCCGCGAAATCAAGGATCGGTAGGAGGAGAGACTGAGCCAGCACAATTTTAGTAGGAATGGGGAGTATGTTGCGCAATCTTCGTAGAGAACCTATTGCGACAAACATCTTTCTGCTTAGCTCACTCATTTTTGGTACCCAAGATAATGTTTTATCAAATGAAATACCTAAATTTTTAACCTTGTCGCTATATGGTATAACGATCCCTTCAAATAGTACTGGCGGACGCTGCGACAAAGTTATACGCGATATTAGTTTAATGCCTCCAATGATAATGACTTGGGTCTTCAAAGGGTTTACTTTAAGTCCAAACGAATTACACCAATTAGAGATACTGATTAGATCTGTATTAACTAAACCAATCGTGTTAGGTAAATCCTGTAACTCACATTTCGAGTAAATTTGTAAATCATCTGATATATAGGTGGTAGAAAGAAGTAATACGTGGACAAATCGAATTAATCAAAATAGAGAATAATAGAGGAGACAACACGCCGCCTTGCAGAACGCCAGCGATGACAGAAGACCAGTCAGAAAACGTATCATGTATTCGTATACGCTGCCGGCGTCCATGCAAGTAACTATGAAACCAGCCAGGAGATTTATTACCCCAGGAAATATGTTAAGAGAACTTAAAACAGCAAGCAGAATATCAAAGTATACAGTATTGAAGGCATTACTAAAATCAAGCAATGTCAGGACTGTAACTCGTTAATTATCCATACCCAGCCGGATGTCGTCAGAGATTCTAACCAGAGCAGTTGTCTTGCTATGACCGGGACGGAAAACAGACTGGAAAGAGTTCAAAAGGTTATTATTAGAAAGAAATTTACTCAGCTGTTGGTGTATAAGGCGTTCAAGTGCTTTAGACAGAAAGGAAAGAATGAATATAGGACGGTAGTCTGCTAAAGAGGGATTGCATTTTTTTAAGAAGTGGAGTTACTAAGGCGTCTTTCCAGAATGTAGGAAAAATCAAGGGAATGATTAAAATGTGTGTGATAATAGGATCAATGAGGTCAAGTATAGGGATGATCATTTTACGACTAATGCAGCCAGAACCAACTGCATCAGATGTAATGGTAGTATAGTATATACTTCTTAACATCACTGACAGTAACTTGGATAAAAGAAAAAGATGGAAAGTCAGGAGTTGATATAGCAGAAAGATGATTGAGAGTGTTTTGCTTCGTTGTATTATTTACAATAGCGGAAGTGAGGAAATTCGTATTTAGCATATTTAAATCCAAATTAAGAGAATCTACATTTTGCTTTGCGTTTCCAACTCCTAAAGATTTGAGGCAGTTCCAAACTTTAGTCGAGTCAACTTCCTCAACAACAGATATATAGATATGGCGTCGTTGACTATCTCTACACACCATATTGCAGCGATTTCGTATTTTATGATATTTTTCGCGATTGGAATCACTAGGCATCATACGTTAGAAAAAAAGAATTTGGCTAAAAGTAAATACACTTTTAGCCAAATTCTTTTTTTCTAACAGTTTTTTGAAATCCGGAATGAGCCAGGGAGCAGGAAGATGCTTTCGAACCGGACGAATTGGAGCATGGACATTGTACAGTAGTTCGATTAAAGAGTTAAAAATCGATATCTGCTCATCAACGGGATCTGCAGTCGAAACAGCTGACCAGTCGATTTTAGCAGTATCCTCTCTTAACCGATTAAGGTCCATTCTACCAAAATTGCGCTGAAGAAGGATCCTTCGCTAGGATCGCTTCGATAGGTAAAGCAAGTCGTGATAGGAAAAAGCAGAAGCATTACATTGTCCATGCTTTGCAACATGGTCAATGGAAGAAACAAGAATTATATCAAGAAGGGAAGGGGTGCAGTTGGGAAAAACGTGAGTCGCTGAAAGTGGAAATATGTGAAAGTTTGTACTATTTATGAGAGATTTCAGATAAGATGACCTAAAGTCGTTCATAAGAAGGCATGTATTGAAGTCTCCCATGATAAAAGTTTGACTATACAGTGAAAAGAACTGCTCAAGTAAAATTTCAAATGAAACGGAAAATAGTCAATAGTAATAGATTTGGACTGTAATAGACACCAACAAGGAGCTTCATATGAGCAAGTATAATTTCGATAAAAGATGTTCAGGGCCAGTACTAGACAATGGACGCGAGGAATTTAAAACAGTAAAAGGAATGTGTGATTTTAAATAAATCGCTACGCCACCAGCGCGCCCAACGCGATCGTTGCGGATCAAATTATAACCATAGAAGGGAGTAGGCTGTAGAAGCTTGTTTGGTTTTAACCAAGATTCAGATACTAAAATTGCTTGTATATTTTTGTTATCAAATAAGGACAACATTTCAGGGTCATGTGCAGGAATACTCTGGGCATTTTTTTTATAGATGAGGGAGGCAAACGAGCAGGTGGCACACGTGATGGTAAGTGAATACCGCCGCCCATGAATATCTGCAATACCGGAGGAATAGCGGATGCGTTGCAAGCCTTTGAGAAAGGTATAGGCTCTTTTCTTGAAGGTCCCTAAGTCGTATCGGTCCGGAAAAACCGCTGACGGCAGCTCATTCCACAAAGTGCAAGTGCGTGGCAGAAAATTCCGCGAAAAACGCACTGTGGTGGAATGCCAAGCATCAAGGTGGTGTTGATGAAATATTTGGTTATGCCGTAAGGTGCGATGGTGAAATTCAGCGGCTGCGATTAATCCGAACAATTCCTCGGAGCACTCCCCGTAGTAGATCTTATAGAAAATGCAAAGAGATGCAACATCTCTTCGCAAAGCCAGGGGATCTAGCCGATCGAATAGAGTATGGTCGTCGACAATTCGAGCCGAGTCTTCTTTGGATACGGTCAAATGAAAGGAGCTGACACTGGGGTGCCCCCGCCCAGTGACGAGATCAGTACTCCAAGTGCGGCCGAACCTGCGCCTTATAAAGTTGCAAGCGGTGAGCCGGCATGAAGTACTGACGTGCTCTACTGAGCACACCAAGCTTTTTAGAGGCCAATTTGGCCTTTCCTTCCAAATGACCGCGATACTGAACGTTGCTCGATATGTCGACGACAAGGATTCCGATTCTGGCTGAGTCAACTAGGGGAGTGCTCTCAAAACGAGGTGATACGACGAAGGGTTTCTTTTTTGCGGTAAACGCGCAAACTTGTGTCTTTTTAGGGTTGAACTGGACTAAATTTAGTCGGCCCCAGTCCGAGATTTTTTCTAACAAAATCTCAACTTCAGACACAAGTTTGTGCCGGTACTCGTCGACGTATTCCCGAGAAATATTGGCACGGCCGGTATAAAGGGCATCACCAGTGCTGTCATCTGCATAGCAATGAATGCTACTAATTTGTGACAAATCATTGATATGCAGAAGAAACAGGGTTGGCGATAGCACACAGCCTTGTGGGACACCAGCATTCACATACTTGAAGTCCGAGCATGCACCGTCCACTACGACCTTGATGCTCCGGTTTGTAAGAAAACTAGTGACTCAATTGCAAAATTTCTCGGGAAGCCCATATGACGGAAGCTTTGAAAGAAGCGCTTTGTGCCATACCCGATCAAAGGCTTTCACTATGTCCAAACTAACTGCCAGGGCCTCACCCTTGCTCTCTACTGCCTCCGCCCATCGATGAGTGAGGTACACAAGAAGATCACCAGCCGAGCGACCCCGACGGAAGCCGTACTGGCGGTCACTGATCAACTGGTGCTCCTCTAAGTACCTCAAGAGCTGGCAGTTTATAATGGACTCCATTATTTTGGAGAACAAGGCACTTCCTTGTGCCGATCGGTCTGTAGTTACCTGGATCTGAGCGGAAGACAGCTTTGGTGGACCCGATCCCTAAGAAAGGTTTCTTAGGGATCGGGTCCACAAAAGCTGTCTTCCATGTCATCGGGACGACGCCTTCAGAGTAAGAGTACCGAAAAGACGCGTTAGAACCGGTGCCATCTCTGGAGCACACATCCTCAGCACAATAGGGGGGACACCATCGGGCCCACTCAACTTCTGGATGTCCAGGGAGAGGAGTGCTTTTCGCACTGAGCTCTGAAAGATCCGGATGTCCGGCATAGACTTTCACTGCACGGGATGGTCGGCGGTGAGTTCCCCCTGTCATCGAGAGTCGAGTTGGACGCAAAAAGGGAACCTAGAAGATCGGCTTTCTCTTTTGCGTCATGGGCCAGCGAGTTGTCCTCCCTGTGCAGAGATGGTAGTGATGGCTGACTGAAATTCCCTTGGACAGCCTTGGCGAGGGACCAGAACGCACGAGTTCCCGAAGGAAGACGAACCAGTTTCTCGCCAATTCTGCCAATGTGCTTTGACTTTGCCGCAGTAATTACTGTTTTGAAGGACCTGGCGGCAGAGTTATACTCCTTCTTAAAAACACTACTTCTTGAATCCCGAGACGCCGATGCTTTAACCCAGGCCCGGTAGCACTGCTGCTTTTGGCGACATGCCATTCTGCAGGTGCCACCAAAACAAGGCTTTAATCTACCACCAATGGGCACCACAGAGGAAGGAACGAAGAGTTCCATTACTTGGAGCACTACATCGGCGACGGAATTAGAAACGGCGTCGGGACTATCTAGCGAGAAGCAAACCTGCCTCTATGCAAAGAAAGACCGCATCCCTTCCCAATCCGCCGACCTATAGTGCCACACACGTCGGTGGCCTGCATATCGCGACCGCAATGGGCACATGATGGTCACTTTACTCCGGATCAGGCAGTGGTTCGAAGAACCCAAAGGGGCATCAACGGAGACCACATAGCCGTCCAGATGAGAGGTCAGCAGAAGATCCAGCAGGGAAGGTTTATGATCCTCCTTATCCGGAACCCGCGTTGGCGAAGTAACGAGTTGTGTCAGATCATATACTAGGGCAAAGTCAAAAACAGATCTCCCCGCATGATCAGTGGTTCGAGATCGTAGCCATTCGGCGTGGTGGGCGTTGAAGTCGCCGAGTACTACGATCTCTGCGGATGGGATCTGCTGTAGCACGGAATCTGCAGCCATTTGGATGTGGTCGATGAGTCGGTCAGTTTCGGCATTACCGCTGTGGGACCTATAGAGGCACCCATGGACGCGAGGGTGGTCGTCGCTGTCTATGCGTAGCCAAAGGGTGGACAGGACAGGACCTTCAAGACTGCCGAGGCGTTGAGAACATATATCCTCTCTGACGTACACACAAACTCCGGCCCGAGGCAAAAAAGAATGTACTAGCTTGTACCCTGGGTAGGAAAGATAAGAGGTATCCGCCGGAGAGGATATCTGCGTCTCGGTAAGAAAGAGCAAGGCCGGCTTTGCCGTCTCCAGATTGTAGTGAACGGTATCAAGATTGGAATGGAGTCCCCTGATATTGCAGAAATCCACGGCTGGCGTGGTAAGGGGTGCCGAAGGTTTTTTGCTTCGTTTTCCTCAAACAGTATGGGAACAGAGCGGAACTTTGCCCCCCTCCCCCAGAATACGAGGGGCAGCCTGAGCATCGACACTCGGGCAGCGATTGGTTGCCCGAGCGCGGGTGCCCAGAGGGGGATTCCCAGCACCGGTGGTGCTGGTTCCCCCCTGGGGAAGATTTTTTTCTTCCGCTATCATGTTTTGGGGGAGGGGGGTATGTGGGCCTCCGGTTACCTGCACTCACCAGACGAAACGCAGAAGTTTGTTAAACTTCTACTTTACGTCGGTATTCTGTGAGGTCGTGGTACTTCCCCGGTCGAGCCGGCCCATTCATGCAACAGCAAAAGCTGTTGCGTGGCTCTAACACTGTTGAAATTTATATGAATTGCATTAGAATTTTTCAATGTATCCGAGAAGAGAGAATTTAGAGTCTCACTTAGAAAAGGGATGCTATGAAAACTATCATTACTGCTCAATCCGTCTGAATCACAGAAGGAAAAAAAACTGTCGTCTAATATATAATTACCAGAAATCATTGAGTGGTGAATATTATATGAGTTAAGGACAAATAGATAAATATATATAAAATAAGAATTTAAGAACTGAAGAACCCACTCGTGAGTTGCAAGGAAAGATCTCACTTCATAAAACCTAAAAACCACAAAAAATATTAAAAACAAAAAAAAAACAAAAAAACTTAAAGCTTTAACAATAAGTACACATTTATCTAATTAAAACAACAAAAAAAGCACTGATGACAATAATTGAAAAACACCAAAAAGTAAAAAGTACTTCGCATGTAGTTTCTGCTTTAAAGTCGTACAAGAATAAATATGGATATCTGTGTAGTATTATGATCACCTGATCTATATCCTTGTATCCACAGCGAATATTACTCTGTGGCTAAAGTGTCAAATGTCACTATTGTCATTAAATCTAACATTTTAAGTCAAATAAACAATCGTAAATAAATAAAACCAAAATATAACAAGTAATGTGTGATTCTGCTGTCAAAGTGATTGGTTGTCACACGTGTTTTATTAAGTGTTTCTAAATTTGCATATTTCGCATTTTAATCACATATACTTAATAAACAACTATAAACCTGCAATTGTTGCTATTGCTTAAACATGGTTAAAGCCCGAATTCAGATTCCAGATCCCTGGATTCACCTGTTTCCGAAATGATCGTAGTGATGGTTTCGGAGACACTATGATCCTGGTAAATACAGGGTGGGCCGTAAATTTTTGCACATTTGAAACATGAATAGAAATTAAACTACGAACATCATTTTTTCGATTATTTATTTAACGTAATAATCATTTATTGAAATTTACTTTTTAAAAATTACATCGTCGAGATGCGCCCCGTTTCATCGTTGGCACTCCTGCAAACGACTACGCAAATTTTTTAAAACTCGCCGGCACATGCTGCGAGGGAATGCGGATATCTCCTCGGTGATGTTTTCTTTTAATTGGGATATAATCGTCGGTTTATTAAGGTAAACTCTTGAGGTATCCCCACAAGAAAAAATCGCATGGTGTTAGGTCGGGGCTTCTTGGAGGCCATGGAATATTACCTCTGCGAGAAATCAATTTATTGGGAAAGATTTCTTTAACCACCGGTAAACTCACATTTGATGTATGGCACGTAGCTCCATCTTGTTGCATCCAAGTTCTGCTATTGTATCCTTCAAATTCATGTAACTTCGGTATCAAAAACTCTCACAACATATTCACATATTCCACTGAGTTCACAGTTACGTTATTTCCTTGATTATTTTCAAAGAAATACGGACCGATTATGCCCTTTGGTGATATGGCAGCCCATACTGTCGTTTTAGGTGAATGAAGTGGGTTTTGGTGTTTAAGACGAGGGTTTTCCGTGCTCCAATATCGATAATTGTGCTTGTTTACATGTCCATTAATGTGAAAATGGGCCTCGTCCGTAAACAATACATTCTCAAGAATAGAGAATCGCTCCAGCAGAGTGTCAGCCAATAACTTACGTTGAATGTAATCGTTTGGTTTCATCTCCTGCACAATTTGAAGCTTATATGTATGCAGCTTAAGGTCCAGATGCAAAATTCGCCGCAGAGTAACGGTTTTTGAGAAATCAAGTGTTGCTATTTGAAAAATTCACGGCCCACCCTGTAGATCACTCTTTTCCTCATCCATACCCCTTCCTTTTCTCCCAGTGAATATAAATGCAATTGCCATCAAAGTTATGGACATTACTATTCTTTCAATATACATTGCTCAACCTAGTCCTTCCTGCATTCCAGAACTTAATTTACTCCTAGCAACGATCTCACCTCCCTTCATCATTGTTGGGGACTTCAACTGCCACCATACTCTGTGGGGTTCCCATAAAAATGACCCCTTTGCTTACCTGTTATTAGAAGTTATTGATGAATTCAATCTTTGCATCTTAAATGACAGTTCCCCTACTCGTTTGACTTACCCTTCTCAAAACCCTAAATCTGCAGTAGATTTGTCACTATGCTCCCTAGCTTAGCCGCCAGTATAAACTGGAAGGTACTACCATCCACTCATGGTAGTGACCACTATCCAATCCTCTTATCCCTATCCAACAGGTCTATGCCAGTTATAAATGATTCCCAGACCATAAAGTTTAACTTAACTAAAGCCAATTGGAGTGAGTATTCGTCTGAAATAGATTCCAAAGTCCATAGTCTCCCTTCAGTAAACCCTGACCAACTCCAAGAAGCTTACTCCCAATTTATTTCTCTTCTCAAAGAATCTGCCTCTAAATCCATTCCCGTGAGTGGCCGCGCCAGTGGAAAAATTTCCTCGCCTCCATGGTGGGACGCTGATTGTACCGAAATCATTAAAAAACGCAAAGAAGCTGAACAACAATATGCAGTAAATATGACCACAACCAATTTCGTCAAATATCAAAATGCCGCTGCCCAAGCCAAAAAGTTACTTACACAAAAGAAACGAAAGGGATGGCTTTCTTTCTGTGAAAGTCTGTCTCCACGAACTCCGTCATCCATTGTTTGGGAAAAAATCAAAAGATTTCGAGGTTCTTTACGCGATAACTATAATAGCAATTCTAATCCTTCCCAGTGGATTGATAGTTTCTGCAACAGACTGGCACCTCTTTGGGTTCCTACGCAGGAAGAAATGGTTCCAAAAACTCGCCCTTCTTACCCGTTTCTTTCCAACGTAAACGACAATTTAAACGAACCTTTTTCTATGTCAGAATTACTTTTAGTATTAGGAAACCTTTGGGATTCCTCTCCAGGCATTGATGGAGTTCCATATTAGTTTTTATCAAAATTGGGATCAAAATCTATGCCGTATTTCTTGAACTTTATTAACTGCATTTTTGCATCTGTAATAGCCCCAGACGAGTGGAAAACTTATCTCGTAATTCCCATCCTAAAGTCCGGTAAAGATCCCACCTCAGAATCCAGTTACCGTCCCATTGCATTAGCTTCAACAGTTTCAAAAATAGTAGAACATCTTATTAAGAACCGTTTGGAGTGGTTCCTAGAAAGTAGGCGTATTCTACCTGACAGTCAGTTTGGTTTTAGAAAAGGCTTTAGTACAATAGACAGTCTTAGTATTATAGTTTCCGAAATTAGATTTGCCTATTCTAAAAACGAGTTCTTGGTTGGTATAGTCTTAGATGTTAACTCAGCTTATGATAATGTTAATCTTCCACTGCTCAGGCAGAAAATGCTTCAGCTGAGCATTCCTGCGAGGATTATCAATTACATTTCAAATACCTTTGCAAATAGGCGCATTCTTGTGAGTTCTAATGGAACTTATACTTCTGAGAGATACACTTGGAAAGGTCGCCCACAGGGATCCGTTTTGAGCCCACTGTTATATAACATCTACACTCACAATCTTGAGAGAGCGGTAACTGGTTTCTCTAAGATACTGCAATTTGCGGACGACATTGTCTTATATGTTATTGACCACTGCTCAACAGATGCAACCGCCCGCCTCTCATCAGCAATTACTCATCTGAATGATTGGATGATAGAACATAGTCTCTCGTTATCCCCTTCAAAAAGTAAGACCGTAGTATTTTCAAGACGAAGATTTACTCCAGAAGTCTCCATCCCAATCGGAGATACTTTTATTCCTAATGAAAATCAAGCAAAATTTCGCGGCGTTATTCTAGATTCTAAAATGTCCGGAGTTGCTCATTTTTCCTACATAGCATCTAAATCTGAAAGAAACCTTAACATCATTCGCTCTCTATCAGGCGCCTGGTGGGGCTCCCATCCTTACACCCAAAAACTTTTGTACAATGCTATAGTTTGAAGTCATTTTGATTATGCCTCTTTTCTGTTTGAACCCTGCAATAAAAACGCACTCAAATACTTAGATAAAGTACAATCAAAGTGCCTTCGTGTTATAACTGGAGGCATGAAATCTACTCCTATCAACGCTCTACAGGTAGAATGTGTTGAGGCACCACTATCTCTTCCCAGACAATACCTCTCTGATCGGTTTCTGATTAAAACAATTTATCGCCTAAACCATCCACTCTTACAATTACTCCATTCTCTCCACCAGCTTACTAACCATTCCTGATATTGGTCTCACAAAGACCTACCATGCCTTGTTAAAAGTTATGTCAAATACATACACATCCCCGTCGTCCAAAGCAATGTTAACCCCCTCTTTTCTATCCCTTATGCAGCTATTTCGTATAATCCTGTTATACAAAACCTTGAAATCGACAAGGGTTCTATTGATGCCAATCACAAATTAAATATAGAATTATTGGAAAATTGGCGAGATTGGAATGTTATGTACACAGATGCATCTAAATTATCTGACCATGGGAGTGTGGGATCCGCAATTTGGTTCCCTAAATACAAAATAATCTTATATTTCAAGTCTCCCACTTACACATCTGTATTTACTGGTGAATCATTATCCATTCTGGAGGCAGTATTATATGCAGAATCGCAAAACTTAGATAAAACATTAATCCTTACAGACTCAAGGAGTTGTCTTCAGGCCATTATTTCAAACTTCTTTCGCACTAAAATATCATCACTAATTTTAAATATTAGGAAATCTTTATTTAGCTGCCATAAAAAAGGGCTAAGAGTTGTGCTGGCCTGGATACCAGGACATAATTCCATTCGAGGCAATGAATATGCAGATCATTTAGCGAAGGAAGCAACAGAAATTCGAGTATCACAACATCATCTTCTTGTCCAAGACTTGATTCCACTAGCTAGTTCAGATTTAAGATCATCATGGCAATCTATTTGGAATCAGTCTCAAACAATTAAAGGTAAACATTATGCCAGTGTACAAACGGAGATCCCTTCCAGACCCTGGTTCTTTCTCTATCGAGAAGCAAGTAAGGTTACCACTTCTACCATTTGTCGTCCACGGTTTGTTCATGCAAATACCCCTGTTCATCTGGCTAAACTGAGGATAAGAAATTCTTCTATTTGTGAGTGTGGATTGGACGAAGGCTCCACAAATCATATATTTTTTAATTGCCCAAGGTCGACATATTCTCTATATGATTATTTACCAAATTATATTCCGCGTCCTATAAATTTTTCATTTTTACTGTGTCTTGTTTATTCTCCATTTATTAGTATTTTATGTAATTTGATTTGCAATAACAATATTAGATTATAAGTAACTAATCCCTAGTGTTGGTGAGTTATATGTTTATATATTTATGTTATGTTATACGTTTTTTTTGTTCTTTGTTGTATACTTAGAAAGTCTCAGGCAAACCCTAAACCGGAAAGAAAAAACATACTTATGGTGTCACTTCCATGACTGACTAGACATTGGCAGAATTCCGAAAGGAGAAGCCATACACATTAATTAAAAAAAAAGAAAAAAAAACAGTTAATGTGATTATATACTCTTTGCAAGTGTAAAAAACTGAATTGTCACAATGAAGGACGAAAAAATTGTAAATGTTGAGGGTTGAGTTATAAAATTATGAAAGTGGAAAACAATTTTAACATGCAGTCCTAAAGTAAAGTGCAAAGTATAAGTAAAATTATTACAATATATAGAGGGAAAATAAAATAAAAAGTAAATGTTATTAATTTAGAATAGTTTGCAAATATTTTAAAAGGGAAATAAATGCATCAGGTACTTATTTTTGATGATTCTTTTGGATCTGGAGGAAATGCTGGAAGTGCCTAAATTCAAAGGTTTAGTAGTAGATTGAGGTATGCATTCCAAGTCAACCCGGCACTCAGCTCGGTGACGTGAACTGTCTGGGGCAATAATATGAATATAGCCGTCTCTTGTCCAACACTTACTGATGCCAAATCGCTGTCTTGCATCCATGAAGAAGCTATGACGACTCTTCGAGAAACTCTGACTGAGTTATACCACTGCCTTTGAGACCAGTCTTCGAGAACCAAATCTACTACCAGAAGTACTACCAGATATAAATAAAGGTATTATGTTACTTTGCTTCATGAGATCAGGAAATACACCAGACTCTACACTACTATTAAATATTATGGACACATGAGGTGCAATCAAATCTATTATAGAAGCAATTACTTCAACGAGCATTCCCCATAGATCTGCCGTTTTCTTACATTCAATAGTGTTGAACATTCTCACAATATCTTTTGAACTAACAGCCTCAAACTTAAAGGTTGAGGTGCAAGCTCTTACATTTTCCTTCAGTAACGTCTCAGCAACAACAGATGAAGAATTCAGCGACTGTGTAGTCAAAATTGGAATTTCACTAAAACAAAGTCTCAAAAACTTTAGCTACCTCATGATTGGTATTTATAACTTTATTGTCAATATTAAGTTGGTAGTCAGAACTTCGTGACAACGTTCTTCCCCGTTTCACAATTAATAATATTCCAAGTCATTTTTCCTTTTTATTTAATAATAATATTTAATAATATTTAAGCCAATCATTATTAATTATTTAATAATATTTAATAATGATTGGCTTAGAAGTTATCTTAGTAACAGGCACTAATATGTACAAATAACAAGTATCAATGATAAAAACAATGAACAAATATTAGTACAATCTAGCTCTAGAGCAAATAAAATTGGTGTACCACAGGGCAGTATACTTGGACCGTTACTATTTCTTCTTTATATAAACGGTCTGCCTCAGGTCACCAAGTATCAATGTACACTTTTCGCAGATGATATTACCATTGTTATCCCTAAATGTCCACAAAAAGATTTTGAAATAAGATTAAACAGTACTGTACACTGCATTATAGAATGGCTAAAAGTAAACAATCTAAGAGTAAATGTAAAAAAAACTAAACAAAATATATACAATTTCATAATCGAAGTGGTTCAAAGGAAAAAATCCAATTGAAATACGATTCTGAATCACTTAATGAAGTAAATGAAACACTCTTTTTAGGGATCCGATTGGATGATAAACTGACATGGAAGCCTCAAATTGATGAGATATGCAGGAAAATTAATCGTTTTGTATATGCTCTATGGCGCCTTACCAAAATAAGTAATAAAAGTACGGCACTAAAAGCGTATCACGGTTATGTTGCATCGTGCTTAAGATATGGCAGTGTACTATGGGGCAACTCAATAAAAATAAATAGAGTTTTTATAGCGCAAAAACAGTGTATTCGTGCTATATGTGATGGTACCGCGTGGACTTCTTGCAAGCCATTGTTCAAAGATCTACAAATACTGACTGTTCCAAGTCTCTGCATTTTCGAAGTTTACAATTTTGTTAAAACGCAAACACATTTATTTACTACAAACCAAGACGTAGGTAGACTAAATTCAAGATTTCCCTATAAGTTAAGGTTGCCCCCATGTTAAACTAAGATGTGCGTCAGAAGTAGTTATACAATGGCGGTTCAAATTTACAACAATCTACCAAATGAGATTCAACAGCTTAATATTAAAAATTTCAGGTATGTTGCTTAAGACCTGGTTGATTGAAACATGTTTTTACTCTGTGGGCGATTTTTTAAACTTGAAACGTAAATTATAATAGAAAAAATAAGATTGACGTAACAGATAGATAGTATTGTATTATGAGACTTATATTACACTGCATGATAGAATAGCATATAATAATTAATTGTAAAATAAAATTAATAATATGAAAGATCGACATGACATATAATTTTATTTTTTATTTATTTACACTTTATTGCAAACCTCACAAAGAAAGTTATACAAAGGGCGGACTTAATGCCATTAGGCATTCTCTGCCAGTCAACCCGAGGCGTGGAGAAATATTGTTAAGGTGCTTTAAACTGGGTTACAGAAAAAGAAAATCAATATAGGACCTAACGAAAATAAAGATGCAATATAAAATACTAATACAAATAATAAATATAATATATATACATATACATACATACACACATATATAAATATATATACATATACATACATACACACATATATACATAAATATACATATTCATACATACATATATAAAACTTAAAAAACATTATTATGACTGTAATGACCAATCACTAATTCTTACTGACAGTTAAAAGGTGTTCACGTACAAGTCTTTTAAATATCGACTTATTGGTAACTTTTCTGATGTCTTCGGGCAAAGAATTCCAGAGCAGTGTAGCCTGAATGGTAAAGGAGTGACCAACAAAATTGGTAAAGTGTTGCGGGATACTCATCTTGTAATTAGATGAAGACCGCAGGCACCGATCATGAATTGAGCATTGAAACTGAAATTTATCCATAAGATACGAAGGGTAAGTAGTATCATTTATGATTGAGAAAAGAACAAGCAGAATTCTAGAGTTTCGCCTTTGTTGAATAGTAAGCTATTTAAGACGAGAACGGTATTGTGAAATATGGTCATACTTACGAAGGTTGAAAATATATCTTATACAATTATTAACAAGGCGCTCTAGCTTGTTTAGAAGATCTTTGTTCAAATTACAATAGCACACATCTTCATAATCAATGATTGGTAAAATGAGCGTCTGAACAAGCATAAGCTTAGTTTCCCATGGAAGAAGATTTTTGAGGCGATAGAGCACTCGTAGCGTGGCGGTTACTTTACGGCTAACTTCAGTTATGTGTTTTCCCCAGTTCAAGGTGTTATCGATATGTAGCCCAAGATTTTTAACAGAGCCCGAAAATGGAATCACTGCATCGTTATAACGTATAAAGGGTAGGTTTCCAACATCGACTTTAGCTAGCATTTTAGTACTACCAACCAGCAAAGATTGGCATTTTGTTGCATTCACAGATACTCCAAAGCGTAAGGACCAGTCTGATACTGCTTTCAGACAGTCATTTAATTTATTAATTGCATCGTGGAGTTCTTCAATATCAGACTGTACATAAATCTGCAGGTCGTCTGCATACAGATGGTACGAACAATTAATATTAGAAGTGACAAAATTTATAAAAATTGAGAAGATAATGGGAGAAAGTATACCGCCTTGCGGAACGCCACAACCTAGTCCCGCCCATTAAGAGGTCTTTTGTCCCATATAGACCGATTGCTGACGTCCGCGAAGATAAGAGGAGAACCACTCCAATACCGTGGAAGCGAATTTAAAGTTAGAAAAAATTGCAAGAAGGATATCATGGTCGACTGTGTTAAAAGCATTCGAAAAGTCCACAAGCACCATAACTCTAACTTTCTTCTTCTCCATACCCTCACGAATATCATCAGTGATTTTAAGTAGTGCAGTTGTGGTGCTGTGGCCAGGACGAAACCCACACTGAAAGTTACTCAGTAGGTTATGTTCATATACAAATTTTGAAATTTGATTATGTACACAGGCTTCCAAAATTTTAGAGAGAAATGGCAATATTGAAATAGTACGGAAATGATGAGGAAGTGTAGGATTAGGTACTTTGGGAGGAGGTCGCACGAAAGCCCTTCTCCAAAGAGAGGGATATTGTCCAGAGTCTAGGGAGAAATTAATAATGTGAGTGATAGCATGAAGTATAAATTCAAGGATGTTGGCTATCATAACCCTACTAACCTCATCGCATCCCACGGCCCTGGATTTTATTGCCAGTACTGCCTTACGTACCTCATCCTGATTCACGGGACAGAAATTAAAGACAGAGATGTGTGGAGACTGCATTGAAGCAATGTATGCTATGGTTTGTGCCCGGATGGTAGGGTCCATTGCAGTAGTAGCAGTAAAGTATAGATTCAAATCATCGTGGGAAAGAGAAGGACCATACTCCATGATAGGTGATTTACCTACACCCATCGAATTGAGAAATTTCCACACATCAGCTGGTGAAGAGTTAGTTATATTGTTTAGGAAGTATCGGCGTTTAGCAGTTCGTACCATCTGGTTACACATGTTCCTAGCCATTTTAAAAGACAACCAGTTTTCTTCAATACGAGACCTCTTGAATCGCAAGAAAGTTCGGTTTCGCCTGTCCATTGCCCTCCGCACAACGTCAGTCATCCAGGGAGCTGGCAAACGTTTAACTCTGACCTTATGGACTGGGGCATGGGCATCACACAGACTAATTATCGAGCTATTTAGGGCATGTACCTTTTCATCGACCGTGGAAGCAACCGCCAGCGAGGCAAAATTAATTTGAGACGCATCACTGTGCAAATTATCCAAGTTTATCTTAGTAAAGTTACGGAAGTGTAAAAATGAAGTACCACGTTTAGGCGGTCTAAGCTTATACAAAGCAAAAATAAGGTCATGTCGAGAGAATCCTGGGGCTGGAAGCTGACCATGTGCAACCACATGATCAGAAGAACTAGTAATAAAGAGATCTAAAAGAGAGTCTTCAGTGTCGAAATTATGATGGGTAGCCCTTAAAGGTAAAATTCCAAGATTGACGGACTCTAAGATCGAGTGAAGTTTTTGTGTACGAGAAGAATTATTCAGAATATCAGTGTTGAAATCCCCCATGATTATGCAGTGTGTATACTTAGAACCTATGTTTTCGAGAGCCATTTCCAAATTGGCGAAGTAATCAGTAGAAGGAGGACAATACACTACTCCGAGAGCTATCCTTGTGCCCTTGACATCAAGTTCCACAAATAAGTGTTCATCGGAGGCAGAGTATGGAGATGGAGACGTTGATAATATTTTATATGGTAAAGAGCTATGAAGATAAATAGCAACTCCAACACCACCTTTATTTGTACGATCATTTCTTATAAGTACGAAACCAGGTATTGGATACATGGTTGACTGTAAACACGGCTTCAACCAACTCTCAGAAATTAAAATAGCGTGTAAGTTTGTATTAGCAAATGAAGTTTCGAGTTCTGCATAATGACTTGGTATACTCTGTGCATTTATGTGACAAATATTCAACAGTTTACTGGTGGAAGGGAACACATTATTTAAAAGACCATTTAAAGAAGAAACGTTGTCATTTAACTGGTCATCGCAAGAAACAAAAGACAAGTCTGAGTCATAGGAATAAAAGGAATCATCATCAGTCATAATGGAATAAGATATATATTAATGTAATTATGTAAAATAAAAATACAAATACTTTAAAAAAATATATGTAAAACTAAGAGTAAACTACAAACATGCAAAATGATATAGAAGGATAGCAAACAATCATAATACACTAACCCTCAAGTTGACTGTTTACATTAAAATAAACCAAACTGAAAAAAAAATAAACACTACACAATTATGAACATGTAGAAAATAATAAAAATAAAGAAAACAAAAACGAAAACAATATCGAAACAGAACTACAAATATATGTCCAAAATATACAGGAAGCATCAATTAACTAAACATAATAACGAAACACTGTTGAAAAATATCCAAAATAATAGAAAGCGAATTTAATACGACGAGGTTAAGTACTACGCAGTGTATATAGTCGTCTCAATGAAGTAAAGAAAATCTGCCACTGTTATGCCATCTGTGACCATAGAGTAATACACGAATAACCTGGCATTGACATTGTGATTTTGACATTGTTACTGTCATTTACTTTAGTAAACTGACATTGATGTTATAATTAGATTTTGATAAATATTACAAATAAAATACAGTAATGGCCTAAAAACAAATATATAAAGTTATAAGACCAAGTATTCCAAAGTGTGAAAGTCTACAACAAAACTGAATAAAAAATAAAGTGCATATGTTAAAACACAAAGAATGTCAATATTATGTTCTAATTACTTCACCTTGATTATTAAAGGAGTGAAGAGACTATCGCTTGGAAGCGAAACGCCTTGCTCTTTGATGGCATCACTCTGCTTCTGATTTGTTCCAGCAGGATTATAAGTTCGCGCTATTTCTTGCTGACAAGTAGAATTGGATGGGCTTTGCTGCGAATGAGAGACCTTCTTGCTCACTGAAACACTGTCTTCATGACGAGGACTATTGCCAGCCCTGTTAGACGACGGTGCAGAAGCAAACTTGATCTTCAGAGCTTCCAACTCACCTTCAGAGGAGATCTTCTTTCGACCTTCAGGAAGCTTAATACGAATAATCCCATCATGACTCCAAACATTTTTAACCCCAAAATGCTTACGGGCATTTTTGTGAACTGCTTGTCGTGTTTTCGTCAAAAATTCACATATTGAGACAGTGGATCCTTTCAACTTGGATTTTGCCTTCCAAACCTCTGCTTTATTGTGATGGTCATGAAAATAGGCAAGAACAGGCCTAACTTTATCGCTCTGTCTCGCACCAAGTTTATGGCACAGTTTGAGAGAAGAGTCGGCGATATGTGGAAGACCCATCTTACCACGAATCAGTTGGAGTACCTCATTCTGTGTATTTAACTCTGGAGATTCAGGGATTCCATGAAAAAGGAGTGCTTTCCGTCGATGCCTCATGTTGATCTCATCAATATTTTTCGAACAGTCTAATATTTGCTGACGTAGAAGACTAAGCATTGAAGTTACCAGATCCTTGAAAACGCAGAACTCTTCACGTAACTGTACAAGTGTTGTGTTTGGTGGAGTGGATGCTGCATTCAAACGTCTTTCGAATTCCGCCATTTTTAGAAATAAACTTCCTTCCAGTTCTTTCTGTATATTTTCCACATCAGAAATATTTGCCATTTTTATGTTATATACAAAAATGTAGTGCTATGAAAGTTTATGGAGGGAGGGTGTACTATGTAAGTGCTTATAACTTTCTTATATACATGTGATATTATAACAAAATATCCAGATACTATTACTTATTATAGCAAAAATAAATTATTTTGAAAAACTGTTAAGATTTATTTAAAACATTAATTAAATTACGAGAGCTCCAAAACAGCTGTTGTTGGTTTCACACCTACCCTCGAAAAACATTATTAAATTTATTTTGTAACATTATTATTATTATTATTATGTTCATTACTGTTGTTATTTTTATGCTTGGACTTGTTATGAACTTAGTTATTTACTTATTTTATTAACTTTAATGACTTTTTTCTCTTTTAACAATATTTGCACGCCAGCAATGGCTAATGTGTCTAATGGATAGTATAATTGTATTAACACCTCTGTACCACATTATTGCAAATAAAGAATTATGATTTATGTAATGTATAGTGTAATGACTTGGCTGTAAAACAGACTTTTTTAAAAAATTTTGAATAGTTTCTAACATAATCCCTAAAAGTCTCGCAATGATTGTATGACCTTTCGCTGTAAAGTTCATACAATCTTCGCCTACTTCGGTGAATTCCCACTGTTGCCCAATCATTAAGTCTTTCGACTATTCAAAGAGAATGTTTTAGAAGTAAAAACGGCATTAAATTCAATTTTTAAGAAATTAAATAATGAACTGTACAAGGCGTTAGTATTGTCATGGTAAGGCAACACTGGAAGTTTTTTTATTAAATTACTTCTAATAATAAATATAACACCAACGTAAAATTAAAATGAAATATCTTGACGCAATTCCCAATACAAGGGTAGACAGAGGTCTAGTCTATACAATTAAGTCCGACCCAACTTTCGCCGAAGATATTTTTGAGACGTGACACCCCGATGCCGTCTTTATGTCTAAGCCAACGAAATATATCGTACGTAAGTTTTTTTCGGAAAACCCATTGGTACTACCACCTGCGGATCAAACTCTGGTCTCTTGACTTGAATTCCGATTACCCAACCACTCGGCTATCATGACTAATAATATCGTTACTGGTAATAACATCATAGTATTACAAACAAATTTACCGTTTCACATGTCGCTTATTGTGCTCCTTCAAAGAGAATTCGCTGCTCCAAACCGACTTGCAAATGCTGCATGTGAAACCACCCTTATTCTGAAAAGTTTTGAAGAAAGGATAATATGGAACATAAGATTATTTCTTTTTCTTTCTCTCAATATGTTCTACTTCGTTTTATTATCCTAAGAAAAAAACTTACTTATCTTCACGCACAATCCCTGAAGGGGTAGCCAGAGAGAACAGATCGCCAAGTATTACGATCCTTACATACCTCTTTCGCTTCTTACAGATTCATCATCTTCTTCATACACGCAACGTCTTGGTATCCGAGACACTTGACCCTCCCCTCTTCAAACAATTTGCTCACATGGTCTTCGAAAGTTAGTCTCGGCCTACCTTGATACCTTTTAATATTAACTTTCGCGCTATATATTTTCTTCACCATTCGGTCTTCATTCATTCGCTCAACGTTCCCAAACCATCGACGCACGCCCTTATCTATTTTAGTGATAAGATCATCTTTGAAACCTGCCATATTGCGAGTCTCTTCGTTTCGTCTTCGATCAGCCAAGGTGACGCCGCACATTTTACGAAGAGATCGCATCTCCACTGCATTCCACGCAAATCCCAATATAGAGTTAGACGGATTTCCACATAAGACATTTTTCGGGACAAAATGACAGTGAGCCAACAATATAAATCATACATAAGTTTTGAAAAAAACCTCTGGTATGAGCCTTGGGGATTGTACTCGGGTCATGACTTTTGCCTATAACAAAGTTTCCTATTTTGGGCTGTTGTTTTCCTAGATGATTATACTGCCATAATTTTTTGTCATCCATTGCCATTTCCATTGCTCTAATGATTACCATGGGAGAAAAGGGGCAGTAAACTTCATAACCTTGACAATCTCGGTTATTTCGAGGCCCCAGGTTCGATTCCCGATTCGATTTGGGTGTTTGCGGTGCCTTCGTTGCTACAGATTCCCATACCTCGAGTGCATAAGGTGGTCACTATGGGATTGGAGCAATGTATGTGATGTACTATCTATATGTATCTATCTATAATTAAGATTTACACAAACCTGAGAATGTCTTTGTTCCATGTGCACTTTTAAAGTAACTTCATGATCAAATCCAATAATACAGTTTTCACACTTGTACGGGAGATTCAAATATGACTCTTTCAACGCATCTTTCCGTCTCTCTTCCATCAATTCTTCCCTGTTCAATATTACAAGTTTGATCTTCCCTTTGTACTCCTCTTTGAGAGCTGATCTCTTCTTCAAATTCTCTTTTTGTTTCTTCTTCTTTTTAGTTCCCATATTCTTTTTCATCTGTATCAATGGTATATCTATCTCCATATCATAATCGCTGTCATCTTCTACTTTTAGCTCTGGTTCTAATTTAATATCAGAGAGAATAAAATCACCATTGACAATTGAACAAACTTCGATTTTGGAATTATGTAAATTATGTATACCATAGTTTAGCTTTTGTGACTGAAAATAATTTATAAAATTAAGAATAATTAAATTTATTATCTATTGAAGTCACAATAGCCGAGTGATTGGGTGGTTGGAATTTCGAGTCAAGAGACCCAAGTTCAATCCCCAGGTGGCAGGTTCATACCAATGGGTTTTTCATAAAAACTTATATATGAGTTATATTGTTGGCTTGGACATAAAGACAGCGACGGGCTCATCACCTGTGACATTGTCCCGAAAATATATTCGGTGCGACGTGGGTCATATTGACTCAAATGTCCTGTAATAAGTAAACTTTTACAAGTCATAGTCAGAGTCATTTCATAAGTCATTCTTATCAACCCTAGTCAGCCAATTCTAAGCATCAATAAGATATTGGCTTAGAGTGCAGAAAGTCAAATATGTATTACGTAGTAGGTTCAGGCCCTCCATTCAACTTCTGTTGTCAATCACTCTGCAGTGACAAGCATCAATTAAAATACACAGTAAATACAGTTTTATAATGTGAATTTACTACTCACTGCTCCCTTTAATATGGCAGAACATTCTTCAATTTGGTGAATGAATTTATCTATCTTCTTTATTATACTGTGACATAAAAGGCAAATGTGAAGATTTGAAAAATCCACCTGAAACATATTCAATATTATTATTATTTATTTCATAAATTAAACATAATGAATAGGATGTAATTTAGGTTAGAGCTTAGGCATATATAATAAAAAATAATAAAAATAAACAAAAACATCTCCACGCTATTCCCTATATAGGGGTCTTACATGACTCTAGAAAATTATGTCCTTTCCACCAACCTTCCAGTGAAAACAATCTTAGTGCCTATATAAAAATCTATACATGTAAGTAAAAATTGGAGTGTCTGTTTGTAATATTGAAATAACCATTTTTTACTACATGTATATGAATATATATATGGTGCATACACATTTTTTTACAAATTTTGTCTGTCTGTCTGTGTCTAATGTTACAAGGAGTAACATAGGCTACTTTTATTTTAGAAATATTAATAGGTTCCGTGTTAAGTGTTAAAATATTGGCAAAGCCACATCGGACAGCTAGTAAATAAAAATGCATGACTTGAGTAAACACTTTCTTGTTCATCACACAAATGTTTGCCACTTCAACCAACTAGCTATTGGGTCTTTCAGATTTTTTCTTACAAAATTCATGTTTCAAGGACTAGTAGTTTACTAGTAGGTTAAGACAATGCTACAAGGAGGTGGCAACTAAGCAATGGTTTAAATGATTACCTATGCTCAAAACACTTGCAGCACTGGGACCAAGGAAGCCACACCTACTTTAAAAAAACCATAATGGAACGGATAAGAGATAAGAGGGAACAGAGTTGGATAGTTACAGTGCACAAATTAAGCATATCATGCCAAGATGCCTGTACACCACTAGAGGTACAGTGGGCCACTCGGTATGCAAGAAAGAAAGACTGGTTACTCTTGCCGCACTGTATTATTACTTGACAAGCAAGAAACAACATTTATGATCTCAAGTGCTATATATTATTACATAGTATATAGTCTAGACAATTAAGTCCTTTCAACCCAACTTCCACCAAAGATATTATAGGACACACAGATGGTGAGCCCATCGACATCTTTATGTCCAATCTAGTGATACAAAAAATTAAAAAAAAAAACCTACTGGTACAAGCCTTCCACTGGGGACTGACCTTGGGGTCTCTTGACTCAAATTCACTCAACCACTTGGCTAATATTACTACAACAACCACTATGATCCAGTTTAGAGGGTATAGAGAGCCAGTGTAGTCACAGACAATGAGGCTTTTCAGTTCTTAGAACACCTATATCCTACTTTTTTTGATATGGTTTATATTTGTGTACATTTGGCGCAGTAGCTAATTACCATCAATTTCACACCCACAAATTTGACCCTTATCATGAACCAATGTAGATAAGGTATAATTCTTAATGAGAATGCCCAAAAAATAATAAATAAATGTGAGTGTAAGTCAGTTTAGTTTATTTAAGATACTTTAAACTCGGTAAAATTTTGAACTGATTTCCTCAAAAGCGTACACTATGAACCACAATGGAAAGTGGTGGACATCAAAACACAGGCGACAGACTCACCAATAATAAAGTTGTACCAAAATTAAGTTTTGTAAAAGACTGATATAAATAAGTTTTTATACTACACTTGCCTTGTTTTCAAATATCCTGGATAAAAAATGAGCATGCTTACAGCTGCTAAGACTAATAAGCGGCGCAATTTGCGACAAACAACAAGCGCAAAAGTTTTGTTGTGATGTGTTTTTCGAGCGAGTTATTTTTAAACTTTCACGCAGATTGTGATCAGGTAATAATACGTCAAATTGCGACATTTTGTGGTATGAACTAATTTAGGGCTTAGGGGCTATAATAATTATATTTGCAAAGTACATTTACAAAAATAAATACAAAAATCAAAAATATAAAACATTACAGTTAACACGAAAGAAAATACCAAAGATCAACTTTGCTCTAGTTTACTATGCTTTATTCAAAAGCTACGTCTATGGTTAGCGACTCGATTCAATTTAATCGAAGAATCAAAACCGACATAGTTATAGGTTATGGCTGCTAGTGATCGGACCTTGAGGGCGTCTCGTTCGGCATCGAGCTCATTCACACGTACCTCCTCATATTCTAACACCTTAGTGTTCGGTTCACCTCTCCAATGATCGGTCCACAGACTTTGCCTCCCATTGTGACGAAACTAATTTACATTTCTTCATGTGGGGCATAATTCTTATTTGATATTTATTAAAGTTTTATTTTATGATATTAGTTTAATTTAATTATGGTTTATTTTCACAAAATTCCCAATACAGGGATAGACAGAGGTCTAGTCTAGACAATTAAGTCCCTTTGACCCACTTTCCTCCGAAGATATTTTCGGAACAACGTGACAGGTGGTGAGCCCTTCGCCGTCTTTATGTCCAAGCCAACAATAGTAGTAATAGTAGTTCGTACATAAGTTTCGAAAAACTCATTGGTACGAACCAGCCGACCTGGGGATCGATTTCGAAATTCCGACCACCCAACCACTCGACTATGGTGGCTTTCAAGCGTAAACAGCTTATAATGTAGAAACGAATGTAACAAATAATATTTTTTTCTCAATGCTACGGAATCGGTACCAGGTTGTAGGCGTGAACGTCGATTTTTAAAGGCGTTCCATGAAATCGATTATAATTGAATTATCATAAAGCTAAAAACATCAGGTAGCTATAAATTTTTTGTTTGTATTGATTATAATATCAACTGACACGAGAAGGATTCGAACGCCGACCGGCGTTGCATGGCGACGCTCTTACATGAATTGCGTCTGTTGCCTTGTACTTCGTGCAGGAAGAAAATGATAAATCTGATGGAACGAAAGAAGTATGTAAGGATCAGGAAGGTGATCTTTTTCATCTACGTATCTGGCGAACTGATCTCAAGCTACAAGTATGGTGTGCAGATAGAGAAAAGACTTGCTTGTGAATGAATTCTTTATTTATTTATTTTATGTATAAAACATTATTATGTAGTTGATTTTGAAATGTCACTGTCCATTAACTGCACAGTTTTCTTCAGCGGATAAATCTTGTGCACTCTCTTCCTGTGCGTATACAGTGAGGCACTCTGTCTGAAAGTGCATCCGCATATTTCACAGGACAGCGGACGTTCTCCCGTGTGAATGAATTCGTGCTCTCGAAGACCTTTTTTGTCCTGAATAATTGTAAAAAAGAGCGTAAGCGAAACAATTGAGTAATTATGGAAAATGAGTAAAAGAAATATCTTTACACATTTCCCAATACAGGAGTAGACAGGGGTCTAAAAAATTAAGTCCTTTCGACAGCATTTTTGGGACAACGTGACAGGTGGTGACCCTGTCGCCGTGTTTATGTCCAAGCCAACGATACAAATCGTACATAAGTTTTGATTCGAATCAAGATAAGTACACGATCGGGTTCGATTCCCGGTTCGGTTCGCATTTTGCTACAGAGTCAAGAAGCAGCTTTTGCCGCAGCAAGGCCAGACCACGCCGATGCGTAATAAAACAAGAAAAGTTAGCGCTCAGCTCAACTAAGTACAAATTTATGAAAGATCTGATAACAGAGATAAAAAAAATACATACATAGATAGGGACAACGTCACAATCATTGCTCTGATCCTAAAGTAAGTAGCTTAAGCACTTGTATTATGAAATCAGAAACAACGAAGCTAAGACAAACACTCAGACCCCGAGACAATGTAGAAAGTGTTTTCTACAAATCTCATAGCAGGCGACACTGTGTGCCACTTACCAACTGATGCCGGTGGCACAGGACTAACCTCCGTGACTATCCTTGGGGTATGTTTAGCAGTGGATTTACGATAGGCTGTGAGGACAAGAAAAAGAAGGATTGGAGTTTGCTTATTATCCCTGATCAGCAAAATCCACTAATTATGAAGACCGAAAGCTCATTTTTCATTACCAATCCCGTTTAAAGTGTTACAAGTTACCCTGAAAGCCTTGCCGCACTGCTGGCACATCTTGTCCCTCTCGCTCTCCTTGACGCCGTGGTGAGCTCGGCGGACGTGACGTGTCACGCACCGTTTCGTCGCTAAAGCCTGCAAAGAACTATACGTCACACTGGGATTAACTCAATAACGCCTACATTCTTCACGCCATTCCCAATACGAGGGTAGACAGAGGCCTAGTCAATTAAGTCTTTTCGACCCACCTTCCACCGAAGATATTTTTCGGGACGTCTTTTTGTCCAAGATAACGATGTAAATCGCACATAAGTTTTTTTTGAAAAAAGCCATTGGTATCGAACTCGAGTCTCGAGACTCCAATTCCGATCACCCAACCACTCGGCTATCGTGACTATTTGAGCCCAAAATTTCAAAATTCCCTCCCATATCGCCAGATTTCACGCTGCTATCAGTCCAAGACATAACTTAAACGCGTTGTGTGACAACATTAATACGAGATGGATATTACATTAATAACAAACATCTGCATATTGTCGACCTCCGTGGACGAGTAGCGTACACACCGGTTTTCAAGGCGTCGCCAGCTCTGAGGTCCATGGATCGATTCTCGTGAACGGGTCAGGTCAATGGTTAAAAAACACCTTTTCTACATTTTCTCGGGTCTAAGTTTTTGTGGTACCTTCCGTTGGTACAATCAGTTTTAGTTTACTGTATTTCCGTTTGGGGTGGGGCCTCTAAACTAATAATTCTTGAGTTGGAAAGAAGACAAAGATACCTTCTAAAGCGCATGCACTTTAAACCACACAGATTTGCAACTGAAGAATTATATTCCTTTTGTCAACTTCTAACTGTGAGAAAATTATATTTACTTCATATCACCTTGAAAAACAATGAACGGCACGGCAGAGGTGGCGGGTAAAATCCCACCCGTGTCAGGTAATTTTATAAATTCCTCTTTAATTCAATTGACTGTTTTAATAATTCTAAAACTTAAATATGAAGTTCTACCAAAGTACCTACAAGTGTTGCCTTAGTCTAAGTGTTGTCTCTGTCCTACAAGTGTTGTCAAAGTACCTACAAGTTGTCTACGTCATTCAATCTGCATCTCTGACAGAAGTCAACTAAGTAAGAAAACGGAATATTCCGAACCTTTCCGCATACAGGACATTTATGTTGCGTTTTCCCCATGTGCTGGTAGTTTATGTGATCCCTGAGCTCCCCCTTAGACCTGTAGCCCTTGTCGCACGTCGAACATTTGTATCTAAAATATGAAATGAATAAATATCAACATCCTTATTCCCAATTCGGGGGCAGACGGAGATCCAGACAATTAAGTCCTCTCGACCTACGTATTTGTTACGTGACAGGACTTAAGAAGACTATTAAGGACGTGACATGAAGTGAGTCTATCGCCAGTTTCTCCAAGCTAAAGGACAAGGCCTTAGCTAAAGGCCAAGACAAATTTACAAAGTTAACTATTCATATATATACCAAAAGACATCCATGACTCGAGTACATTCATCACCCGAAAGTTCGCCCCTAGCGGTATTCGAACCCTCAACCCTTACCTTCGAAAACAAGGTAATTACCAACTAGGCTATCGTTAAATATTTTTGAAACGGCTTGGCTTGGACTTTGTGACAGGCTCACCACCTGCCACAAATAGCCCCCGGTGAAATGATGCTGTGATAACCCACAGTATTGTGACGACGACGTCAACCTCCATAATCAAGTGGCGTACACGTCGGTTTTTAAGGTGTCGCCAGCTCTGAGGTCGCTACTTACTTTGGGATCTTAGAAATGTGATGTTGTATGTAAATCGTAGAAATGTAATATATTTATAAATTTAGAAATAGTGAGTATCATCAAATAGCACTGATTTAAAATAGAAGATAAAAAACATATTAAAGGTATATTTCACTTACTTCAGTATGTCGCTAACGGCGTGCGCGAGCGTGTACTTAAGGTGGTGCTCGTACGAGGCCCTGCTCGCGAAGCTCCTGGCGCACGGCGCGCACGCGAGGCGTTCGCGCTCTGTGTGGATGCGCGCGTGCACGCGCAGCAGATCCGCGCGCACGCGCGCCCCACACTGTGCGCACGCCACGCGCACAGGTGGCGCTCCGTGCGTTCTGCGTGTTACGTTTTATGTTATATATAAGCAGAGACCACTTCTTTCCACTTGCTACGATCCTTACATACTTGTTTCGCTTCGTCCACTTTCATTATTCCCTTCATACATTCTCTTCGATTTAGGGTTCTCTTGACCTGGCCTTGTGTTTTCTCATCCTTTTTCTTAGACGAAAATTTGATATGGCATTAAAGATTGAGAAAGGACCAATTGATTGATATGTAACACTATTGTATTACCTGCGACAGTTTTGATAAAATTAATGTCTAGTTTAATAAAAATTATTTCATAATCTACAAGTGAAGTTACGTCTTTACCTTTTTTTTCTAAAAAAAAGTTTGTGTAAGAGTTTTCTAAGAAAAAGTTTAGCACAGAAAGGTAAGTTATTTATTAAAAATATTTTATTAAACAATTTTATTAATTTTTATGAAACTTTAAAAATTAGAGTATTTTAATTACATTATATATTAGTATTTAAATTGGTGATAGCTTAATATATAGAAAAAAAGTTCCATCGGGTCAGGTAAAACTTTACAAAAAAGTGTAGATTTTGTGGATAGTTTTCGGATTAAAAACTGACTTTTTTCAATTTCTATCTATATACCCATTCGCATAATTTAATTGTATTTAACGATATTTTAACGTTGTGAAAGAGACACATCGCCTTTTTAATTGGTACCAACGACTACAAGGAAGGCAGAGCTTTATAACCAGTACATATCTACAAAACTTTTACATACTGCATTTCGAATAAATTATGTAATTTTTCGGTAATTGTTTTTGTAAATGTCCATAAGCGCCCTACTACTTTGAGTTCAACTTTAACAGTCTCGGCATAATACTCATAGCCCTTTACCCAGACACAACTCGAATTTTGTGCATAATGCAACCAGCCGATGTGGCTTAGTTTTGGCTCATCAAAGTTATGTGGTCATCAAAAGTCACGATAGCCGAGTGGTTGGGTGGTCGGAATTTCGAGTCAATAGACCCGAGTTCGAATGGGTTTTTCAAAAACTTATGTACGAATTATATCGTTGGCTTGGACATAAAGACGGCGACGGGCTCAGCACCTGTCACGTTCACCCGAAAATATCTTCGGTGGAAGGTGGGACGAAGGGACTTAATTGTCTAGACTAGACCTCTGTCTACCCCTGTATTGGGGATTGCGTGAAGACATTTATTTATTTATCATCAGAAAAAAACGTAATATATACCTAAATAAATATTGAAAAACTTTTTGTCATTTCCAAAAACGTCCATCAAAATGTAAAAGAGTGTTGTGTACCGACACAAAACTCTTTTGTGCTAACAAGTAAAGAGAGGGAAGCTATGGACATTGAAAAACAAAGTACCACTACAGAAAAAAATATAGCAAAATTTTGGCGATTCGGTGATTCTCTCCAAACTTCAACATCAAACTATCGCGTACCATCCGCCTTGTTACGCAGTGTATCAATCGAAATATAAGCGGTCCACAGAAGAATCTACCCATTCCAACTATAGTAAATATAGACAGTTACATCAGTTGGCCTTTCAATCCATATCGAATATAATTGAAACAGAAATAATAGAAAACAACAAGGTTATGTACTTGGCTCAATTATTTTTAAGATACCAAGCTTTATTGTTAGTTTGGAAATCATGAAATTGATTTAGATGATATACAAGATTACCAATGTGAAACTGTGATATAAAAAACAAGAAAGTATTATTTGAAAATGGAACGAGACGTATTTGGGCGACTATTGGGAATAAGCCTAAACAAAAAAATTAATCTCGAATTTTGCTTGACTTTTCCACTGGCACCATTGCCCCCTGCTCTTTTTTCATGTACTGGAGAGATGTTAAAAACTTCTAAATCAACGTTAGCAAAGGTTTTGAAATCCAACACTGAAACGGTTGAGAATGGGTAAGAGTTGATCGACGTTGAAATAATAGATGGCTTTTATTACTTGCATCTAATCGGATCTTCTATAGCTCAAACTTTTGATAAAATTGCCGAGGCAATACTCATAAAAATATGTTCAACAAACGCAACAGAAATACATTTAATTTTTGATCGCTACTTATCACCGTCAATCAAAGATTGCGAACATGAAAGAAAAGAAAAAACAGAAAAGAATTCGATATTCCGTTCAAAATTTCGGGTACTCAACAAACTAGACCAAAATTTTTCGCAAAGCTTTAAAAATTATCGCTTTAAAGAGGCTCTGATAATGTTTCTGGCTGATTCTTTGGACAATTACCATTTGGTAACAATAATCCAAAACAAAAAAATATTTTTAACCGTCGACCATCACTGCTACTCTTATACAGGAAAATTCCGTAAAAACACCTACTTACTTACTTACTTATCTTCACGCACAATCCCTGACGGGGTAGCCAGAGAGAACAGATCGCCAAGTGTTCCGATCCCTACATACCTCTTTCGCTTCTTTCAGATTCATCGTCTTCCTCATACATGCACGTCGAGGTATCCGAGTACTCTTGACCCTCCCCTCTTCGAGCAATTTGCTCACATGGTCTACGAAAGTTAGTCTCGATCTACCTCGACCCCTTTTAATGTTAACTTTCGCGCTATATATTTTCTTCACCATTCGGACTTCACTCATTCGCTCAACGTGCCCAAACCATCGAAGCACGCCCTTATCAATTTTTGTGACAAGTTTATCTTTCAATTCTGCCATATTGCGAACCTTCCGAAGACAAACAAAGTCGCGTTCGGTCGGCCATGGTAAGGCCGCTCACTTTACGAAGAGATCGCATCTCCACTGCATTCAACCTGCTTTTATGCTTCTTCTCGCATACCCAGGTTTCGCTGCCATATAACAAAGTTGGTACCAACACTGCGTTATGTATTGCAAGGCGTGCACTTTTCACAACGACTTGCCTTTTGATTAACGCAGTCAGGGCACCATTGACTTTCTTCCCGGCAGCGACACGCCTGTCCACATCTAAATCACATCTTCGCAAATAAAATGATTAACCCCGGTACTCACAGCTCGTGCCTGCTGAGATTATTCTTAAATGGAAACTTCTTTCCGCACGTGGAGCATTCGAAACCCTCACGGTGACATTTCTGGACGTGCTTCCATCTTAAGTTCTTGTTCCTGTAGAAAAATTAAGTATATATGAATATTTGTCTATGTAAACATCACATACATTGCTTTTATCCCAAAGTGATTAAACAGTTGCATTATGAAAACAGAAACAATGTCGGCAACGCAAACAGCCACATTTGAAAAATGTGTTTTCTAATACACTGAACCGACCGGGAATCGAACCCGGGACCTCAGAGTTGGCAACGCCATGAAAACCGGTGTGTATGCCACTCGTCCACGGAGGTTGTCAAATATCTATGAAAGAACATTGTACTGTTGGTATATATACTAAGTCGGCGACAGGCTGGTCGCAAAGTCACTAGGACACTAAGACAGCGACATGTCTGTGACCGTCTTACCCACTGCTAGTGAGCCTACCCCACCGCCAGTCACATTGCCACAAATTAGCTCCCGGTAAAAATGGGTCGAAAGGACTTAGTTGTATAGGACTCTGTCTACCCCAGTGTTGGGAACAAGCAATAAATTTAAACATGAAAAAATAACGGATAATCCACTTCTAAATTGGTATTACATAATTCTAAACGTACGAATCCATCATAATTCGAATTCCAACAGTGGTAATAACTATACCATACCCATGACAGTTTAGTAGTTTAATATCTTATTCACGATACGATAGCCGATAATATACGATAGTCACGATAGCCGAGTGGTTGGGTAGTCGGAATTTCGAGTCAAGAGACCCGAGTTCGATCCCCAGGTGCCATGGTGCAGTGCCAATGAGTTTTTCAAAAACTTATGTACGAATTACATCGTTGGCTTGGACATAAATACGGCGACGGGCTCACCACCTGTCACGTTGTCCCGAAAATATCTTCTCATCTGTATTGGGAATTGCGTGAAGATATTTATTTATTTTATTTTAATATCTTATTCACGAATTGTATCGTTGACATGAACAGTAAGACGACAGGCTCACAGCAAAAAATTATCCCAAAAGTCTTTGGTGAAATGTATCGAAAGGACTATCTAAACCATTTAATGAGAATGGTGTAGTCTCGACGAATATAAATTTTCTTGCGTCATAAGAGGCAACAAAGGGAGAAGCCAAAGAAATAAGTGATGGCAATGGCTACCGACATATTGTCATATAACCATAACGAAATATAACAAACCCAAAATTAAGTGTAATGGTGGCAGGAAGCAGCGTCTGTTCTACGATCACCAAACGTTGCGTCCTAAAGTCCTCGCAGTGGACTTTAGGAGATCATAAATAAAGATAATATATAGTAAATAAGTAGCAGTCTAGGACATAAATTAAGTAATAGACTATATTTTTTTTATTTCACCGAAACTCGTATTTCAATACTTGCAACGTAGTGCAAATGCATAGTTGAAATTCAATAATAAAATGGCAACACAAACCTCTAACCTATGTAAAACATGTGGTTCAGGGATTAAAATAATAAGATACGTAACCTAAATTAATAAGATACGTAAACTAGCATACGCTATGATCTTTGAATTGTTTATGACATAAATGAAGTTGTAGTCTATGACTATAATTCACAACATTTAACCTCTTATTTTACATCAATAATATGAACAATATACTTCGCCGCTAACAAATATCAAACACAAAACCAAACACATGTGTGCAAGTTCAAACATCCTTACTCAAAATATTTATTGCATTCCGTACATAAAAATCCGAAAGGCGTCCGTTGGTCCTTCGATGTCTCATTCCTTTTTTGCTTCGAAAGAGGACTTTTTTTCACCAATTTTTTACTTCTCTGAGAAAAATAACCACAATTAGGCTACATTCGTATAAAAATGTAGACAGACAACCTTGGTATGAACCCTGCCCGGGTTCGAATCTCGCTAAGTACCTCCATTATGTGATGAACATCAATGTTTGTACGCCCATGGATGTTTATATAAATATTTATCAATGGAAGTATATATCTATAAATATATTGTATCGCTGTCTTGAAATTAAGACGGCGAAAGGCTTATACCAACTGTCACGTTATCGAAATGTGGGATCATCCATCAAGGGTGACCCACCCTCGATGGATGATCCACAAAGACTAAAAAAATTATCCAGAATTTTGGATAGTTTTTGCTCTCACCGAAGCTTATTTGGAACAACGTGAAACTACTAAAATTATGAAATAAAAATACTATACAATACAATACAATACTATACAGTACAATTACTCGTGTGTATAATAAACTATTTACGATTTATATTCATCACCACCTGTCACGTTGTCTCAAAAAATTGTCTTCGGTGGAAGATGGGTCAAAGGGACTTAATTCTCTAGACTAGACCTATGTCTTCCCCTGTATTGGGAATTGAATGAAGGTAATTACGGCTAATTACGGAGACTTTATAATTGTACATTAATTGTCGACATACCTTTGGTCTTTTTACGGAGACACACAGGTTCCTAATATCATGACCACTATCCAAATGTCCCAACATGCCGTCCAATTCATACGTTTCTACATCGCAGAACTGACAGACAAATTTTATATAGTGCTTCTTCCTGTGTGAGGTTAGACATTGTGGTCTTATGTAAGAGAGACATATATCACATTGGCTGTACTTGTCCCTCTGTGAATCAAGTATTAAAATCTCTAGAATTGCTGTGTGGTATCTTCTGACTAGGAGATTGATTAGGAAATGTCAAAGGCTGCCGACAGATGGCGTGGTCAGAACACGGACACGTCTATTTCCTTTGCCTCTAAACGCTCGTGTATGTGAAAACCCCCCAGAGTCCTCCGCAACCCGGAGGCCATGGGGCTCAGGATCTGGCTTAGGCTCAGGCTGTGGATCACATTTCCGCCGCGGAGGGCAGGAAGAGCGGCGCCTCTCAACACGGCCACTCATCTCCCCTCGCAGAACTACCTCAGTTGCATCAGCGCTGCTATCCCCGCCAGAGTCGCGGTAGATAGGGAGCAAGGCGAAACGCAATACCAAAACTCCTCTTCCACCGCGACTCCAGCACGGCTGTAAAGGCAACAACGCAAACACTCCCTCCACAGTACACCAATAAGCATCCGAAGTGGGCTGACCAAGCCCACTTGAGCGGCCGACACGGGCCGGCCATAACTATCGGACATAGGTGTTTCAGTGGATCAGATGTGACGCGACGGCGAATCGCTTCCATTGCGGTGGGACGGACCAGGACTCCGTGTCACGTACTCTCCGGGGTTTGCCCAGCATGGGAGGCGGAGTGGTATCCTGGTGAGCGGTATTGGATGGAACGTCTCCCAGCCACCAGTCGTGACGTGCTTCGCTGAAGGGGATCGAGTGAGGACAGATCCTACTCGGAGACAGCTATCGAGGCTCAGTTGTCCCTCGTCGCGGCCCCACCTAACAACAGTGTTCCCCTACAGGAAATGGGGCCTCAAGAGTCCCAGGCGCATGGGGCATAAGCAAGGATTCTGGGGGCAAGGTTGTTGCTCCCTCGATGGGGTTATCTTAGCCAATGGGAAAGAAAAGTAATCAATCACCACAAGAAAATTTTGTCCCTACTGGGATTCGAACCTGCACTTAATACTATAAACAATTTCTGAGATCTATATTAATGATAAGATTAAAACAATCGCTGTACCTGACTATGCATTTCTGAATCATGTCTGTACAACTCCATATCAACTTTAAAAATTTGAACACAAGATTCACATTTGAATGCAGCATCAACATAAGCCTCAGCCAACTTCCTCGTAGTTCTGCTTTCACACATTTCTTCTTCATTCATTTCAATGATAGAATAACATCTCTTATCACTATCAACTAAAGAACTTATTTCCTTTAAACCTTCATCACTGTTATTTTTATGTTTCTTCTTTCCCAGTCTTAATTTTCTATTAATATTAAATATTTTATTACAGTCATTTGAATTCAGAGACATAGTATTTCTGCATAGAATAGTTTTTATGACAGTATTTTCACTATCATCAGACATATTAGCCTGTAGCTCAGCTAAAGGTATATCATCTGTGTCACTTTCAGTCTTTTTCTCTATGATAGGTCCACAGTCTATGAAATTATCAATTTCTTTTGGACTCTCATATACAATTATACAGTCGTAAGTAATCTTTAGTTTTTGAGACAGGTTAGAAAGAATTTTTAATGGTTTCTGTAAAAACAATAAAAAAAGAGTATTTAATAGATTCATTAGGCAAAACAACATAGTTGTTTGTATGATAAGAAATGTTGCTAATTAAACTGATTTGAAATTACTTTATGCTATTAGATGTATGCGACTTACGTAATTTTGCCCTTCAGCAATCAGTGACAGCTGTTTTTGTGCTAGACAAACTTGTGATCGGAAACCACATATCCTGGACATTACAGCTTTACACTCCCAGCATATAAAAAGATTTGCACTGTCCCTATGGAAGCCTTCCTGAAAAGTGTTCACTATTTAATTTATCTTTATCAACACAAAATGGTGGTATATTACAAATATGAGCTTCCATAAGTACATCAATAGGGACAGCATCAAATACATTGGTCTGACACCAGAGTAAGTAGCTAAAGCACACATGTTAATTAGAAGCAAGCAAGCAAGCACACACGGAATTGTACACAACAAAGGTCCTAAAAACAACACAATTCTACATTGATTTGTTTTTTTTTTGAGCTAATAGTCAAGTCAATAGCTTGCCCCAATTATGAATGCAAAAAAACTATTAACCAAAACAGGCTCACCCCTTATCATAATGTCAAATAGCCTTTGTGAAAAGTTTTAAGGACTAACATTATGATGATACATACTTTTTACCAAGACTTTATGAAGTCTCTTTGTACTTTAAGGTGTCAAAAATAAAGTTTAGAAAAGAGATTTTAATATTACACTAGAAGAGTTGTATCGAGAATAGACAGTAACTATTATTATACCTTCACCAGGACACTCAAATCAAATTATCTTCACGCAATTCCCAATACAGGGGTAGACAGAGGTCAAGTCTAGACAATTAAGTCCCTTTGACCCACCTTCCACCGAAGATATTTTCGGGACTACGTGACAGGTGGTGAGCCTGTCGCCATCTTTATGTCCATGCCAACGATGAAATTCGTACATAAGTTTTTGAAAAACTCATTGGTACTGCCACCTGGGGATCGAACTCGGGTCTCTCGACTCGAAATTCCGACCACCCAACAACTCGGCTATCGTGACTTTTCAAATCAAATTGGTATACACTATTCACTAAAGGGAAACCCAAAGAATGTATTCTTACCCTGTAAGCATCTAAATCGTATGACAACAGCCAATATAAATTATTTACTCCATCGGAAATTTTACATAACTGAAACAAGTTTCTATCGTAACTTAAACAAGTACAGCAGTATTTTCTTATGATAACTTCAGTGTTATCCATTTTCATCAGGATATACGTCGATATTTTTTTAACTCTTGTTTTGGTGTACGCTATGTAGATAAACATAAGAATAAATGTATGAAATAACAGGTCAACACTATCTATCTATTGTTATTATAAAATTGACACTGACTTTTCATTTTATTTGACATATATATACGTTGAATACTTCAGGTTGGTAATTCTCGTTAGCTTCTTCAACTTGATTTATTTATTCAAATGAAAATAAACCGTATTAAAACAAATGTAGATATTATATTACATTGACGTATCGGGATGGCTAACGATAAGTATTTAAACAGAAGTGTCGGCTCCCTGGTAACACTATAATAATGTGAAATAACTTCAGTACTTTAGAAAAAACACAAAAAAAAGACACGAGTCAAGAGTTCGATCCCCAGGTGGCAGTACCAATGAGTTTTTCAAAAACTTATGTACGAATTACATCGTTGGCTTGCACATAAAGACGGCGACGGGCTTACCACCTGTCACGTTGTCCCGATAATATCTTCGGTGGAAGTTGGGTCAAAGGGTCTTAATTGTCTTGGCTAGACCTCTGTCTAGCCCTGGATTGGGAATTGCGTGACTTTGCCCTAGCATATGATCTGACACAACTGGTTATTTCGCCAACGCGGGTTCCGGATGTGGAGGATCATACACCTTCCCTGCTGGATCTTCTGCTGACCTCTCATCCCGATGGCTATGTGGTCTCCGTTGATGCCCCTATGGGTTCTTCGGACCACTGCCTGATCCGGAGTAAAGTGCCCATCATGTGCCCATTGTGGTCGCGATATGCAGGCCACCGTCGTGTATGGCTCCACAGGTCGGCGGATTGGGAAGGGATGCGGTCTTTCTTTGCATCCTACCCATGGAGGCAGGTTTGCATCTCGCTAGATAGTCCCGACGCCGTTGCTAATTCCGTCGCCGATGTGGTGCTCCAAGGAATGGAACTCTTCGTTCCTTCCTCTGTGGTGCCCATCGGTGGTAGATCAAAGCCTTGGTTTGGTGGCACCTGCAGATTGGCATCTCGCCAAAAGCAGCAGTGCTACCGGGCCTGGGTTAAAGCATCGGCGTCTCGGGATTCAAGAAGTAGTGTTTTTAAGAAGGAATATAACTCTGCCGCCAGGTCCTACAAAACAGTAATTACTGCGGCAAAGTCCAAGCACATTGGCAGAATTGGCGAGAAACTAGTTCGTCTTCCTTCGGGAACTCTTGCGTTCTGGTTCCTCGCCAAGGCTGTCCAAGGGAATTTCAGTCAGCCATCACTACCATCTCTGCACAGGGAGGACAACTCGCTGGCCCATGACGCAAAAGAGAAAGCTGATCTTCTAGGTTCTCTTTTTGCGTCCAACTCGACTCTCGATGACAGGGGGAACTCACCGCCGACCATCCCGTGCAGTGAGTGCTCTATGCCGGACATCCGTTACTTTCAGAGCTCAGTGCGATAAGCACTCCTCTCCCTGGACATCCAGAAGACGAGTGGGCCCGATTGTGCCCCCCTATTCTAACGCCCCCCGGTTCTAACGCGTCTTTTTCGGTACTCCTACTCTGAAGGCGTCGTCCCGATGACATGGAAGACAGCTTTGGTGCACCCGATCCCTAAGAAAGGGTCGCCTTCTTAGGGATCGGGTGCACCAAAGCTGTCTTCTCAGATCCAGGTAACTACAGACCGATCGCCATCACTTACTTGTTCTCCAAAATAATGGAGTCCATTATAAACTGCCAGCTCTAGAGGTACTTAGAGGAGCACCAGTTGATCAGTGACCGCCAGTGAAATTTTGTATTTGGGTCACTAGTTTTCTCACAGACCGGAGCATCAAGGTTGTAGTTGACGGTGCATGCTCGGACTCCATGTCTGTGAACGCTGGTGTCCCACAAGGCTGTGTGCTATCGCCAACCCTATTTCTTTTGAATATCAATGATATGTTACAAATTAGTAACATTCATTGCTATGCAAATAACAGCACTGGTGATGCTCTTTATACCGGCTGTGCCAATATTTCTCGGGAACACGTCGACGAGTACCGGAACAAACTTGTGTCTGAAGTCGAGATTTTGTTGGACAAAATCTCGGACTGGGGCCGACTAAATTTAGTCCAGTTCAACCCTAAAAAGACACAAGTTTGCGCGTTTACCGCTACGAAAAACCCTTCGTCGTGTCACCTCATTTTGAGAGCACTCCCCTAGTTGCCTCAGGCAGTATCCGAATCCTTGGCGTCGACATATTGAGCGACGTTCAGTTTCGTGGTCATATGGAAGGGAAGGCCAAATTGGCCTCTAAAAAGCTTGGCGTGCTCAGTAGAGCGCGACAGTACTTCATGCCGGCCCACCGCTTGCAACTTTATAAGGCGCAGGTTCGGCCGCACTTGGAGTACTGTTCTCATCTCTGGGCGGGGGCACCCCAGTGTCAGCTCCTTCCATTTGACCGTATTCAAAGAAGAGCAGCTCGAATTGTCGACGACCATACTCTATCCGATCGGCTAGATCCCCTGGCTTTGCAAAGATATGTTGCATCTCTTTGCATTTTCTATAAAATCTACTACGGGCAGTGCTCCGAAGAATTGTTCGGATTAATCCCAGCCGCTGAATTTCACCATCATACCTTACGACATAACCAAATATTTCATCAACACCACCTTGATGCTTGGCATTCCACCACAGTGCGTTTTTCGCGGAAATTACTGTCACGCACTTGCACTTTGTGGAATGAGCTGCCGTCAGCGGTTTTTCCGGACCGATACAACTTAGGGACCTTCCAGAAAAGAGCCTATACTTTTCTCAAAGACCGGAAACGCATCCGCTATTCCTCCGGTATTGCAGATGTTCATGGGCGGCGGTAATCTCTTACCATCACGTGTGCCACTTGCTCGTTTACCTCCCTCTTCTATAAAAAATAGAAAAAACAATAATACTGGCAGTAAAAAGTATATAATCAAAACTTGGCAGCTATCGTCTGAATCTGAAATATGGTTTTTGCTTTTATGCTACTAATATTCTTTGGGAGCATACAAAGTTCAGTCAAATTAGACCCAAAATAAGAGTAAAGCTAAATAGCTTTCCCCAGTAAGGAAAGAAAAATTTATTCAAGGTCAAAGGTAAAAAAATGATATGAAAATGCTAATGTAAAAACATCAGACTGATATTAAGAACACTATACAGCGGAGGTAACACATATACAGCGGAGTAAAATACTGTTACCACTGACCCAATTTATTTAAATAGTATAAAATTGACATAAATATAAAGCATTTTTTATTGATTTAAAGACAAAATAATAGTTTTATTTTAAATAATTTAAAGAGTAAATTGGAAAAGTATTGAAAAATGTAATGAGAAAAAAGTAACTATAGTCAAAGGGTGCTTGGTCGGAATTCAAATCAAGACATTCGAGTTCGATTCCCAGAAAGTAGGCTTGATTGGTTAGCTTGGACATTGGCAACCTGAAACGACGTGGCACGACGTGACAACAACCTGGCATGTTGTCGCAAAATATGCTCTCGTGAATTGTGAAACAAAAGGACTAAGTTGTCTAGACTAGACTGGCTACTCGTATGTTAGGAAAAAATATATAGAATGTTATTGGTTCTGGGCAAAGCATTTTAGGTTCTCAATTCGCCTGAAACTTAATTGCAAAATATTTAAAAAGGATTTAATTGTAAACTGTTGATATTGGAACCTTTGGTTTAATATACATACATACATATAATCACGCCTCTTTCCCGTAGGGGTAGGCAGATAGCACTTTTATCCACTTGCTACCATCCTTACATACTTGTTTCGCTTCGTTCACTTTTTAATATACCACGGTATAATGTACTTATATAAATTGGTATAAATAATCACTTGCGTATATTTTATTGCATAGTAAGCCACAGGCCAAATACGTACCGTTTAAAAATGTGAAACCGATTTAAAGTTTTTTAGTAGAAATAATAATTTAGTAGAGAGAAACTCATATTATTTGATGGTATCATTCTATAGCGTTATAGCTTGAAGTTAATGCTATAACAAATAAAAAAACTTAGAAAAAACCAAAACAACAAAATACAAATGGCGGCGGATCTACTTATCTTGTCAAGCCATTATAAATTGAACTCACGACCGTAATCATGATGAAAAACTTTCGTACGTTATTTTGATGATTAATTATTAATAGAACTATGTTTTAGCTTTTATATTTACATTTTTAATGTAAATAATCATCAAAAGAGTGCTAAAACCGTGTCGTTAACTAAATCCCGCTACAATGGAAGGTCATATTCACGAAGTACCAATTATACCACAACACATGACTCAAATGGTATTAAATCAACAACAGCATCAGCAGCAACAGCAACAACATCAACCGCAACAACAGCCTCTACAGCAACAACCTTCGATTGTACCAGACCAAATAAATGTACAAACAAATCCTGCAGAAGCACCTCCTGCAGCTCCTGAAGATGTAAAACCTAAATTTGAAAAGAAAAAGAAGGAAGCGATAGATGGACAAGCGAGAGAGATAATTTTTAAGGTCATTAAATTCTTTGAGAGCGAAAAACAAAACAGAGGCTACGCGTTTCCTGTAGATAACGTCGTAAAACGGGCTTGCGCTGCTACAGGCTTGTCAGAGAGCACAATAAAAAGAATTAAAAGGGACGGCTTGCGAGCGGAAGCCACCCACACGAAAATGACCGGGCCCAAGAAGAAGCGAGTTAGAAAGACAAAAGTGCAATTAGATTATTTCCAACTATGCGCGTTACGTGGTATTGTTAATAGTTACGGTAATCGTAAGGAAGTACCGACGTTAGGTAAAATTCTGGCGGCGGCGAAACACGAACTGAATTATAGAGGCGGTAAAGAATCGCTGAGGTTAATATTGCTGAATAAACTGGGCATTAAATTCAAGAAGTGCGAGAAGAAAAACAAGAAACCTCTAGAACCAAACATGCAGCCTATACAGCAGATACCAAATGTTATCACTCATCCACCTATGCAACCAGTAAAGCAGTTGGAGAATCAGTATATCTACAATAATATGATGCCTCAAGTACCGCCAGTGTCATATTGACTTTAATTGTTATTATTAGTAGTGATAATATAGTGAGGTAAAATTATAGGCAAATCATGGGGCTTCATTCAGACACTAAACATAATATATTACCAATTGGTATGGGTGTAAGAATAATCCACCCTCACTCTTTACATTGGTGTCTACAAATAATGGAAAAGCCATTGGTTATTGACAGATGGCTGGTTATCCATGTCAATAAATACTAGACAAAGATTCAACAAAGCAGTTATAGGCAGCAGGCTATGGTGGGAGGAATCTTGTACTGCAATCTCTAATCTGCTAAGCATGACAATGCAAACTCTCCCTTATGAGAGAGGCTTATGTACTGAAGTGAACTTTAATAGGCTGTTATGATGATAATTGCTGACTACATACAATGCAGGCATGTATATTTGAAAATTTGTATAGATGTAAGCTACACTGAAGTTTTTGGCATTACATATGAGTGACTTTTGTTTAAACTGACATGGGTGTGATATGTATATCTTACTACTGATACATTGTTTCACAAGCGTCAGTTAAAATTTTCAATACTTTTCATGTATATAATTAAACAAATATGTAATATTTATTTATTGTTATATTGAGATGGAATTTGTAATTGTTCTGATTAATTTTGTCAAAACTTTTAATAGGCAAGAAAGTATAATATCAACTAATGTGTGGAGCTTTGGTGGCAAGAGTATGATAGAACTGCAGAGTTTGAGGGTTCCAAATTTGCATTAGTTATTTGACTTTTTAAACATTTTATTTGCTGCCTCAACTTGCAATTCTCCGATCTTTTCAATGAGACCTTAATGTTTTGTTTTTGTTCAGAATTATATGTTCATTAGATTACCAACTAAAGGTGAAATACTAATTTAGGTTTGGTAAATTTATAGTACATTTTGTAGAGATAAAGTATTGGAGGAAAAGTAATGCGCACATAATTGTAAGTAACATTAGCCAACAATTCTTTGCTAAATTATCTTATATGTCTGTTTTGTATTGTCCTATAGACACTCCGAAACATCCTTACCAACATTAACATGAAATTGTGTTTAAATTTTTTCTTATACAGCTAAATAAATAGTATCATAGATAGGGACAATGTTACACACATTGCTCTGACTCCATAGTAAGTAGCCAAAACACTTGAATTGTGGATTCAGAAACGACAAATTTACCACGAAAACCCAGATTTAGGTTTCACATGGTTTTCTTGAGTTGGAATTAAACCGGGACTTCAGAACTGGCGATATCATGAAAACCAGTGCATATGTCACTCGTCCTCGGAGGTCGTCAAACATTCTACTAATAGCATACTATTATAATTTATAATATGATCTGATTATTATAGATAGATTGAAGTGGTATAGGCTACTTTAAAATCTAATTTTGATATGTATAAGATATCTTTATCTTAAAAATATTTAATGCATGCATTGTTATGTAAAAACTTTTCAGTTAGGTTAGGTGATCGGAATTCGAGTTGAAAGACACGAGTTCGATCCCCAAGGTATACCAATGAGTTTTTTTCAAAAAACTTAAGTTTGATTTATAACATTAGTTTGGACGTAAAGACTCGTCAAATAATAACCACCTGTCACATTGTCCCAAAAATGTCTGTAGTGGAAGGTGGGTCGAAAGGTCAATTGTCTAGATCTTAGTTTACCCCCGTAATGGGAATAGCGTGAAAATATTTGTTATAAAAAATTATCACAATATTTTCAGTCAACAGTAGCATAACATTCACATTTGTAAAGTATTGTATGCATTAATTCCCATTTCACCATATTTCACAAAAGCATTTTATCTAGTCTGGTATTTCTGTAGGTCTATATAAGTGAAAATTCAGTCACATAATACAAAAGGACGAAGAAAAATCGTGACTCAAATAATGGTAATACAACACTGCTTTATTATGAACTGTTATTAATTGTAGTTATGATATTTGTGGCTCAGGTTTGTTCCCCCGGTATGGCACCATTGAAATAGTGCCATACCTGGACCACAAGGAAATCTGAAATATATTGTAATAAAAAATATTATTTAGAGGATGCTTGAAATCGGATTATTTCCTTTGGAGCATATTTGAGAGATGGCCTTTCCCCAACAGTGGGATCTTACAGGCTGCTATTTATCATAAAAATCATAATTTGTATGGAGCTTTTATACTGTCGAGATATTAGATATGAAAATTGGTATCATGTAAATAATATATGTTTTTTTTTTCTGATACCAGTGCAAGTTATTATTATTAAATGTATTATTAGAATATATGCGTCTGTAAATAATTTTTACATAAAGTATTTTATAAATAGAACATTACTGTGTATAAATGGAGATCAAGTTCAGGAATATTTGATTTAATTCCATCAGCCTAATGGATTAGGGTTTCCGTTTGAATTCGGCATTAAGCTATTGCCGGGGGTTAGTTCAAATACAAGCAATGTTAACATTGCCAGTAATTTTTAAAAAAAAAATTTTTTTCCTAAGACTTGGTTCTGAGCCAATGTTGCAATGTCAAATCTATAGTACCTTATTTCATTATATTAATGATAGGTTTAATATATTATAAGGCTGAATACAATATTATATTATGGATTTTAATTATAATAAAATTGATTTATAAGTTTTAAAGTTGTTTATTTTCTTTTTTAACTATATGGGATAAAGAGCTCTTTTCATTCAGTAAAATATTAATATTACTAAGTTTCATAATCAAATAATTTAGGCAATTTTACACGATGATTTGATGGTTTGGGCATGTTGAGCGAAGGAGTAAAGACAGAATGGAATATTTTATACAAAGTTAACATTAAGGTGCGTCGAGATAGGCCGAGGCTAACTTTGAAGACCATGTGTGCAAATTGCTCTAAAAGAGGATGGCCAAGAGTACTCGGACACCTAGACGTGCGTGCATAAAAAAGTATGCAAGAATCGTAACACTCGTAGATCTGTTCGCTCTAGCTACCATGTCAGGGACTATGTGTTAAGATATAATAATAATAAAAAAAATCTTTTATTTAGTATAATTTGATATAACTAATACTTAGTTACAGTCGTTAAGGTAGTTTTATGTTTTTTCCACTCCTAAACTTCTAGTTTATTAATGAGAGGCCGCTGTAGACTCAAGCTGTTTCCGTGAATGGGCCTAATGCGAGGATACCACAGGCTACCATAAAGACTAATGTCTAAAGATTGCGGTGTAAACTTCTAAAATACCAGACCAAAATTTAATAGAAGTCACGATAGCCGAGTTGTTGGGTGGTCGGATTTCGAGTCGAGAGACCCGAGTTCGATCCCCAGGTGCCAGGCTCGTACCAATGGGTTTTTTAAAAACTTATGTACGAATTACATCGTTGGCTTGGACTAGAGCAGCAATAGCCTAATGGTTTAGGGTGCGGTCTGCGAAACATGACGTCGCAGGTTCGGGGCCCGCCATTCGACTATTGACGTAAACCAACTCCTGACACAAGCATTGCAGCTTAATTGGAGTGGTTAACAGGAATACTAGTAATGTTATTCGGCATTGCTAGTATTCTTTAAAAAAAATAAATAAATAAATAAAGGCGGCGACGGGCTCACCACCTGTCACGTTGTCCCGAAAATATCTTCGGTGGAAGGTGGGTCGAAGGGACTTAATTGTCTAGACTTGACCTCTGTCTACCCCTGTATTGGGAATTGCGTGAAGATATTTTATATATTTTGTAAAATTTAATAGAGCGGAGACGAGCAGCAGCGTCTAAGATGAGGGGTGTCCGGTACTGCGATCGCCAATCCGCTTACCACGCGTCATGATTCTGGTGAACGGGGAGAGGCTTATATCTTGCAGTGGACTATATGCTTGCAATTATTTATCATTTAGTGGTCCGTCTTCTTGTCTTCCATTCTTTATGAGTTTTATTAATAGTCACAATGGCCAAGTGGTTGAGTTATTGGAATTCGTGTCAAGAGACCAGAGTTCGATCCCTAGGTGGCTGGCTCGTACCAATAGGTTTTTTCAAAAACTTGTACGATTTAAGTTAGAATACGTTTGGCATAAGTTGGCTTGAACATCAAAACGATTACGTCACTTTGTCCCAAAAATATCTTCGGTGGAAGGTGGGTCGAAGGGACTTAATTGTCTAGACTTGACCTCTGTCTACCCCTGTATTGGGAATTGCGTGAAGATATTTTAATTGTTCTAATTTTACGTAGTGGTTTATTAGCTTCGTACAAGTAATTATTTATGGCTACCCTGAAGACTATGATAGAGTAACCTATTGTTAGATAAGTTAATGCCTTACTTGCTAGGTTCACATAATGATTTCTTATATATACGCGAATGGATACTACCTCCTGCCTGGGATCCCAGTCATAAATAAAATTAAGTCCAAAAGTCAAAGTCCAAGTGCAAGACCCCAAGCTACATTGAGCATTTTCTGCGTAAATCGGATCCAAAATTATTAAATAAAGTTGACGGTAGTCGAAGGTAATAATGACAGCGGTACGTTGAAGACCTGAGTCCTAAGTCACAACGGAAACTGTTTACAAATGGACGTAACAAAATAAAATAAAGTACGGTCGCTAGTAAAATTATATAATGACTTGCTAATATCTTTGCTTGTACAATGGTAAGGCCTTTAAAAGATGATTTCGCTGGTGCCCCTGTTTTTGTTTTATATTAGTCGGTGTTGCCGCAAACTGTAAAGCATCCGAGACTTCGGGAAGTTTGTACAAAACTAAATAAAACACGGTATAAAATCCGAAAATCGTTTTATTTTAGATATAATGCTTGTTTATTATCAGAATATCTTGTGCTGGGAGCGCTCGTGTGATTTTTTAGCGCAGAGCTGTGCAAAGGCCGCCGGGCATTGTGAGCATTTGTACGGCCTCTCACCTGTGTGGGTGCGTGTGTGGTTTAACAAGACCCTGTTTGTCTGTAAAAAAATCGTATGTAAAGTAATATATGCATAAATAAATAAATATATATCTTCACGCAAATCCCAATACAGGGGTAGACAGAGGTCTAGTCCAGACAATTAAGCCCCTTCGACCCACCTTCCACCGAAGATATTATCGGGACAACGTGACAGGTGGTGAGCCCGTCGCCGTCTTTATGCCCAAGCCAGTGATATAAATCGTACATAAGTTATGAAAAAACCCATTGGTAAGAGCCTGCCACCTGGGGATCGAACCCGGGTCTCTCGACTCGAAATTCCGACCACCCAACCACTCGGCTATCGTGACTTTTTATGTATAACATTTAATAAATAGAAAAGGTAGGCTCTGAGGCAAGGGCGTTGGGGCGGTACGGCGATAGTCGCGTGTTCGAATCCAGTTGAAATTTTAAACATTTTTACTCTTTAATTTAATAACAAAAAATTCAGCAAACTTATATGCTCGAAAATATTATCTTATGTAATATGTTATCAATGTTTCCTGGCTGTAAAATCATGAATATGAAGCTGTAATTTGCAAAAATAACCGTAGGTGTATGTAATAACCGATGCCAAAAAGAGGCATAAATAAAGAAAGAGATTTAAAACTTTAAATGATGCGTGTAGGACACGGTGGCTCAGAGGTATGAGCGTTGCCACGGTGCGGCGAAAGTCGCGAGTTCGAATCCCGCCCGTGTCAGTTGGAATTATTAAAAACATTTTTTCACTTTATTTATTTATTTATTAAGTCACGATAGCCGAGTTGTTGGGTGGTCAGAATTTCAAGTCGAGAGATCCGAGTTCGATCCCCAGGTGCCAGGCTCGTACCAATAGGTTTTTTCAAAAACTTGTACGATTTAAGTTAGAATACGTTTGGCATAAGTTGGCTTGAACATCAAAACGATTACGTCACTTTGTCCCAAAAATATCTTCGGTGGAAGGTGGGTCGAAGGGACTTAATTGTCTAGACTTGACCTCTGTCTACCCCTGTATTGGGAATTGCGTGAAAATATTTGTTATAAAAAATTATCACAATATTTTCAGTCAACAGTAGCATAACATTCACATTCACATCAAGTATTGTATGCATTAATTCCCATTTCACCATATTTCACAAAAGCATTTTATCTAGTCTGGTATTTCTGTAGGTCTATATAAGTGAAAATTCAGTCACATAATACAAAAGGACGAAGAAAAATCGTGACTCAAATAATGGTAATACAACACTGCTTTATTATGAACTGTTATTAATTGTAGTTGTGTTATGGCTCAGGTTTGTTCCCCCGGTATGGCACCATTGAAATAGTGCCATACCTGGACCACAAGGAAATCTGAAATATATTGTAATAAAAAATATTATTTAGAGGATGCTTGAAATCGGATTATTTCCTTTGGAGCATATTTGAGAGATGGCCTTTCCCCAACAGTGGGATCTTACAGGCTGCTATTTATCATAAAAATCATAATTTGTATGGAGCTTTTATACTGTCGAGATATTAGATATGAAAATTGGTATCATGTAAATAATATATGTTTTTTTTCTGATACCAGTGCAAGTTATTATTATTAAATGTATTATTAGATTATATGCGTCTGTAAATAATTTTACATAAAGTATTTTATAAATAGAACATTACTGTGTATAAATGGAGATCAAGTTCAGAAATATTTGATTTAATTCCATCAGCCTAATGGATTAGGGTTTCCGTTTGAATCCGGCATTAAGCTATTGCCGGGGTTAGTTCAAATACAAGCAATGTTAACATTGCCAGTAATTTTTTAAAAATTTTTTTTCCTAAGACTTGGCTCTGAGCCAATGTTGCAATGTCAAATCTATAGTACCTTATTTCATTATATTAATGATAGGTTTAATATATTATAAGGCTGAATACAATATTATATTATGGATTTTAATTATAATAAAATTGATTTATAAGTTTTAAAGTTGTTTATTTTCTTTTTTTAACTATATGGGATAAAGAGCTCTTGTCATTCAGTAAAATATTAATATTACTAAGTTTCATAATCAAATAATTTAGGCAATTTTACACGATGATTTGATGGTTTGGGCATGTTGAGCGAAGGAGTAAAGACAGAATGGAATATTTTATACAAAGTTAACATTAAGGTGCGTCGAGATAGGCCGAGGCTAACTTTTGAAGACCATGTGTGCAAATTGCTCTAAAAGAGGATGGCCAAGAGTACTCGGACACCTAGACGTGCGTGCATAAAAAAGTATGCAAGAATCGTAACACTCGTAGATCTATTCGCTCTAGCTACCATGTCAGGGACTATGTGTTAAGATATAATAATAATAAAAAAAATCTTTTATTTAGTATAATTTGATATAACTAATACTTAGTTACAGTCGTTAAGGTAGTTTTATGTTTTTTCCACTCCTAAACTTCTAGTTTATTAATGAGAGGCCGCTGTAGACTCAAGCTGTTTCCGTGAATGGGCCTAATGCGAGGATACCACAGGCTACCATAAAGACTAATGTCTAAAGATTGCGGTGTAAACTTCTAAAATACCAGACCAAAATTTAATAGAAGTCACGATAGCCGAGTTGTTGGGTGGTCGGATTTCGAGTCGAGAGACCTGAGTTCGATCCCCAAGGTATACCAATGAGTTTTTTCAAAAACTTAAGTTTGATTTATAACATTAGTTTGGACGTAGATCACAATAATAACCACCTGTCACATTGTCCCAAAAATGTCTGTAGTGGAAGGTGGGTCGAAAGGTCAATTGTCTAGATCTTAGTTTACCCCGTAATGGGAATAGCGTGAAAATATTTGTTATAAAAATTATCACAATATTTTCAGTCAACAGTAGCATAACATTCACATTCACATCAAGTATTGTATGCATTAATTCCCATTTCACCATATTTCACAAAAGCATTTTATCTAGTCTGGTATTTCTGTAGGTCTATATAAGTGAAAATTCAGTCACATAATACAAAAGGACGAAGAAAAATCGTGACTCAAATAATGGTAATACAACACTGCTTTATTATGAACTGTTATTAATTGTAGTTGTGTTATTTGTGGCTCAGGTTTGTTCCCCCGGTATGGCACCATTGAAATAGTGCCATACCTGGACCACAAGGAAATCTGAAATATATTGTAATAAAAATATTATTTAGAGGATGCTTGAAATCGGATTATTTTGGAGCATATTTGAGAGATGGCCTTTCCCCAACAGTGGGATCTACAGGCTGCTATTTATCATAAAATCATAATTTGTATGGAGCTTTTATACTGTCGAGATATTAGATATGAAAATTGGTATCATGTAAATAATATATGTTTTTTTTTTTTCTGATACCAGTGCAAGTTATTATTATTAAATGTATTATTAGATTATATGCGTCTGTAAATAATTTTACATAAAGTATTTTATAAATAGAACATTACTGTGTATAAATGGAGATCAAGTTCAGAAATATTTGATTTAATTCCATCAGCCTAATGGATTAGGGTTTCCGTTTGAATCCGGCATTAAGCTATTGCCGGGGTTAGTTCAAATACAAGCAATGTTAACATTGCCAGTAATTTTTTAAAAATTTTTTTTCCTAAGACTTGGCTCTGAGCCAATGTTGCAATGTCAAATCTATAGTACCTTATTTCATTATATTAATGATAGGTTTAATATATTATAAGGCTGAATACAATATTATATTATGGATTTTAATTATAATAAAATTGATTTATAAGTTTTAAAGTTGTTTATTTTCTTTTTTAACTATATGGGATAAAGAGCTCTTGTCATTCAGTAAAATATTAATATTACTAAGTTTCATAATCAAATAATTTAGGCAATTTTACACGATGATTTGATGGTTTGGGCATGTTGAGCGAAGGAGTAAAGACAGAATGGAATATTTTATACAAAGTTAACATTAAGGTGCGTCGAGATAGGCCGAGGCTAACTTTTGAAGACCATGTGTGCAAATTGCTCTAAAAGAGGATGGCCAAGAGTACTCGGACACCTAGACGTGCGTGCATAAAAAAAAATTTGAAAAAAGTATGCAAGAATCGTAACACTCGTAGATCTATTCGCTCTAGCTACCATGTCAGGGACTATGTGTTAAGATATAATAATAATAAAAAAAATCTTTTATTTAGTATAATTTGATATAACTGATACTTAGTTACAGTCGTTAAGGTAGTTTTATGTTTTTTCCACTCCTAAACTTCTAGTTTATTAATGAGAGGCCGCTGTAGACTCAAGCTGTTTCCGTGAATGGGCCTAATGCGAGGATACCACAGGCTACCATAAAGACTAATGTCTAAAGATTGCGGTGTAAACTTCTAAAATACCAGACCAAAATTTAATAGAAGTCACGATAGCCGAGTTGTTGGGTGGTCGGATTTCGAGTCGAGAGACCCGAGTTCTATCCCCAGGTGGCAGGCTCGTACCAATGGGTTTTTTTTAAAACTTATGTACGAATTACATCGTTGGCTTGGACATAAAGGCGGCGACGGGCTCACCACCTGTCACGTTGTCCCGAAAATATCTTCGGTGGAAGGTGGGTCGAAGGGACTTAATTGTCTAGACTTGACCTCTGTCTACCCCTGTATTGGGAATTGCGTGAAGATATTTTATAAATTTTTTAAAATTTAATAGAGCGGAGACGAGCAGCAGCGTCTAAGATGAGGGGTGTCCGGTACTGCGATCGCCAATCCGCTTGCCACGCGTCATGATTCTGGTGAACGGGGAGAGGCTTATATCTTGCAGTGGACTGCTTGCAATTATTTATCATTTAGTGGTCCGTCTTCTTGTCTTCGATTCTTTAGGAGTTTTATTAATAGTCACAATGGCCAAGTGGTTGAGTTATTGGAATTCGTGTCAAGAGACCAGAGTTCGATCCATAGGTGGCTGGCTCGTACCAATAGGTTTTTTCAAAAACTTGTACGATTTAAGTTAGAATACGTTTGGCATAAGTTGGCTTGAACATCAAAACGATTACGTCACTTTGTCCCAAAAATATCTTCGGTGGACGGTGGGTGCAAACGACTTAATTGTCTAGATCTCTGTCTACCCCTGTGTTGGGTATGGAGTGAAGATATTTTATTTGTTCTAATTTTACGTAGTGGTTTATTAGCTTCGTACAAGTAATTATTTATGGCTACCCTGAAGACTATGATAGAGTAACCTATTGTTAGATAAGTTAATGCCTTACTTGCTAGGTTCACATAATGATTTCTTATATATACGCGAATGGATACTACCTCCTGCCTGGGATCCCAGTCATAAATAAAATTAAGTCCAAAAGTCAAAGTCCAAGTGCAAGACCCCAAGCTACATTGAGCATTTTCTGCGTAAATCGGATCCAAAATTATTAAATAAAGTTGACGGTAGTCGAAGGTAATAATGACAGCGGTACGTTGAAGACCTGAGTCCTAAGTCACAACGGAAACTGTTTACAAATGGACGTAACAAAATAAAATAAAGTACGGTCGCTAGTAAAAATTATATAATGACTTGCTAATATCTTTGCTTGTACAATGGTAAGGCCTTTTAAAAGATGATTTCCGCTGGGCGCCCCCTGGCGCCTTGTTTTATATTAGTCGGTGTTGCCGCAAAACTGTAAAGCATCCGAGACTTCGGGAAGTTTGTACAAAACTAAATAAAACTCGGTATAAAATCCGAAAATCGTTTTATTTTAGATATAATGCTTGTTTATTATCAGAATATCTTGTGCTGGGAGCGCTCGTGTGATTTTTTAGCGCAGAGCTGTGCAAAGGCCGCCGGGCATTGTGAGCATTTGTACGGCCTCTCACCTGTGTGGGTGCGTGTGTGGTTTAACAAGACCCTGTTTGTCTGTAAAAAAATCGTATGTAAAGTAATCGTATGTAAAGTAATCGTATGTAAAGTAATATATGCATAAATAAATAAATAAATATCTTCACGCAAATCCCAATACAGGGGTAAACAGAGGTCTAGTCTAGACAATTAAGCCCCTTCGACCCAACTTCCACCGAAGATATTTTCGGGACAACGTGACAGGTGGCGAGTCCGTCGCAGTCTTTATGTCCAAGCCAGTGATATAAGTATTTAAGTTATGGAAAAACCCATTGGTAAGAGCCTGCCACCTGGGGATCGAACTCAGGTCTCTCTCGACTCGAAATTCCGACCACCCAACCACTCGGCTATCGTGACTTTTTATGTATAACATTCAATAAATAGAAAAGGTAGGCTCTGAGGCAAGGGCGTTGGGGCGGTACGGCGATAGTCGCGTGTTCGAATCCAGTTGAAATTTTAAACATTTTTTCTCCTTAATTTAATAACAAAAAATTCAGCAAACTTATATGCTCGAAAATATTATCTTATGTAATATGTTATCAATGTTTCCTGGCTGTAAAATCATGAATATGAAGCTGTAATTTGCAAAAATAACCGTAGGTGTATGTAATAACCGATGCCAAAAAGAGGCATAAATAAAGAAAGAGATTTAAAAATTTAAATGATGCGTGTAGGACACGGTGGCTCAGAGGTGTGAGCGTTGCCACGGTGCGGCGAAAGTCGCGAGTTCGAATCCCGCCCGTGTCAGTTGGAATTATTAAAAACATTCTTTCACTTTATTTATTTATTTATTTAGTCACGATAGCCGAGTTGTTGGGTGGTCAGAATTTCAAGTCGAGAGATCCGAGCTCGATCCCCAGGTGGCAGTACCAATGAGTTTTTCAAAAACTTATGTACGAATCTGATCGTTGGCTTGGACATAAAGACGGCGACGGGCTCACCACCTGTCACGTTGTCCCGATAATATCTTCGGTGGAAGGAGGGTCGAAGGGACTTAATTGTCTAGACTAGACCTCTGTTTACCACTGTATTGGGAATTGCGTGAAGATATTTTTTTTTATTTTTTCAATTTAATTTAAAACAAAAATTCATCATATGTATAAAATTCTTTAAAAAATCCACAAAATTTGCATTATAATATTGATGTTTACGACTTGCGTGAACGAGTAGCGTACACATAGCCATGGTGTCGCCAGCTCCATTGTCCAGGGTTCGATTCCCGGTCGGGTCAACGTAGAAAACTACTCTTACTGCATTGTCTCGGGTCTGGGTGTTTGTGGTACTATCGTTGTTTCCGATTCCCATACCACAAGGCTTTAGCATCTTACATTGGGATCGGAGCAATGTATGTGATGTTGTCCCTATCTATGTATGTATGTATTTACGTAATAATAACGAGGATAGCAGAGTGGTTGGGTGATTTAAATCAGGAGAATGGAATTCAATCCCCAGGAAGCATTGCATTCAGCAACAAGTTTTTTATTTTCAAGACAGCAAAGAAATTTCTGTACAATTTGTTATGCTTGCTCGGAACATCAAGATTGCGACAGCATCTTGCATAAAATCATAAAAATAAGGAAATATATTATCAATAATGTTTGGATGCAGTTTATTCGTATGAATCCACATTTCAACGGAGCTTATTTTGGGACAACGTGACAGCTGGCGAGCCTTTCACCGTCTATATGTCCAAGCGAACGACATAAATAGTACATAAGTTTTTGAAAATCCCATTGATTCGAGCCTGCCACCTGGGGATAGAACTCGAGGTCTCTGGACACGAATTCCGATCACCCAACCACTCGGCTAATCGTCATCAGGTTTTGTAAGAGACAACTAAGAGAAAAGTCTCGAAGAAATGACCATGGCTTCCAAGAGATGGCGCTATAACCTATATCTCTAAAAAAACCCAGAGCAAAATTAAATAACGGCAGCGTCCAGAGTGTCGGGTTACGGCAATCGCCAATCCGTGGCGATTTAGGGGCTGTTAAATTAATATCAAAATAAATCTACTCACACTAAACCCACGGCCGCATATTTCACATATCTTGTTTTTAGGCGGGAACGTTTTCTCGTGGACGCGGAGTCTATGGTTTCTCAATGCGTACCCAGTGACGTAGTACTGTTAAGAAATTTGAAAGATATAGTCAATCTCTTTCTTACATACTTACATAGATAGGGACAACGTCACATACATTGCTCTGATCACAAAGTAAGCAGCTTAAGCACTCGTGTTATGGAATCGGAAACAACGAAGGCACCACAAACACCCAGACCCGAGAAAATGTAGGAAAAGTGGTTTTTCTACATTGACCTGACCGGGAATCGAACCCGGGACCTCGAGATGGCGACACCTTGAAAACCGGTATTTACGCCTCTCGTCCACGGAAGTCGCCATGTACATAGATTTTGAAAAAAAAACTCATTCGTACAAGCATACCTCCTGAGATTGAACTCGGGTATCTTGACCCGAGTTCCGATCACCCAACCACTCGGCTGTCGTGACCACCATCAAACAATTTACCTTGTCGCAGAGCTCGCAGTAGTGTCGGGATTTCTTCGCGTGGAACAATTTGTAATGGTTATTCATGTAGTTCTTCCTCGAAAACACTTTGCCACACTCGGGGCAAGGGACGCTGGAATATGGAAAAGTATCATGGATAAATAAATAATTTTTTCCTCATCAAGTAAGGTTGACTGGTAGAGAATGCCATATGGCATTAAGTCCGCCCATTGTTACATATTTTTAAATAAGGTGTAAACAATAAAGCATAAATAAAATAAATGTCTTCACGCAATTCCCAATACAGGGGTAGACAGAGGTCTAGACAATTAAGTACCTTCAGACCCCCCTTCCACCGAAGATATTTTCGGGACATCGTGAAAGGTGGTGAGCCTGTCGCCGTCTTTATGTCTAAGCCAACGATATAAATCGTTCATAAGTTTTTGAAAAACCCATTGGTTCGAACCTACCGGACCGAACTCGGGTCTCTTGACTCGAAATTCCGACCACCCAACCACTCGGCTATCGTGACTTTTAATATCATGGATAACGTAAAAAGAATAGGCTGTGGAAAACTTTCTTTTTGTGCTTTTATAAATACATAACGTCTACACTCCCGGTGGGTAATAAAAGACAGAGGGGGGATAACGTAATACTTCTACTTCTTTGCAGCCTATCAAGAGTCCACTGCTGCACATTGGCCTCATTCCTAGAAGGATTAGCTGTAATCGCCACGCTCGGCAAGCGAATTGGCGATCACAGTACTAGACACCTCGCAACTCAAACGCATATGCCCGTCAACAGATTGCTGAAATGGTCACCCGTCATCTTTCGGTAACCAATACGACTTTCAATTTCTCCCTCAGTCGTCTCTTACGACACCCACGGAAAGAGAGGGGGTTGGTGTTATTCTTACGCCAGTACCACATGGACACATTATTAATGTATAGTTATTTCATAATTAAATTAATAAATATCTTCACGCAATTCCCAATACAGGGGTAGACAGAGGTCTAGTCTAGACAATTAAGTACCTTCAGACCCCCCTTCCACCGAAGATATTTTCGGGACATCGTGAAAGGTGGTGAGCCTGTCGCCGTCTTTATGTCCAACGATATAAATCGTACATAAGTTTTTGAAAAACCCATTGGTTCGAGCCTGCCGGACTGAACTCGGGTCTCTTGACTCGAAATTCCGACCACCCAACCACTCGCCTATCGTGACTTTTAATATCATGGATAACGTAAAAAAATAGGCTGTGGAAAACTTTCTTTTTGTGCTTTTATAAATACATAACGTCTACACTCCCGGTGGGTAATAAAAGACAGAGGGGGGATAACGTAATACTTCTACTTCTTTGCAGCCTATCAAGAGTCCACTGCTGCACATTGGCCTCATTCCTAGAAGGATTAGCTGTAATCGCCACGCTCGGCAAGCGAATTGGCGATCACAGTACTAGACACCTCGCAACTCAAACGCATATGCCCGTCAACTGATTGCTGAAATGGTCACCCGTCATCTTTCGGTAACCAATACGACTTTCAATTTCTCCCTCAGTCGTCTCTTACGACACCCACGGAAAGAGAGGGGGTTGGTGTTATTCTTACGCCAGTACCACATGGACACATTATTAATGTATAGTTATTTCATAATTAAATTAATAAATATCTTCACGCAGTTACCAATACAGGGGTAGACAGAGGTCTAGTCTAGACAATTAAGTCCCTTCGACCCACCTTCCACCGAAGATACTTTCGGGACAACGTAGCAGGTGATGAGCACGTCGCCGTTTTTTATGTAGAAGCCAACGATGTAATTCGTACATAAATTTTCGAAAAACCCATTGGTACGAGTCTGCCACCTGGGGATCGAACTCGGGTCTCTTGACTCGAAGTCCGACCACCCAACCACTCGGCTATAGTAACTTTTTCTGATGCATCTGTCCGTCACCAGATTGCTGAAATGTTTATTCCGCCAACTTTCGGTAGCCAATTTTCAATTTCTCCCTCAGTCGCCTCTTACGACACCCACGGGAAGATAGGGGATGGTATTATTATTACGCCGGTACCACATGAGATCGGAAATATACGTGAAAGATAATTTATTATATTTTTAACTGAAAAAAGTTAACTACACACTAAGTTAATTAATTCAAGTTAGCCTTGGGATTGGGTGATCGGAGTTCGAGACAAGAGACCCCGGGTTCGATCCCCGAATTATGGCGTCGAAAAACGAATTACCACCGACCGGCTCAACACTTTGCCACGAAAGTACTGAATAGTCTTGACCCCTGTCTACCCTTTAACGCGCGAGGATGACAAAAAAAGAACCCACCTAACCGGTTTCGGCGGCCGGTGTATATAAGCGGTGTTCAGGTGCCTCCTGTATGCGTACACGCTGGCGAACTGCTTGTCGCACTCGACGCAGTACGAGAGCTCCGTCTTGCTCAGGTCGTAATATAACTCCGGGTGGAGTCTCCTGCTGTGGGAATGCAGGGCGTCGACGCTTCTGCACGTGAGGCCGCATTTGTAGCAGATTGGCGGTAGGTGGTGGCGTCTGTTGGATATTGAACTTTAAGGCCTTGGGAATAGGTATTGAATTTGATTGGCTAATGGTAGGTGATAGTCTTGCTCAGTGGTAGCTTGTGGCGTCTGTTGGATATTGAACTTTAAAGCCTAGGTAATAAGTATTGCATTTGATTAATAATTGTCTTGGTGAAGTCGTAATATAACTCCGGGTGGAGTCTCCTGCTGTGGGAATGCAGGGCGTCGACGCTTCTGCACGTGAGGCCGCATTTGTAGCAGATTGGCGGTAGGTGGTGGCGTCTGTTGGATATTGAACTTTAAGGCCTTGGGAATAGGTATTGAATTTGATTAGCTAATGGTAGATGATTGTCTTGCTCAGTGGGTAGTGCTGGCGTCTGTTGGATATTGAACTTTAAAATCTAGACAGTAGTTATTGAATTTGATTAGCAATTGACTTGCAATTGTCTTGGTGGAGGTAATAATACTGCTCCAGGAATCTTGGGGATGTAGGGCTTCAATGTTTCGGCACGTCCGGCCGCATTTGCAGAAGATTGACCTTAGGTGGTTGCGTTTGTTCGATATTCAACTTTAAAACCTTGACAAAAAGTATTGAATTAATTGACAATCTATTGATTATTGTCTTTTCGATAATTTAACTTTGAAATATATATATAGTACAGTTTTTAGGGTAGCAAGAGTAGTAAATAGGCGGTACCGTTAAAAATGTAACTATAGGAAACAGTTTGCTCGGAATAGAAACGACCCCAATACAAATTGTGCATGGAGGCCCTCCGCGCGAAAGAAGTGAAACTTCGTAATGTGGAAATGAAAATAGGAAGGTGTAGAAATTACACTGTCGCTCTGTCTCTTTCTACTCCACTACCCCAGGAGCGTGGACTGTTTAAGGAAACAGTACTTTCATAACCCCTTCATGGTAGCGTTATAGGAAGATTACATAAGAATTTTGTACATATATCTTCACGCAATTCCCAATACAGGGGTAGACAGAGGTTTAGTCTAGACAACTAAGTCCCTTAGACCCACCTTCCGCCGAAGATATTTTCGGGACGACGTGACAGGTGGTGAGCCCGTCGCCGTCTTTATGTCCAAGCTTACGATACAAGTACGTACATAAGTTTTTGAAAAACCCATTGGCACGAGCCTGATACCTGGAGATCGAACTCGGGTCTCTCGACTCGAAATTCCGACCATCCAACCGCACAACCACTCGGCTATCGTGACTTATAAGCGCATAAGGAATTTCACTTAAAAAATACTTCTTAAAATACTTAATTTCTTCAGGCACTGAAAGGCTACGGTGGAATAAACCTCACATACATACCTTAGGAACCCTACCAATAGCCATGTGAGAACTGAAAAATTAAATAAGAACCACTAGGTTACTGTGAATTAAAAACATACAAACTTGATGTGCGTCTCCAATGAGCGCTTCTTAACAAACGTCTTCCCGCAGTGGTCGCATATCATCTTCTGATGCAGATCCTTGTAGTGACGGATGAACTCGCGGAATGAACTGACAAAAATAGAAAATAGTATATTACGTCACAGAGTATATATTATTACGTCACAGACTATATATTTTCTTACAAACATAGACAGGGACGTGATCACATACATTGCTCCGATCACAAAGTAAGCAGTCACGATAGCCGAGTTGTCGGGTGGTCGGAATTTCGAGTCGAGAGACCCGAGTTCGATACCCAGGTGGCAGTACCAATGAGTTTTTCAAAAACTTATGGACGAATTTCATCTTTGGCTTGGACATAAAGGCGGCGACGGGCTTACCACCAGTCACGTCCCGAAAATATCTTGTGGAAGGTGGGTCAAAGGGACTTAATTGTCTAGACTTGACCTCTGTCTACCCCTGTATTGGGAATTGCCTGAAGATATATATACATTTTTTTTATTTATACAAAGTAAGCAGCTAAAGCACTTGTGTTATGGAATCGGAAACAACGTAGGTACCACAAACACCCAGACCCGAAATAATGTAGAAACATTTAGGCATTCAAGTCACAATAGCCAAGTGGTTGTGTGGTTGGGTGGTCGGAATTTCGAGTCAAGAGACCCGAGTTCGATGGTGGCAGGCTCGTGCCAATGGGTTTTTCAAAAACTTATGTGCGAATTATATCGTTGGGTTGGTCATAAAGGCGGCGACGGGCTCACCACCTGTCACGTCGTTCCGAAAATATCTTCGGAGGAAGGTGGGTCGAAGGGACTTCATAGTCTAGACTAGACCTCTGTCTACCCCTGTATTGGGTAATTGCGTGAAGATATTTATTTATTTAGGTATTATGACGCTCCACAAAATCGCAGCCCCGTAGACATGAAGATACTTTTAGATTTTAGATTTATCAGTGCTAGAGTCACGCTTCAGCCTTTGCTGTTGCATGCATGGGCCGGCTCGACCGGGGAAGTACCACGACCTCACAGAATACCGGCGTGAATAGAAGTCTAACAAACTTCTGCGTTTCGTCTGGTGAGTGCAGGTAACCGGAGGCCCACACCCCCCCCCCCCACTAATGGGGGGGGCATGAGGCCGGCAACGCATCTGCTATGCCTCTGGTATTGCGGGTGCTCATTAGCGGCGGTAATCACTTACCATCACGTGAGCCACCTGCTCGTTTGCCTCCCTTTTCTATAAAAAAAACCAACACATTTACGAAGAAAATTATTAATTCAATAAAATTAAATGCGTCACAATCCTTGCGTCTTTCGTTTTATTGAATTAATAATTTTCTTCGTAAATGTTCGTTTAAGTTTAATGGGATCTTTATATACTTTCCTGCTATGCATGTACATATTTAAGCGAACAAATAGCTAAACAAAAAAATATTCACTCACCCATAGACGCCCTCGCAATAATTACACCGGTACGTGAACTGGTGCACTCGTACGAGGTGCCTGTTCATTTCCGGTCGCGACTTGCACACTTCCGGGCAACGGTTGCATACGTACACGGTATGACTCCGCCAGTGCTCGTGCAGTTCAAGCATCGTCGGGATATTTGTGTAGTGCTGGCATTCGGTGCACTTGTACGGTCCCGTAGGCTGGATGATAAGATTATTTTAAATACCTTTAAACTGTCTATAAAATAACATTTATCGACGCTATTCTTGTGTATTTATTCAATTACTTTTAAAAACTATAAATAAATATCTTCACGCAATTCCCAATATAGGTGTAGACAGAGGTCTAGTCTAGACAATTAAGTCCTTTCGACCCCCCTTCAACTGAAGATATTTTCGGGAGAACGGACAGTTGGTGAGCCCGTGCCATCTTTATGTCCAAGCCAACGAAATGAATCGTACATAGATTCTGAAAAAACCCCATTGGTACGAGCCTGTCACCTGGGGAACGAACTCGGGTCTCTTGAGACGAAATTCCGACCACCCAACCACTCGAATATCGTGGCTTTTAAAACTACGCATTTATATATCTATATGTATGTAAGTCGCACATAATGTCTCGACAGCCGAGTGGTTGAGTGTTCGGAATTCGAATCGAGAGACCTGTGTTCGATCCCCGAGGCACGTACTTTTTTTTCTTGTCTTGGTGGTTACAAAATTTTTCTAACATTAATACCAAATTCATGATGTCACCAATTCTCAGATCGCGGGTTCGATTCTTTCGTCTCCGATCTGGCTGTTTATGGTACCTTCATTGGTTCTGATTACATAATACTTTCATATCGAGCAGTGTATGTGATATTGTCCTTTCTAATTTACTTGTCCATTTATTTATAAATGAGTACATACCGGTGGATGTTTTATAAGCTGATGTCGTTTCATATCGATAATCTGTTGAAATCCAATTTTACAAATTTTACAGACGAACCGTGGACTCTTCTTGTGTGTTAATTTCTTTCGCCTTTCCAATATATCTTCTATAATCTTTACATTCACTGTGCATTTTGTGAAATAATTGTCTATATTATCTATATCTATGTTATTCTTAGTTATGGTCGCTTTTTTTCTGTAGTTGTGTTGTCTTATAGTCTTCGAAATCAGTTTCTCTTTCTCTTTTCCATATTCACCTTTAGGCTTTATACTATCGTAGATGTCTATATCAATATTTTTCATATTCGCTTCTGAGTCATCACTATGGTCCGTTTTAATTTTGTCAATAAATATCTCTCTTTTAATTTCATTTTCAAATTTCGAAGCATCATCATCAATTTTGTATCGCGCACTGTTGTTCCTTACTTTAAGTTTGTCAAAATCAACTCCTTCTTTATTTGCTTTTTCTTTTACGATGGCTTCTTCTTCTGTTTCGTATTCCGCGTTAATATCAGTCTCTTGAAAATCGCTTTCATACACTGTATCATAATTATCGTCTGTCACTTTATTCTGTAGGGATTATGTGGCAACATTAAACAATAATTAAAAAAACTGAACGTTTAATTATGTAATTATAAAATTAATGCACATGAAACTAATAATATCACATATAGTGATAACAATTAAAGTAGTTTAAGCTATGGATTATGCCAAATCGCATACAGACACGCATTATCAATAGATAAGAAACACAAAAATACATAACATACATACATAATGACCAGTAAACCTGCACTGCAGCGTCTTGGCCATACCATAAAGATGTATCATCATAATTTACACGCATGGCAGGCGCGCTGGCGATAGCTGTATGAAACATACTGCACTTTACCCGCGCAGATTGCCAGCCTGTATTCAAAATCACGGAGGTCATTTTGAATAAACTTTAGTGTCATAAGAATCGATGTTTTGTTAAGTTCATTTTGGTATATAAATAGTTACGTAATGAATAAACTTGTTTTAATTACTTTAGGATAAACATGTGACAGGATTTGTGACCTGACTAGGTATGTATGTATGAATGTATATATGAATGCATGTTTACACTGTAGATCTTTTCACTTACTTTGTCAATATAAATTACTTTTCTATTCTCTTCCACAATTTCATTGGTATCTCCTTCAATTTTGTATTGTAATTCATGATCAGTCTCTTCGCAATTGCTTTCATAAATAGTATCAAAATTTTTCTTCGTTACTACACCCAATGTTGATAAGGTGAATTCTTTATTTTTATTCTGTAAACAGTTTTCACCATAGGCAATACATTTGCACATAAAACAATTACTAAAAATATAGTTACCTTAATAGTCACGATCCTGGTCGGAATTTCGAGTAAAGAGACCCGCGTTTGATCCCCTGGTGACCGGCACGTACCAATGGGTTTCAAAAACTTATATATGAATTATATCGATGGGTGGAAATAGAGTCGGCGACGGGCTCACCACCTGTCACGTTGTCCCAAAAATATCTTCGGTGGAAGGTGGGCCGAAACTACTTAATTGTCTAGACCTCTGTCTACCCCTGTATTACGTGAATTGGAATTACGATAAGATATTTCTACTTTATTTTACAAAAAATAGACCTTTATGGTACTAAGGGAAAGGTATATAAATAATATAATATAATAATAATAGTATTCATTTTGACACTTGCATACATTTTATGAGCGAAAAATGGATTCTCCTTTTAAGCGAAATTATGCTTGTAATAGGAGAATCCACTTTTTCAGTATGCTCACAACAATCAAATTGTTTAAGGTATCTTTTTCTTGGCATATACTGTTATATGCCAAGAATAATAAATGCTTATCTATACTAAAACACACACTGTAAGCAAAGTTATACCCTAAGTTAATTTACATTAGACTTACAATTAAACAAAACTAACGATTCCTCACGCAATTTCCAATACAGGGGTAGACAGAGGTCTAGTCTAGACAATTAAGTCCCTTTGACCCACCTTCCACAAGATATTTTCGGGACAACGTGACAGGTGGTGAGCCCGTCGCCATCTTTATGTCTAAGACAACGATGTAATTCCTACAAAGGTTTTTTGAAAAACCCATTGGTACGAGCCTGCCACTTGGGAAACGAACTCGGGTCTCTTGGCACGAAATTCCGACCACCCAACAACTCGACTATCGTGGCTACATAATGTCAAAGATATATACTTACATACATTCATCAAATAAAAATTCTAAAGGGAAAACTTTACCCATTGGGCAAAAACAATTCAGTGAACTTGGATCGAGTGGTATCGATTTTCAAGGTGTCTTCAGGTCTGAGGGTTTGATTCCCAGACGGGTCAATATACCCACTAAAACACTATGTAAGAAAACCACTTTTTCTATATCTAATACATAAAATTCTCATGACATGGTGTTTGTAATTAAAATTCTCCGAAACCGCTCTGCCGATTTTCGTGAAATTTTGTGTGCATAAGTCTGCGAATCGGACAACATCTATTTTCGTCCCCCTAAATGTTAAACTCAATTTTTTTTTCATAAAAAAAATATCTTCACGCATTCCCAATACAGGGGTAGACTGAGGTCTAGTCTAGACAATTAAGTTAATCTATACTAAAACACACACTGTAAGCAAAGTTATACCCTAAGTTAATTTACATTAGACTTACAATTAAACAAAACTAACGATTCCTCACGCAATTTCCAATACAGGTGTAGACAGAGGTCTAGTCTAGACAATTAAGTCCCTTTGACCCACCTTCCACAAGATATTTTCGGGACAACGTGACAGGTGGAGAGCCCGTCGCCGTCTTTATGTCCAAGCCAACGATGAAATTCGTACAAAGGAAAAACTCATTGGTACTGCCACCTGGGGATCGAACTCGGGTCTCTTGACTCGAAATTCCGACCACCTAACCACTCTGCTATCGTGTGTTTTTTTTCATGATACAGCATACAAAATACATGCCACCTTAAATTTTCACCCCCCCCCCCCTCTTCCCCATGATCAACCTCCTATTTTTTATATGGCAAAACTATGTTTGCGGGGTCAGCTAGTCCTCTCTGTATGCCTCAGGTCTAGGTGTTTCTGACACGTTTGTTGTTTCTGATTCCATAACACAAGTGCTTTAACTACTTACTTTGGGATTGGAGCATTATATGTGTTATTGGTCCTATCGATTTATCTATCTAAAGATATGGGATAGTGCAAAAGTTTCTATAAATGGAAATAATCCAATGTTATTGCTATGACTGCAGTGAGACTGACTTTGATGCATTCACATTTGTTTATGGTTTTGCTAAGCTTTCCTTTAACTACAAGCACATATGTAATAGTTTGATGTATCATACCAAAGGATAACCAGTCTGCTGCAGTAGAATTTGTGCTTGATTAATTTGTTCCTGGAACTTCAATGATCTTCGTAATATACTTATGCATTCCCAGCACAACCATATATCAGAATAATCCAATCCCTGTAATGCCAAAAATAATGTTTTATTTTTCAATAAGATATTATAAAATATCTTCACGTCATTCCCAATCCTAGTGTAGATGGAGGTCCCTTCAACCAACCTTCCAATGAAGATATCTCTAGGACCGAGTGACAAGTGGTGAGCCTGTCGCGGTCTTTATGTCCAAGCCAACAATATATAAAAAAAGTAATACAAAATATCTTCACACCATTACCAATTCAAGGGCATTTTCCCATACTGAGGTAGACAGAGGTCTAGACAATTAAGTCCTTTCGACCAACCTTCTACCAAAGACACAACAGGTTACACCTTTAAAAGCAGTGTAAAATAACATCTTTATTGTAGTACAAGTGGATTTTTGACATACAGATATAAAATACAGATAACAGTGCTGAGTACATAATTAATTCTTTGTTGTTTATGAATATTTGTTTTTTTAAGTAAGTTTTATGTAGTTGTGAGTTGTCCTAAATAATGAAATTAAGTGACAGTTGTTATGAAAGAAAGTGGTTAGGTAAATAAATTGAAAGTTATGTTTATACTCTACTCTACTCTTTTTAAAATATTGAATAACTTGTAAATATGGTACGTACATAATATATAGAACTGCATATGTATTTGATAATTTTATATATTTGACAGTGCTCTATTTTAAGTTCTACCTTTTATTACATTAAAGATAAATTTCTACATCATTAAACTCTCTCTAGTGCAATCTGCTTTTACATGTTATCATGTTATAGGCACACTTGAAGATTTATCAAGCGAGCTTTAGAAATACAAATGTATGCAGCTAATAGAATACTGTTTCCGATTACATATTGCAACTATTCCATAAATGTAATGAATGTCAAAGTCAGTTTATACATTCTTGAAAACTTATTTACCAATGTCTCAGAGACAGTTTTCCTTAAAATTTTGCTCTCAACTTTGTAAATTATGGGTATTTATAATAAATGTTATATTTTGGTACAAACTTACACTAACCTGAAGTTGGGATATTCTATAAAATATATCCGAATATTCACCTAAAGGAGTAACATTTCTATCTTTACATAAACAGCCTCGGCAAAAGATATCCGAAGTGACCAGTTCAAATTTAACTTTGTTCATAATGGTTCGTTTTCACTAAGAATAGTAAACAAGTTAGATTTTAATGTTAAATACATTTTATCCGTTCCATACTCAACGTAAGTCTAAACAGTTATAATATATAGAAAAAAAAATTGATTTCTTTTATTTTCATCAATATCATCAAATGGAATTATAACAAACTAATATATAAAATATAAACATCGACCTTAAAGCCATACAATTGTCAAACTTCAAAACAAGTAACAGTGTATGCAATAAAAGTGGTTTTAAAATAATCTATGCTATATGAATCTATAGTTGGAAGCACAAACACCACAAGTTTCAACCCCGTGTAGAACAAGAATAAGAATTACAGCAATGTGAGCATTTATTTTAAAAAAAAGTATGTGTTACAATTGTAAACGTTATCAGTTCGTATGTTTCTAAATGGGTTGAAAAAGGGAAACTAAACAGAAAGTATTTACATAATCGGAAAACTATCCAAAAAAAATCATTAAAACACACGAAAAATCATGTCGCGAAAAATGAAAGAAGGAGCTTTAGATACTGCAAATTTTCTTCAAGGTGAAAATTTTGATGATAATCAATAATACTTTTTATTTAATAATACTTTTAAAGACATTATTGGTTTATTGAATCCCTGCTGGTTTTGTAATACAAAATTAGCTATTTTAAACCTGAATAAATACTTTTGGTAAAGACAACATGTTAGAACAAGTTTGGGTTTAGGTTTAGAGAGAATTTTTATTTCATATTAAGAACACAGTTCACTTCTACACGAAAACTTAAATATTGACATAGTATGTAATTATGCGTACTGTATTATAGTTTACTTCAAAAAATAAATAGTAAGGACATTTCTTTAAGCAGCAATGCTTAGTTGTTTCTATTTATTATATTTAAGAAATTTGAAATTTTATTTTGTTAATTTATCGTATGATATACGAAATCATTTTTAAATGCACATGAAAATAATAAAAATATTGTATTCTGATAAGAGAGATTTTAAAAAATCAACTGAAAAAGGCAGAATTACTATTTATTCGTCAGAACAGTTATTTTCACTAATTGTACACTAGACGTCGGTCATGTCAGTACGCACGGTTCCTTTTCATACCCTCCCACAATAGTAGTTATTAAAGATGAAACATAATAGGTGAAATACACACTGATATTTGCAAGTACGAGTACACCTAAATGCTTATTCTACAAACCTTTTCCACAAGAAATTAGTAGTATGCATTTTTACGAACTTGTTATTAATATGTATCGTATCTTTTCGAGTATGTATCTATCTAATAATATATGTACATAAAAAGTGTTTTATAAACTCGTGGATTTGTACAACGGTACAATGAAGATTACGGTAGTAATCTTCATCGTACCGTGGATAAAAGCACTCGACGAAAACACTCGACGCTCTTCCGCTCTCGTGACGTAATCTTCCGAAACCTCTTCCGATCTGTAATAGAGAAATACCTAAAACAGAAGTTGAGACAAGAGAATACCCAATTTCCATAACGCCAAACTCGAATTTACAAAGGGAAGAGATACACCCGATCTTCAATGACCATGTTCTCGAGGGAGGGAGAAGAATCGGATCAAGTCCTCCACGAAGACCATTACAATGAAGCCGAAACGACAGTTCCAGAAGAATTTTATGACGCTGAACCACCGCCAACCGGCTATAGTCTGAGAGATCACTCATTGATCCGACGTCCTGAGAGACTAAGAGATTACTTCTGTACCATTGAAACATTCCCAAATAATTTCGCAGACGCTATGAAAAGGGACGATCGCCAAGAATGGGAAAGAAGAGATAATAAAGTTGAAGAAACCTGCAAAAACTTAAGGTAAAACGTATCTTGCGCTACATCAAAGGTACCATTTCGCATGGGATCTCCTGTAAAGCTTATCTCAAACCTGGAATCCTAGGTTTTAGTGATGCCGACCACGGAGATGATCCAGAAATTGGACGTTCCACGACGGGAGTGATCTGTCGCTATTCTGGAGGCACAGTTTCACGGATCAGCCAGCGACAAACATCCGTCGCTATCTCCTCTACAGAAGCCGAAATTGTAGCATCCAGTGAAGCCGACAGAGAACTAATGTGGTTTGCTAGAATGTACCAGGCATTGACTACAATTGCGGATGTACCGGTTCTGGACGGGGACAATAAAGCTGCTATTCGTCTTACTCACAAACCCGAGTTTCACAAAAACGAAGCGATATGCTTCGGTTTTGTGAAACTCGGGTGTGAAGCGATATGCTTCGTTTTTGTGAAACTCGGGTTTGTGAGTAAGACGAACAGCAGCTTTGTTGTCCCCGTCCAGAACTGGTACATCCGCAATTGTAGACGCTATGAGATTTATATATCCGTATATTTTGTTCTTTAAATTATATCAGAAACAAAATATACGGATAAAATATGTTTGTCTTTTTCAGTTCAAACTTGAAACAACGACAAGTAAATTAATGTGAATCGAAAAACATCCTTCTGTCTACAATTTCTGATGGTTGTTGCTAAGACTGTTAGTCTCATGACAGTCACTTTAACTTAATTAAAATATGTAATAAAAGCTGGCGCATTTAAATTTTTTCAATGATTTTTATTATACAATAATCAATTACTTTAATTATACACATACATACATATAATCACGCCTCTTTCCCGTAGGGGTAGGCAGAGACCACTTCTTTCCACTTGCTACGATCCTTACATATTTGTTTCGCTCCGTTCACTTTCATTATTCCCTTCATACATTCTCTTCGATTTAGGGTACTCTTGAACTGGCCTTTTTTTTTAAATTATCACATTAGTTTTTTATATTCAGATCGTACGCGTTCATAAAGTCGCCGCTGGTATTTCGCTCGGCGTCTCCAACTCCGAGTTGCTTACGAATAAACTCACACACAGATCGTACGCGTCTTTGATGATATCTTATAGTAATAAGGTCAATCGTGATTTATTCATTCACTTTACAATAAACTCAAACATAAATCGCTTCGCTCCGCAACTCTGAGTTTCAGTGGATTATTAAGTTGTGTTAGTACGGGTCGAGTGCTTGTTTTTGATTCTTGGGACGCGTTGAACGTGTACAGAGTATGCAAGACGTTCAAGCAAAAATTTATTCAAAAGTCTCTTCCAGTATATACATCGCATCTTTAGTGGTTATATATTCTTCTCACAACCACAAGTGTTCTATACTCTATGTCTGCGAGTTTGTAAAGTCTTATGAAACACTTTTGCAACACTGCACCGACGTTTTCTATTCCTAAGATAGTCGAATAAAAATACTCAATACTTGGTCTAGGTACAAGGCCATAAACTCCAAAAAAAAGTCTTATGAAACAAGGCAACAAAGTTTTATTCTTATTATTATTTATTTGTTCATTATCGGCATCAAAATCGATACATTTCAGGAATGGAAAGGGATGAACTAGAAGATAACTTTAATAAACAATGCCGTACGTGCCTTAGCATTGGCAGAAAAATGTTACTGTTGGGAGAATTGGCCCATATCTATCTAAATCTTACTTCGGATTATGAATTTCTTGTAAGTTCCAACGTAATATTTCTTTCTTGACGCTGAAGATTGACAGCTCCTTGCTTGCTTGTGCTTCAAGTTAGGTAGTTATGTTGAAAAGGGGCATGCCTCAATATGGCTGCTTGGGATTGTGATTCAATCAATATTAGCAAAAACATTCACTGCCTATTACCGAGTTATTTACATATCAAAGAAAAAATTTAGATTTTTTACATCTTTTAAAAACTTTTTTATTTCATATATAATAATAATTTCTTTGTTCTTCTACCACTACAATCAGTAACAAAATTGATATCAACGGTATAAATATTTAGTGTATGTTATAAATTTTTTGATAAATGAATTATTTGAGACACCATTCAGTTATAGCAACCCTGGCATACCCTTGTAAGTACCAACCCCATTGGGTGTAGCAATGTAAAGTCCAGTATTAAATACATACCATACAAATTCCATCAGCATCTTATTTTTATTCAATCATCTATAGAGAGTGATGATGAGAGTGACGTCTAATGATGTCCATGAAGGATCGGATGGAAGATTTCAAGGATTTATTTGTAATTTTTTTTAACACATTTTATTAATTCTTTGTAACTTCGCCCCTTTTTAAGTTTTCTTTTTATAACCATTAACTTTAATTTTATTTCCCTGTTTCTTCCGTGTTAAATGAACCTCATTACAAAAAGATGGTAGTTTAAAAAATTGTGATTGATTTTATAAATTTTTGTTTCAGTCATCCAGGTCTATGGAACATCTAAGTCTTTGTTGGGAATGCCATGCTTTTCTAAATAACATTAAAAAGTTTTTATTGAAATTAAAAAGATCAAATGAAATGATTAGATTAGGACAGGTAAATACTATAAATAAGAAGTACTTTAATTATAAATAAATAAATATCTTCACACAATTCCCAATACTTTCAATGAAGATATTTTTGGGACAACATGACTGGTGGTGAGCCTGTTGCCAACAATATAAATTGTACATAAGTTTTTGAAAAACCGTTTGGTACAAGCCTGCCATCTGGGTATCAAACTCAGGTCTCTTGACTCAAAATTCCGACCACCCAACCATTTGGCAATCGTGACTGTACATTTTTTATATATTTTAATAATAAATATATTAATACAGTTATCTATAACGGTAATATTCAGTTCTGCAAGGGTATCATGGGTTCTCAAAGTACTTGTGTTAATTGTTGAGCGCAACAAAGTTGATGAGCAACTGTGGTGGAAAGGTTTTTTGTAGATGTTTTAGATTATGTTTTTTCTGTATTTGTTTTGTTTTTCAGGTTCCGACTGTTGTTGTTTTTATAAGTTGTTTATGTGCGATTCTTAGTTTTTTAAAATTTCTGAGAGTGAAGTCTCTTCCCATGTACTGTAGTATGTTTAGTTTCATTGTTTCATTTTGTTCAATTGTCACCATCTGTCCTTTTGTCCCATAAATATCTTCAGTGGATGGTGGGTCAAAAGGACTTATTGACACAAGCTTTGGCTTAGTTAAAGTGGTTTGTAATATTGTTTGGCATTGATAGTATTTAAAAAAATATACATATAATTCTATATAACTAATTATACAAATAATAAATACCCACATTACTGTAAATTTATTTAATTTTTTTAGATATTTTGTTTCAGAACAATTTATGCTCTCTTTCAAACTTGACAACGGTGATATTTAACAGTAATCAACCAAACTCAATATTTGTTTTCAATCAATTGCCTGATTTAAATATAATTAAAACAGATAAACACATAACTGCCAATGGTGTATTTAAAAATAGTGAGGAGTCCGATTATACCACAGATTGTAATGATTTTGATCAGCTTGATGCAGAAAAAGAAATAAAAGAGAAAAGTAATAATGACCTATTGAATAACAAGAACAATGATGCATTAAAGAAACGGAATATTAATAAATGGGCAAAGAAACGTTTGTTGCTGAATAAAAAACCTAAATATAAGCTTATTGCTGACAGTAAATTCCACATAGATACAATATTTACCAAGTTACCTAATAAAATTAATGAGGAAGAGTTGAAAAGATGTATCTTGAAAGAAAGAGAATCTGAATATAATAAATCAAAGAAGTTAGTAATAGGTAGATGTGACAAACGCATCTGGGAATGTTTGGATGGAAAAACATTACTGAAACCTGTGAAGATGATCTGTGATGAGGTTAGTATAATGTAGTTTATTTTTGTTTTAAATAAATAAATACATAGACACAGACAACAACAGATATATTTCACTGATCCATAAGTAGCTAAAGCATTTGTGAAATTGAATCGGAAACAACAAAGGTATAGCAAACAACCAGACCTGAGACTATGTAGCAAATGTGATTTTCTGCATTGAAACATCTGGGGATCGAAACCGGAACCCCAGAACTGACGACGCCATGATAATCGGTGTGTACCACTTGTCCATTTAGGTTGATAAAAAAGGTTGTAGCTTTAATGAACTTTATTTTATGTGATTAAATTAAAGAGGCAAAAGTAATTTAATCACATAAAAGTTCAGCATAAATATACTTTAAAAATCAATAAAATTGCATTATAGCTTTAATGTTAAATTTTTCAATTGCTTGGATGGTCAGAATTTCGAGTCAAGAACTCAGGTGTTGGGGGTCGAACTGGGGTCGAGTTGGATCCCCAGGAGGTAGTCTCGTACCAATGGGTTTTTCAAAAATTTATGTATACTAATTATATCGTTTGCTGGGACATAAAGACGACGACGGGCTCACTACCTGTCACATTGTCTCAAAAATATCTTCGGTGGAAGGTGGGTCGAAGGCACTTCATTGTCTAGACTAGACTTCTGTCTACCCTTGTATTGGGAATTGCGTGAAGATATTTAATATTATATATATAGCTGACCACGCAAACGTTGTTTTGCCACATAAAAAATAGGGGTTGATGATAGAGGGGTAAAAATTTAGGGTTGTATGTTTTTTAATTTAGCCACATTATAGAAAAATAAAAACAAAAAATTTGGCCCAAAAATAAAAAAAAAATGTTAAGGGTGAACAACCCTTTCTTCACTTTGGGGTATTTTTCACTTTGGGGTATGAAAAATAGATAGTCGCCAATTCTCAGACTTGCTGAATATGCATACAAAATTTGGTAAAAATCGGTAAAGCCGTTTCGGAGGAGTACAGTAACTAACATTGTGACAGGGAAATTTTATATATGATATATACACATACTAAGAAGTAACGATAGCCGAGTGGTTAGGTGGTCGGAATTTCGAATCAAGAGAGTCGAGTTCGATCCCCAGGTGTCAGTACCAATGAGTTTTTCAAAAACTTGTACGAATTATATCGTTGGCTTGGACATAAAGGTGGCGACGGGCTCACCACCTGTCACGTTGTCCTGAAAATATCTGCTGTGGAAGGTGGATCGAAGAGACTTAATTGTCTAGACTAGATCTCTGTCTATCCCTGTATTTGGAATTGCATGAAGATATTTAATATTACATATATATACTGTGTTGTTACAGTCAGCTGAACCATATACCTGTGACATATGCAGCGAGCGATTCTCAGATAAGCACAGTTTAACTGAACATTTACAAAATCATTACGATATGTACCAATGCAGATTATGTAATTATCTGTGTAGCAATAAGAGACATAGGTATAGACATGTCGAGATTACACATGGGAGTGTATTGCAGTGCTTGAAATGTGAAATGCTATTTGGGTGAGTGATTTTCATTAATTGAATTTAAAGTATGCAAAAGATGGAATAAAGCTGCAGGCAAAAGATTGTTCATGTCAAATCAAATCATTTATTCATCATTATTAGTATTATTATTTTTTTTAATGTTATAAGCTAGCGTTTAACTACAATCCCACCTGATGGTAAGTGGCGATGTAGTTTTTGTTGGTAGGCACACTAGCTTAGAAAGAGCCTATTCACTCTTCTCTTGAAGACACCCACATTGTAATCGGACGGAAAGACTGATGCAGGCAAATTATTCCAGTCCTTTGCTGTACGCATTATGAACGACGAAGCAAAACGATTCTGATTATTAGTACAGTTTATCAATAGGCATTTCTTACTCTAACTACCGTTTTACGGTGACGGAGAAGAAACAGGCGAAAGAAATTTAGTTCTTGGTCAATATTTTTGTGTTGGACGATACAAATTTATTTTTTCAATAAATTGCTTGAGAGTGAACAACTTGTGCTCAAAAGTTATTGTCATTAACATATTGTATTATATATTACATTAACGAACCACATGGACAAGTGGAGTACACACCTCTTTTCTAGGCATCTGCCTGCCATATCTGAAGTACCAGGTTCGATTCCCTGTAGGGTCAATGTAGAAAAAACTTTTCCTACATTTTCTCGGGATGGCTGTTTGTGATATCTTCGTTGTTTCTGATTCCATAAGACAAGTACTTAAGTTATTTCCTTTGGAATCGAGCAATATACATAATGTTGTCCCTATCAATGAATAATTTATTAGCCCTTCCAATAAAAAAAATATCTTCACGCAATTCCCAATACAGGTAGACAGAGGTCAAGTCTAGACAATTAAGTTCCTTTGACCCACCTTCCACCGAAGATATTTTCGGGACAAAGTGACAGGTGGTGAGCCTGTCGCCGTCTTTATGTCCAAGCCAACGATAAAATTCGTAAATAAGTTTTTTAAAAACTCATTGGTACTGCCACCTGGGGATCGAACTCGGGTCTCTTGACTCGAAATTCAGACCACCCAACAACTCGGCTATCGTGACTATAAAGACCTTCCAATAAAGATTTTCTTTAATAAATTTCTTAAACCTGTTGATAGACATGCTTTGCAAATTTATACTTTATAATTTTAGTGTTAAGTTTATAATTTTTTTAATAGTTTAATATAAAAACGAATTAAAACTCTTAGGAATCGTCGAGAGTTCTTCAAGCATTACAAGGAGTGGCACGAAAAGTTTATATGCGATCAATGCGGGATCAGTTTTAAGATGAGATATTGCATCAAGGATCATATCAGGTAGGTTTGCCAATTAATAGACAAATGATAGTTACATAACAGGTCTTTCTTATTTTTGGTGAAAAGTTTAATGTAAATTAAATAAATAATAAATAAATATCTTCACGCAATTCCCAATACAGGGGTAGACGGAGGTCAAGTCTAGACAATTAAGTCCCTTTGACCCACCTTCCACCGAAGATATTTTCGGAACAACGTGACAGGTGGTGAGCCCGCCGCCGCCTTTATGTCCAAGCCAACGATGAAATTCGTACAAATAAGTTTTTGAAAAACTCATTGGTACTGCCACCTGGGGATCGAACTCGGGTCTCTCGACTCGAAATTCCGACCACACAACAACTCGGCTATCGTGTCTTCCATTTAAATTAAAATTAAAATAAATAAAATTCAAATATCATCACGCCGTTCCCAATACAGGAGTAGACAGTGGTCTAGACAGTTAACTCCTCTCGACCACCTGTCACGTTGTCCCAAAAATATCTTCGATGGATGGTGGGTCAAAGGGACTTAATCGTCTAGACTAGACCTCTGTCTACCCCTGTATTGGCAATTGCGTGAAGATATCTATATTTATTTATTTAAAAAAAATGTTTTTGACGTTTCTCCAGAGGCGACAACAATCAATCTAACCCAAATCCATTCACCGCTTAACCAATATCTGGCTTTAAAAAGCGAAGTATTGTCTTTCAGGAAGCAACACTCGGCGTTTGAGTGAAGACCTTGTGCGAAGCGTTTCACCCGCTATAACGGGCTATGGCTTCATAAAAAATTACAACACGGAGCATCGACCACGCCGCCAGCTTACTGCGTTGAGTGTGACAAACTATATCCGGACCACTACAGATACAAATGGCATCTCGCTAACAGTGCACGGCACAAACCACGACAGAAGCTTAAGTGAGTTGTTTTTAATGTTGGTAACATTTTACATTGAGACAAGCTGTCACCCGCGGCTTTGCCCGCAGTTTAACACTTAAAGCGGAACTTTTTTTTTTTTATTTATTTAGATTCACCAGTGGCAATTACAATTTTACATTTTTATTTAACATAATATAAGGTACTTAAACTAAATGCATTACCTATTAAAGGTGAATACCACATGCAATAATGACAATTATCTTAAAAATAATAAAGATACTAAAAATCGTTAACAATAACCTTAATTGTGTCTCTAAAATAAAAGCAGCCTATGTTAATTCTTAGAAGATTAGCTACCTGTCAATGAGAGTCTTGTTAAAATCGGTCCAGCCGTTTCAGAGATTAGTCGGAACAAACGGACGGACGGACAGAAAGACAGACAAAAATATTTTTTTTATTTTGGTGTATTTACCGTATATATGCATATAAATGCATTAAAAAACGTTTATTTCAATATTACAAACAGACAATCCAATTTTATTTATATGTATAGATTCGACATTAAGTTCAAAGATATTTTCTCAATCAATAATAATAATAATAAATACATATATAGACAGGGACAACATCACATACATTGCTCGGATCCCAATGTAAGATGCTAAAGCACTTGTGGAATGGGAATCGGAAACAATGAAGGCACCACAAACACCCAGACCCGAGAAAATGTAGAAAAAGTGGTTTTTCTACTTTGACCCCACCGGAAATCGAACCAGGGACCTCGAGAGACCCGGTGTTTACGCCACTCGCCGACGGAGGTCGTCAACGTCAATAATAATTAGGCTATAACAGGCCGACCCTTAAATATACAACATATTTTAATTACTGTTAAAAAAGTCACGATAGCCGAGTGGTTGGGCGGTCGGAATTTCGAGTCAATAGACCCGAGTTCGATCCCCAGTTGGTAGGCTCGTACCAATGGGTTTTTCAAAAACTTATGTACGAATATCGTTGGCTTGGACATAAAGACGGCGACGGGCTCACCACCTGTCACGTTGTCCCGAAAATATCTTCGGTGGAAGGTGCGTCGATGGGACTTAATTGCATAGACTCGACCTCTGTCTACCCCTGTATTGGGAATTGCGTGAAGATATATATTTTTTTATTTTTTTAATTACTGTTAACAGAATCCCGTGTCCAGAATGTGATAAAGTGTTCACAAAGAATATATACATGAAGGACCACCACAATTTGGTTCATCTAAAACATTACAAATATCGATGCGAGGAGTGCGACAAGGTACTGTTATTGGTACCATTTGTTATCTTTTATACAAAATCTACATTCGCTCTTTCGAGTTATTCTTTGCTGATTAGAGAATATAGGCTGTCGGTTTCCTTTCAAAGTGTTCATTATACAACACGCATACATACCAAAAATAGAATTTTTCTTGAAAAAATACAAAGACTGGTTGGTGTTGCCAATTCATTTCTAAAAATTCGTATTACATATCGAATAAAATTATGCGATTTGTTACAGAATTTCATTCGAAACGCCGATCTAAAGAAGCACAACCGTAGAGTTCATGAAGGAATTATGCCACCGAGAAACAAGATATGTAATATATGCGGTCGCGGATTCACTGTGAGTAGAATCACAGTGCTTTTGTTGTACAGTGTTATCGTAAAACTTTGCCTTTCCCTTTATTGTCATTGGTGTTTCAAGAGGCAACTAGGGCTAACCATGGAAAATGGTAGGCAATGGCGTCATTGGTGGTATAACCATCTCGAAAAGATTCAAGACCAAAATTAATTGTAAAAAAAATTAATGTCCATGCCAAAGGTACACAAGTTTAGAAAAAAAAAACCCACTGGTACGAGCCTCGCCCCTGGCGATCGAACTTGGATCTCCCGATTCAAATTACGATCACTTAACCACACGGCCACAGTGGCTCTTAATATTCTTTTTTTTTTTCAAACAGACAAACAAGATCTTGGCGAATCACGTGCGCACACACACTGGCGAGCGGCCTTACGAGTGCGCTCAGTGCTCGGCTTGCTTCGCACAAGCCGCTCCGTTGGCTTCGCATGTGCGCTCCGTGCACAATTGTTAATAACAAAAAGAGATATCAATACCGAAGCAAGAAGTAAGGAAGCGGGAAATGAAAATGAACACTTTGTCAAGTATTTATTTTATTTATATCAAAATCTTCAATAGGTTCTTAAATCAGGAGCTCTGAAATACTGTTTCGTGAATCAAAGACTGCATTACTATAAGTATTTGTATATCCGTTGGATGTGTTCGAAAATGTAAGAGCTCTGGTTATGGTTAACTATTGGATAGTATAAGACTCAAAACGAATTTACAAACTCGGGCAAGCTAGATAGACTTCTTTAAAATATAACATAAAATTTAGTGAAAAAATATACCTTTAACCTTTAAATAGAGCCACGGTGTCTTACACGCGTCGGTTGAAATTTTAAATCTGTATTCTCTTTTTCTTTATTTATGTCTGTTTTGGCATCGCCCTCCCTGTGGCAAACGAGCAGGTGGCTCACGATGGTAAGTGATTACCGCCGCCCATGAACACCCGCAATACCAGAGGCTTGGGGAGGCAGGAGGAATTGGGGCAGGGGGGTGTGTGGTCCATAAAAAATAATAGACGACGATATATATATATATATATATATATATATATATATATATATATATATATATATATATATATATATATATATATATATATATATATATATATATATATATATATATATAATATATAAATAATTTGTCCCTGCATTTTTGTTATAAATATGCAGGTTTTACGAATATCTATCTCTGTCTGTCTGTTTTTTAGACTATTAGGCTAGTGTATATGTATATGGTTATTGCTTACTTGATGCTACTTTAGCCAATATACCAGCAGCTACTGAATGGCTAAATATTTGAGCAGCATATTTCACACGCATCTTTTGTTTGTTATTTGGATGTGGATGTCAGTCAAAGCAGGAGCATAAACGAAGTTAGGATTATTTTTATCTAATTCATAAAAAGTTTCAATATGGCTCCATTTAGCTGTACCTGAAAGTTAAATTGTTAAATGTATAATATTTCTCAGTCATGATAAGCATAGTAAATAATTTTTAGAAAAAAAAAATACCGACTTCAAAACTAAAAAGCAAAACATCAATATTTTCTACAAAAGAAGATGGTGCCTTTTGTGCCTATGGTTTACTCAGCACCGACTTCTGTTGTAGAAAATATTTATTTTTTGCTTTTTAGTTTTAAAGTCGCTATTGTTTTTATAAAAATTAATTTATTTTTAGTGATTGTGAATACCAATTAAATGTTACAGGAAAGCAAAACACGCAATTTCGTTTACTTGGGTGAAATACAAAATAAAAATGATAAACAATATACATACCATATACTTGTTGGCCACTTGATTGTACATCTGTGTTACATTTAATGTTGTGTTTCATAAAAAGATTTCTTAAGCATTTTATAAGGTGAGGTGGTTCTCCTTTGTTGAGCCAAGAATTTCCAGAGCTCTGATATTTGATAAGTCACATACTGTGGTTACAACTTTCAGGCCTATTTTAAAACATTGCTCAAGAACCTAAAATAATATTTGGAGTTTAATACACGATTAAAGATTAATTGTAAGTAAAGGAATTGAAGGTACTAAATTTAATTTTATGATATATCAATATTATATTCATATACATTATTGAATAAATAGGTCATACCTCTTTGACTAAAGACTGTTAGTCTTTCAGCTGTTGTATAGTTCCTTGACAAGTAATAGGCAATTGGTTGCTTCCATTGTTTTCTAATGCCTGAGAGCATGAAAACGAGAGCTTTGCTGGCCACATCGCCTGATCTTCCCTGATTACCATGGTCTTGATAACCTTCCACTATATCCAACTTTTTATTATATGCTAAATGCTTTTTTATGCTCATCTCATCAAATATTAAACTACATATATTTTCTTCATCTGTGTTTGTCTCAACCATGTTAGCTAATCCATCAAACATTTGCCTGTTTATGCCAAGTTTTAAGGGAACTCTATTTAAAAGTGTCTTTAATGTACTTTGACATGGTAAAGAAAACAATCGCCGTAACAATCTTTAGCATGCTGGTGATTTTTTGTATAAACTTAAAGCAAGAATTTGTTGCTTTAAATTATATCGCCTCCCTTTAGGCTTTCGGGGACAGTTTTGAATTTGGCTTTGCAGCAGAAGTACGAAACTATCGCTGAGGTTACTATCAAATAGCTTTCTCACAAGTTCATCATTCACCAATTTATTTATAGGATTGATTTTATTCTTTTGCTTTAATTTTTGTTTCAAAACTGCTATTTTTTGCAAGCTTCTTCTTCAAGTATAATAAAGTTTTTGTTCCCTTGGTGAAAGTTCTTTAACTTTCCTGTCGTTACTATTGCACGTCGCGGGGTAATTAATACACTGCACTGCTGCTTTTGCTACTCAAAAACTCCGTTTATTGGAAAATTCACAAACAATATATGGTATTAACATAAACCAAACCATAGCGAGTTTTAATTCTTATATGGCGCCATCTATTGACACGGATAATGCACTACCATACATAAATAGTGGAACCTTGTTATGGATATAATAATATGGCTTGGTAGTTTACGGCTATAAATACTACAATTTAGTTTACACATATCACTTCTACATTACGTACGAGGTGGACAGAGTCTAGATAAGCTGTTCAATTAACAAATAATAAAGTTATACGAATTTGTGTACACAAATTTGGACATTCCGCCCACCAAGAACTTGTTCTTATATAATACTAATAAAAAAAAGGAATATTTTCAAGATGTCCGCCCACCATGACAACTAGGATTAAGGAATTGACTTGAAAATTTAACTACAAACTATTACAGTTGATAACAAGTGGATGCTACACATACTTATTAGGCATAGAATGACCACTAAAAACTATAATCAGTTGAAAACCAAATACGCAACTACCGCTAGTTTATCTAAATTTACATAACTTAGGATTGCTATAAATCTATTGAATTTGGCAAACATACTAAAGTATGAGGTAAATAAATTTACAAACATTTATGTAAAGTAATCTAATTGAGAACAAATGGAACTTAAATTTCACAATCTTTAGGCAAAAGACACAGTTTGTTACATGGACGTTTACAAATGCCATTTTTAGTTTTGATGGTTACAACTCTAGTGATATTATCTTTGCCAGGATGTTTTTCAACTATTTTACCTAATAACCATTTTGATGGCGGAACATTGTTATCTCTTATAATCACTATATCATCAATCTTAGGCTCAGATTTTTTCGTAAACCATTTGTATCTTTGGTTTAAAGTTACAAGATATTCATCGGACCAACGTCTCCAAAAGTCGGTGACCATTTTCTGGGTTAATTTCCATCTCTGAAGTCCCGAAACCCGTTCCCTAGAATGGTCCTCATCCGGAATAACTATAAGCGGCTCGCTAATTAAAATGACCGGGCGTGAGCGGTAAAGGATCATTCGGATTATCGCTTACACAATACAACGGACGAGAATTTAAACAGGCTTCTACCTGGGTCAACACGGTAGATAACTCCTCAAAAGTTAATGTAGAATCCCCTATAACCCTTTTTAAATGGGATTTGGTAGAACGCACTCCTGCCTCCCAAAGGCGTCCAAAATTTGGCGCATGAGGAGGAATAAAGTGCCACGTAGTTCCTTCTCTCGAAAGCAACTGACGAATCTCAATCGGCATTTGAGAAGTAGCTTTTTGAAGCATCTCCTTCAATTCTTTATCAGCACCAACGAAATTTGTGCCATTGTCACTGTAAAGATCTTCACAGTGACCTCTCCTGGAAACAAATCTTCTAAAAGCGGCGATAAACCCTGAGGCAGTCAGATCGGATACAGCTTCCAGATGTATAGCCCTTGTGGCCATACAAATAAAAACACAAATATAGCCTTTATAGGCTCTTGAACCTCGACCTGGAGAAAAACGTATATTGATATAGCCAGTGAAATCAACTCCAGCACTTTTAAAAGGTCGAGTTGGTGTCACTCTCACCTTTGGTAATTGACCCATAAATTGGTTGTTGTTCTGCCGGGAATAACGCAGACAAGCCAGGCATTCTCGATAGCACTTCTTAACTTGATCACGGCCTCGAATAATCCAAAATTTTGATCTCAAAAAAATTCAGCATGACTTGGGGACCTCCATGCAGCGTCCGAGCATGAGCATCTAAGACTAAAAGCTTGGTGAAATGACTTTTACCAGGCATAATCACAGGATGCTTTTTATTGAAGTCTGCTGCAGAATGATCAATACGACCACCTACTCTTAGAATTGCATTTTCGTCAAAAAATGGACAAAGAGTATGAAGATGACTCTTTTTCGTGACGTACCCATGAGACCTTAGCTGCTTTAGTTCTTCTTCAAAATAAAAACTTTGAGTCTCTTTTATGCAAATGTTCATTATTTCATTAATCTCTTTCCTCGTTGGAATTTTACTCATTTCTCTTTGATCTCTCGGTAATCTTAAATTAGAAAATCTTTTGCAAAACGACAATACTCTTAAAGCTCTCTGTAAATTAGAAAATCTAGTCCAAATAAATTCTTCTTTAGTTTTAACTACAGCAGTTAAGGTCTTAATAGCTCTCTGTTCTTCATGTGCTGCCTCCCAAAGGCCTCCAAAATTTGGCGCAACTTTCGTTTTGGCAGTTACTAAATTAATTTGGACGTTGTTTGAAGTATCCCTAGATTTCAAATAAACCACAGCAGCATAAGCGGCTTGTGACGCATCAGCGAATACATGCATCTCAACATAATCGTCTCTTCTCGTTTTTAACCAGCGAGGAATAACAACATCTCTTACATTCAGTAAATCCGTTCTAAACGCGTTCCACTCAACTACGAGTTCTGGAGTCAAAACGTGATCCCACTCTAAACCACACTTCCAAAGTTTCTGGATAAAGATTTTGGCTCTGATAATCACGGGTGAAATCCAACCCAGCGGGTCGTACAGTCTTGCTATCTCCGACAAAACCTTGCGCTTAGTGACATTCTCACTCGACATACTATCATCTGGCACTAGGTAAGTATATTCAAAATTATCTGTGTTCTTGTTCCAGCAGATGCCTAGAATTTTAACCGAGTTGTCTGTCTTTAATATCAAGGTTTGTTTTGACTCCAAATTCTCGTTTTTGATGTGATTCAGCAACTTATCACTGTTGGTACACCATTTTCTCAGACAGAAGCCACCAGAAGCCATTAACTCATTCATTTTGTTGTAAATTTCTACAACCTCATCCTCAGTTTCTGATCCAGTTAATAGGTCATCCATATAGTAATCTTTAAGGGTTATGGCTGCTGCCAGAGGGTTCCTGTGTGACTCGTCCTTAGCCAACTGTTGAAGAGACTTAACGGCTAAGTATGGCGCACATGATGTACCAAACGTAAGTCGTAACAATCGATAATGCTGAATCGGTTGTTTAGGATCAGACCTCCACAGGATTCTCTGATAATTAGTATCTTCATCTTGGACAAGAATCTGTCTGTACATCTGTACAAGATCAGCTACAACACAAAAGGGGTGGCGTCTCCATCTCATAAGTATATGACGTAAGTCCTGTTGAAGTTTAGGACCAACCAATAGCGTGTCGTTCAGAGAAACGCCATTCACGCCTTTACAGGATGCGTCAAAGACAACTCGAACTTTGGACGTATCCTTGTCTTGTCTAACAACGGCTTGGTGTGGGAGATAAACAACATCAGGTTTGTTTATCTCTTCTAACTCTGTGATCTCCTCCATGTGGTTCTGCTGAATATAATCTTGCATGACATTTATATACTCTACTCGTAAAGATGGATTTCGCTGTAATCGTCTCTCAAGCGATTTAAAGCGGCGAAGGGCCACAACATCCGACTGACCATATAAACACTCTGGATCTGATTCTCTAAATGGCAGGCGAACATTGTAACGACCTTCTTCATTTCTCTCTGTGGTACTCTCATAAATTTCTTCACACTTCCTCTCTTCACTCGTCATTTTCTTGTGTATGGAATCTGGTTCTCTCTCTATTTCCCAGAATTGTTGAAGAAGTGCATCTTCTTTGACTCTCATATGAAGATTAATAACACGGCGATTCGAAGACGAAGCATCACTATCAACACGACCTGACAAAACCCATCCGAATTGCGTATTTTGCGCAATCGGACCACAATTATTAGGATGTTTCAAAAGGCCACTCAAAATTATCTCGCTATTAGGAGTCGAACTTCGACTCCTAAAATTAAATCAATACGTTCAGGTGACCCATAATGTGGATCTGCAAGGGCTAAGGACTCAATTTCTTTCCAATCTTTAATAACTATTTTATTCGAGGGAAGGAACGACGTCAGAGTACTCAACACAAAGGCATTTATTTGTACACTAAACTCAGGGTTATGAAGAGACTCTAACCTTAACGATACCATACTCTTAGTTCTCGTTTCTCCTTCTCCTACACCGGATATAAGACCATTCACGGGGACACGCTTCAAGCCTAAAGATTGGACGGTTGCTTCAGTCACAAACGAAGCTTCCGACCCTTGATCGATTAGAACACGTATTATCTGTGAGCCTTTACGTGCTACAGCCTTAACTCTAGCTGTGGCCAGTAAAACCTCACGCTCTCTTTGGTGAACGAAATGAGCAGCAACTCTTCTCTCAGTACTCGTTGAATGGGGCTCCGCTGATACAGGACTCTCAGAGGTTGTGGGTGTAACGGGAGCGGTCTCATGGATCTCATTTCTATCAAAATGCAGCAGCGTGTGATGACGGCGGCCACAGCGACGGCAACTAGTAGATTGACGACAATTTTTAACTGAATGTGTAGAGGAAAAGCAGTTAAAGCATAATCTCTTGGACTGGATGAAATCAGTTCTCTCTTGTGGAGACTGACTTTGAAACTTTGGACATAGATACAGTAAGTGATGGTTGGGACACATCACACAAGGTATTTTCTTCTTCTCATCTTGAACAGAGGCATGAAACGACTTTTTATTTGGGGTTGTTTTGCTGGGAGTGGCGTTGAAATTGGCCTTGTATTGCTTTTCTCCAATCATTTCTAGGGTACGAAATCTCGTTTCCAAAAACTTCACAAGTTGGGTCCATGTTGGCAATTCTTCGGATTCATTCTGGCTAATTTGCAACTCCCACAGCTTACGGGACTCTGTATCAAGCTTTGATACTACTAAATAATTTATAATTGGATCCCATGACTCCGTCTTTATATTCATATTGTTTAGGATTTAAGACATGCTGTTGTCGTATCAAGGAGCTGTTTTATTGAAGTTGAGGACTCATTAAATATATTCTTCTGGAAGAACAAGCGCTTCAGAATCTGATTGGCGTTAAAACGTTTGTTATTGTAACGCCGGGTTAACTGCTTCCACGCTTCTTCATAATTTGTATCAGTGGTAGGCAAATTCTTTAGCAATGTCTCTGGCTCACCTGAAAGACTACTCTTAAGGTAATGAAGTTTCTGAACGGCGCTCAAGTTACTGTTCTGGTGTATTAGAGATCGAAACATGTCATAAAAGGCTTGCCAATCCTCATACAATCCCGAAAATTTAGGTAGTTGTATCTGGGGCAGTTTTGCCTCACACTTCACCATTGATCCTTCTGCTATCTCAGGCTTACTAGCTGACTGGAGCGGCACGTTGATCCTCTTTAAGTCGTCCTTCATTTTAGACTTGTACTCCGTATATGTCTCCTCAAACCTCCCAAACACATCTTTACTAAAATACTCTAGACTGTTTCTGTCTTCCTTAGTCACAGTGGATACGAGCTGGAAATGAGTAGTCTCAAAATGTCCAGACAACTTCTCTAAATTCTCCAATCTTGACTCAATATAGGATGTAGTTATGCGATCTTTGGGAGATTTTTTATAGGCGGTGTAAGCCTTAAACAAACGCTCATACATGTCCTCTTGCTTCATCAAGAATGCCTCCATGATGTCTTATTAAACTCACAAGTGTCCAGAATAAAGTTCCTCAATCACACCAAAACTTAGTCTCAGTTCACTGTTATTAACTCCTCAAAATATTTTACAAGTGTCCAATTCTTTAAAAATTACAAGTGTCATTAGTATAAAATATCGTCTGAATTTTTCTAAGTCTTAAAATGTCTTTAAAATTTTACAAGTCTACAACACTTGAAAATTTTCTAAGTCCCAAACACACTGAAAATTTCACAAGTCCCAGAAATTTTCTATGTCTTTTTAAACACTTGTCGAAATTTTATAAGTCCCAAACTAACACGAAATTTTTACAAGTCCAAGAATTCTAATTTTTCTAAGTGTTTTAACTAATTTCGCGAAATTTTATAAGTCCCAGATCACTATTAATTCACTCACTGCACTAAGTTAATATTGCCACTTATTCACTATTACTCACGATTTTACCAAGTCCAAAGTCCTTTCGTCCCGGGTTTCGGCACCAGATGTCGTTACTATTGCACGTCGCGGGGTAATTAATACACTGCACTGCTGCTTTTGCTACTCAAAAACTCCGTTTATTGGAAAATTCACAAACAATATATGGTATTAACATAAACCAAACCATAGCGAGTTTTAATTCTTATATGGCGCCATCTATTGACACGGATAATGCACTACCATACATAAATAATGGAACCTTGTTATGGACATAATAATATGGCTTGGTAGTTTACTGCTATAAATACTACAATTTAGTTTACACATATCACTTCTACATTACGTACGAGGTGGACAGAGTCTAGTTAAGCTGTTCAATTAACAAGTAATAAAGTTATACGAATTTGTGTACACAAATTTGGACATTCCCAACACCCAAAGGTTTCAAAATGCTGCGTCTGCGATTCTGTAACTTAAAAATTACTTAAATCCACAACTATAACTATACTAAAAAAAATTATGACTAGACAGTCTTAGGGTTAGTAGTATTGTCAGTTTTATAAAAGATACCTTATAGGAAAATCAAAGTTGCAATTATTGAAATTAAATTTTTTGTACAAAGTTATTCTTGCAAAGTTTTAGATAACAGCAACAGCAGCAAACAGCAAATATTTACTTACTTGCTTTTTTGAACTTGCAATAGTCTTTAGTATTACAGTATGTTCCACAGAAGCTTCAATCATGCCATGCAGCTCATTATTGTGAGGCAAATTTTATGGGGAAGTAACCTGGAAAACATATTTATTATAACTCCATTTACAAAAGTATTTAATTAACCCAGTAAATGTATATTTCAATTTGTATACATTATATTAGTTTATTTAAAAACATTATTTTATGCCTCACTAGTAATTCAGTAAACTACAGTTGAGGAATACAGGGATTCCTAGATTTTAGTTAAGACATACAAATCTTTAAAAAAATTATATTGAAGTTATAAGCATTTGTCAGTCGCTCAACTTTTAAAAATGAACAATATTAAATACATTAAATATTAAAACATTATGGCAATCTGAACTTTAAGATGTTTAGTCAGTTATTGTAAAACTGTTCTTGCAAGTAATTAAATATAGTAAAACAATAACAACAATAATACTATTAGTTATAAGAAGTGAAATACATATAAGTGGAATGGCATTTTGGTCCATTTCCACTTGTTGTTTCTTCTGTATATGCTCATGTGAAGGTCCTAGTGTAGGTGAAACCTGAAATTTTGTTAATGTGTTAAAATATATAGTATAGTAAAGTTTTATAAGATATCTTCACGCAATTACCAATACAGGGGTAGACAGAGGTCAAGTCTAGACAATTAAGTCTCTTTGACCCACCTTCCACCGAAGATATTTTCGGGACAACGTGACAGGTGGTGAGCCCGTCGCCGCCTTTATGTTCAAGCCGATGAAATTCGTACATAAGTTTTTGAAAAACTCATTGGTACTGTCACCTGGGGATCGAACTCGGGTCTCTCGACTCGAAATTCCGACCACCCAACAACTCGGCTATCGTGACTTAATATAAGATATAAGATGGCTTGATTTATATGACATAATGTATTTTTTTATGATTCTGACCTCTTCTAATCACAGTACATTGAATAAGTGGAAGATGTGGCTATTTTTTATTATCAATTATTTATTCTATGAAACAAATAAAACCTAATTACATATTATATCTTATGTCACTCCCACAACTGAAGTAATGTGCCGAAAAGTTAGACATAAGCTTGAGAAACACAACCCTTCTTTGGCAGTCAGCTAGAAATATTTTTAAACATACTCAATCCTTCAAAACATTTAAGGTGAGCATTTAAATACAATAATTAAAAATATGTAAACATTATTCACAATCATAACATACCTGACTAGAGGAACCTGGTATGTTTCTCAGTTTTTCCAATATGGGCTCCGAACCAATGGGCATGGAAAATTTGTTTAAACGTGTTTTAGATATGTTAATAAAAGATTCTTCTGTAAAATGTTTACTGCATAGCATTTGTGGCTGGAATGTAATTTTTTTTAAAAATCTACATCAGTACAGTTTTCTTTAGGGAAACAGAATTCGGCCCAAATGCGGGATCTGTAATAATAACAGATTACCAGAGACCGAATAAAAGAAATCTTGTTATATCAGATTATTACTTCGAAGCAAAATGTGGATGGATTTTCTAAAAATATTTACCTTAAAACTGTTTCAGGGTTTCCATTCCCAATCTTAGGAAATCGGTGAAAAGTTAAAGTATGATCTTATGCTAAGGTCGCTCCACACTTGACACATTTTTTGTACTGATCAGACATGTTAAAACTTAAAATAATAATGAGGTCAATATTTCACTTATCAGAGTCAATATCTCAAAATTTAAACACTAGCGTTATTAGTTCAAAAATACACTATCGCTAACAAGGACACTCAACAAAAGTAAACTTGCAACACGGGAGAGAGTATTATATTCTTTGGCAAGCTCAAACCTCGACCGATAATTTCCAATTTATGAGCAAAATTAGCAATATCAAAGATTTCGTAACCATACGAGAACTCGTTTTGAAACAAATTTGAAAACTTATTTTTTTAACGATTATTATTCCAAATTGCCATTACTACTTTTTTTTTGCGACGTAGATATAAGACGACACTTGATTTATAAATACAAAATGTTTTCTTATTTTTAATTATAAATACTTTATTATAATAATAAAAGGATGAAATAATTTTTTTATATGGCAAGTATAGCTTGGACTATCGCGAGCGAAAACGGCATAGATATATGCTCTATCTCGTTCGTATTATGGAACCCTGTTAACACAACAACAAAATTGTCTCTGTGTGAAGTTTCTTGTTTTTCATTCAAAGTTGGCGGACCCTGGTTTTCAGTTATCTCGTCATCGCTATTCAAATTTTCAATACTATCATAGTCTATTGAACCAGGCAATTTAAGTATAGTTGACAATTTATTACACCTGTTTTGTTGTTTTCATCAACATCCTTTGAAACATTTTCAACAATCACAGAAACCTCTATTTCTCGTTTTTCTGCACATGTGGACAAATTAGAGTCGTCTGAAACTGCAAATTCAGACATATATTTTTTTACTTGATCTCTTTTGTTCCGGTGTTTTAAGTTCCTTTAAATTTTCCTCATTAAGAGATAAATCGCAGTCTAGTAAATTGGAGCGTGAAATTTCTGATAAAGAACTAGCTCTGCTCTCAGAAACTATATGACGGAAGTCTAATGCAGGTGAACATAGAGATGACGAATTTTTGTTTTGTTTTTTAATCTGATGTTTTGAGGTGGTTGGGGCACTAGAACAGGGAAAGGTAACATTTTGTAAAACTTGACAGGTTTTTCCGGTACTTGGACTCAAATAAATTGTTCCTTTTTGTTCTATGTCTTCAACACGGTTCCTTGCATCGTTATTTTTGGAATATCTAAGTCCCGTTTTTGCTTTGTTATGTAATTTTCCTGTATTTGTAATAATGATTGAGGTTGCATGTTTATTCATAATATGTTTTGATTTTCGAATATCAGTCGGTTGAATTTCTTTACTTAAATTTACATCTTGTGGTGCTCTATATTCAATTGAATTTTTAATTTTTTCTATTTCAGCAGTGTCATATATCTTAAAACGTTTTATTGTACAATCTACTTACTTCAATGTTCAATTGTTTTCTTGTATTTTTTGTGGTGTACAATAAAAGCATTCATTCATTCATTCATTCATTCATTTTGCGGGGTATTACAACTTGGTGGGCTCTGAAAAACAATAGATACCTTTAATAGTATTTTACAAATACAGGCCGCAGCTCGGGTGTGAATGGCTGTTTATTGAGTGTACCGATCAAAACGCCTTATTTACCAAGCCAAAATAAATTTGCGGTCTGGCATTCAAAATACTTTTAATTAAAATTATCAATGAATAATATTTGAAAGCTCAAAATGGTAAGGGTAACTTTTTTATACGTTATTTACTATAATTCGTTTTGATTATAAAGTAACAAAATGTCGACAAAAACCCAATTTCAGTATGTTCAAAATAAATCACGGATATCAATTTTTATACGAAAACTATCATTTTGTTCGGTACAATTTTTATTAAGCTGCTAGCGAAAGGCTTCCGCAAAAGTTGTTTGTTAGCTGTAAATATTATTTTTTAATGGAGCATGCTATGTTCAGAGCTCATTGTATAATTATTGTTATTGAGTATTGCAGTTTTAAAGAAAAACGAATCAAGCATGCTAGTTGCAGGAGGTATCGCTTAATCATGAAGCATTGTATTTTTTTTATTATACTCCAGGTTTTCAAATGTAACTGGTTTTTATAATATTTTGCTGTTGTTCATTCCACAAATGTCAATTTTATAAATATTACAAATTAGGTATGTGAGTGATGTTAGTGTTAGTTAGTGTTAGTGTACTCTCGACACTAGGGTTTGCTGGGTCGATTGACCTGCGCTGCGACCCACTCGCTAAATAGAAGAAGTGTTAATGATTCGCGTCTTAAGCTTTTCACACAAAAACGCCAAAAATATAGCTTAGTTAACTTAAAAGCACCACTCCAACTATTCAGGACGTACTCACAGATCCGTTAAATACCGTAATCCTTTATGCTAGATCGCTAAAAACAAAATAAAAATTTAGTTAATTCATAATAGCTGTCTGTGGATATAAAAAATCATAAAACTCACTTAAACACTTAATCAGAGAGGTGGACTAGTAGAACTACTTATTCCCACTAGCAAATCTGACGTATTAAAAAAAGTCCTCGGAGTTTTGTGACAATTACCTTAAAAGGATATCAATTACCTACGTTTCCTGTATCAATCCTCCTATATACCAACTGAACATTTTGAACAAGGACAGAAAGCGTGATTATAATATAATTCCTCACTATACAGATATACAGCTAGCCTATCGAGTCCCACTGCTGGTAGTCCCTCCCTATACATAGTATACAATATAATACACAATATTTTAAAATCAACGTACTTATTTAGCTGAAATTTATTTATTAAATACATAATTATTTCATCTATATTATTATTTATTCGGAGTAGGTATATTTATAAATATTAATTAGTGACTGACCTGTTTTTGAAATATCATCAGCGATTTAGACTCAGATTCACCACCCGGTATTTCTTCATTATCCTCTTTAATTAACTTTCTTCGGCAACGTTTCGACATAATCGACAGCAGTTCTTCGTCGCGTGCGCAGCCTGGCATGCGTTGCACAACACTAACCGCGTGAAGCTAGCGTAGAGTGCGGTACGAGGAACTTGGCTGAAGGATGTTACTATTTTTCCTGCATACTTGTTCTCTATGCCCCCAAATGACAAAACGTTTCGTTACATATTATTTCTTCTTTTTAACGAGCAACGAAAACATGAAGGCAAATATATTGCCTCTGCCAGACAAAGACGATCGGCTAAGTCTGCTAATTGCTCTAGGGAGTGCGTAGGCAGTGATGCCAGCAATGTCTGTATATTATTTGGAAGCCGACTGCTCCAAATGGATCTAACAAATTCCTCGGGAACCGATGGTTCAGCCAGATCAAGTAGATGCCGTAGAAACTGAGAAGGTTTTCGATCTCTTCATGCGTTAGTAGTTGCTTCACCTTCTTTTCATGCGAAGCAGAAAGTCGCCTTATAAGATCGGTCTTAATTTTAAAATATCGATTCACTGCCGGCGGTTTAACAATAATGTCCTTCACTGATTTTGCATGCTGGATATCCAAGTTAATTACACCATTCGTGAATTTAGTGTGGTCGTCGGTTATATTGAAATTGTCGAACTGACCTTCTAGGAGCGCAAACCAAATTTCAAGATCGTCGGTGGAGAACGGAGGCACTTTTAAATTTGTTATCCGGGCGTCCAATTTGTCGCCTTCGTCATCGGTCGGAACGTACTCGTGACGTTCGCCGCACGGTTATGTGGGCGCTTTTATTCGGCGTTCCAACTGTTTTCGCGGATGCCCTGCTATCACGATCACTCAATTTGGTGTTCTAATCGGGGTCACCAGTTTAGTGGAGGTGTGAAGGGTGTATGGTAGGTAATAGTCAAAAGTCTAGTTACACCATACACTATTTATTATACATACAGAACACAACACAATGAATATCAGAAGGAGTGAAAGATATACGATACGAACTATATTTCGCCACCAGATGGCTTCGTTTTATGTAACATTTCGTTTGGTAATTAAAAGATGAAGAAATTTTATTTTTGTTTTTATTTGAAAAGGAAAAATTTTATTTCATTTAACAACAGTAACGACTTCCTTTTTAATTACAAAAATGAAGTGTTATTTAGTTGAACTTCTCTAAATAAATTAAAGTGAATACTGATTCGAAGCATTATACGTGTCCGCAAATTATCCGTTTCATTGAAGTGCTTTTGGTAAACCATATTTTTTGTTTTTTGGTCTGACGTTAACACAAACAAAGCGGATGGTTTCCCAACTCGTGAACACGCAACATATAACTGCCCATGTGAAAAATAATGATTTTCTAATTTTATCCCGCAAACTCTAAGCGATTGGCCTTGCAACTTGTTAATCATCAGTTTGCTAATCAACTTGTTAATCAGTTATCATTGTTTGCAATGCAAGGCGAACTGAAAATTGCAATCGTTTGAAGTCAAACGGAAGATCAGTCGGAATCATTGTTATTCGAGGAATACATACATTTTCACCTGCGTACTTTCCGTTGATAATGGTTGCTTCAATCAAATTCTGCTTAAGTCTTTTTACCGAAAGTTCACCGCGACTTTGCAACGGTACTCCGATTCAAATTACGCAATATTGTAATAACTGTACAAACTTTGAGTTGCAAGTTATGTGGTGGAAATCCTGGTAACACCAGAGAGTTCAAAAACTCCGTTGGATAATTCACTACTTCATCGGGATTTGTTATGGAATCAACGGATTTGTATGTCACCAAATCGCCAGTAATTTTTGATTAAATGGTGAAGTTCAGTGCTTGTACATCATTATTCTTGGCGGCAAGAAGTGCTCGTTGACTTAACCAAGCATAATTCTGATAATTCTCACTAATGTTTGGGCAAACATTTTCAATAAGAGCTAATTGAGTGTTTACAAATCGGCAAAAGTCGTTGGTAAGAGTAATTAATCCAGATGTCGCATCAACGGGGACTTTTCCATTTCCAACAGCTAACAATTGTTTGGAAAATTGTGCAGCACTTTGATCATTTTGAAGTTGAACTCTCATAATAGTGGTTAGCGATAAAGTTTTTACGTTATTCCATAAAGGTGATGCCTTCAGGCAAGCATTCAATCTGCAGGCATTCCTCGGGGAATTACTGGCAACGTCTACCTGAAATCGCCTGCCAAAAATATCATCAAGCCGCCAAAGATGTTGTTATTTCGCCGAAGATCCTTCAGTGTGCCTCAAGTGATTTCATATGTGCCATTTTACACTCATCCCAAACAATGAGCTTGCATTGCATCAACAATTTTCCCATTGCACTGGATCGGGAAATATTGCATGTTGAAGTATCAATTGTGTTTAAATTGAGTGGCAACTTAAGCGCAGAATGTGCAGTACGACCGCCATCTAGAAGAGTCGCCGCAATTCCAGATGATGCTAACGCCAAAGCTATGTCACATCTTGATCGAATAGTAGCCAAAATCAATGAAATGACAAATTTTTTCCCTGTTTCTTCAGGGGCGTCCAGGAAGAATAGACCACCGGTATTATTGTCCACCGCTTGCATTAATGTTTCGTATACTTGTTTTTGCTCTTCATTCAGCAACGGCACAGTATTTCGAACGAATTCCTGCAATGTATCAACATTGCATTGCAGCTCTTGGTTGAATGCATCGTGCATCGATCGATTTAGCGCAATCATTTCTACTATTTTTTACTACCACCTTTTGTATTATTTTTTTTTTCACAATGTCACAGTGAACACGATACCGGTTTGTCATGAAATTAACTAAGCAGAGAATAATGAGTAGCTTTTAAACAATGTATCATGCACCGGCGACATCTACTTAAAATATTGGTTTGTAGTACATGCTATGTATCAGTACGTAAAAAAAGATTTTCCAGATTTTCTGTTGAAATTTTTCCTGAATTTTCTTTGCTATAAACCTCACGGAGCCCGAGACCTTTCCAACGAATGCAAAACCATGAAAATCGGTTCGTGCGTTCTGGAGTTATAGCGTCAGTTATAGCGTCAAGAAGGTTTTTTTTTATTTGATAACCGTGGAGGAAATGTTTTATGCACGAACGTTCCTTGGCCGGGAGGCCACCGAAACGAACAGTGTCGGGCTCGAATCTCAGAAGGAGAAGCATACCGACTAAAACCATCCACGGGATGCTGTTGGCCCGGAGGCCTTTACAGCTTCATCTAAGGAGACTTGCGAGGAGAGGCTCGCAAGTTAGAAGTTGAAGACAATAATGGCTGCTGCTGCGAAGCGCTGCGTCCCCTAGAACGAAAGAGAAGACTTCCGACATGGGGGAGGGGCCATGCGATCCGAGGGCCCCAGTTGGTTTGGAGGAAAATCTCCTCTCGGATCGCCTTGTGTTAACCATTTAGTGACGACTACGACCACGAGAAAGTCTCGTGCTAGTCGTGAAATTACGACGATGGCGAGGTTGTGTAAGCCGCAGAACGCGGCTTGTGTCTATGTGTGTGCGAAAGTACGTAGGGGGCGGGGCCTCATACGCATTGTTGACACGGGTGATTGCGTCATCATCGTCTATGATGACGCATTTCGGGCGCCTCAATTGAGGTGGAGTATCAAGCGCGGGTGTGTAATTCCCTAACGCTGCCACTAGCGGATTTGTATGTAAGTTTGTCCTATCGAAGTAGTCGATGGAGAACTTTTTAAATAGCGCTGCCATTGTAGGCAGTTTGAGATCGCGATGCAGATCTACATTCCGCATATATACGGGAGCGCCGGTTGCGCGGCGCATGAATCGGTTTTGAATCACTTGGAGTGAGTTCAAACGTACTTTGGGGACGTGCGCGAATACTATACTGGCGTATGACATTACGGGTCGTACGCAAGTTGTGTATAGGCGTATTTTGTGTTTTAGCAGCATTTTGCTGCGGCTATTTGTAAGGTTAAAGAGGCGGCCGGATATGAAGACCGCTCTATCCCTGATAATTTTAATATGTTTCTTGAAGTTCAGTCTACGGTCTAAGGTGACTCCAAGATATTTTACTTCTGACACCCAGGGAATGGGTTTGACGAAGAGGGTTATTTTACTGAATCTGTTAGGGCGATTCGAGTTTTTGTGATTCCTGCTGAACAAGACCGCGTTGCTCTTTTCAGGATTTATGTCGATCCTCCATTTCCTAAACCACTCGCTTAAGGCGGTGGCCGCGGCTTGGAGGCGAATGTAGATTCTCGATGCGTTAAGATCCGTAGAGTACAGAGTGGTATCGTCGGCGAATAAGGCTAATTCTACCTTTTTATTTGGGTCTTTTGGGATATCGCTCGTGTAAAGCATGTATAGTGTGGGCGAAAAGACCGAGCCTTGCGGAACGCCGGCTTTGAAGTCTCTGCTGGAGGACAGAGTGCCCTCGACTTTTTAGCGGAAGGTGCGATTCGACAAGTAGGCTTGTATGATGTGCACAAGCTTGTCTGACATACCGTAGTTGTATAGCTTGTATATCAAGCCATTGTGCCAGACTTTGTCGAACGCTTTCGCGACATCAAAGAAGAGTGCTCCTACCTTATATTTGGGGTTATCATTTAGGCGCTCAAGTATGTGCTCCGTGAGGCGGTGCACTTGCTGAACGCATGAGTGCTTAGCTCTAAAGCCAAACTGCTCATCAGGAATGATATTTAGTGACTGAGCGCTGTCCTTGAGGCGGATCAGAATTATGCGCTCGTAGATTTTCTCCAGTGTGCTGAGGAGACTGATGGGGCTATAGCTAGAGGCCTGTTTTTTCGGTTTCCCGGGTTTATGGATCCGTATTAAGTGGGCCTCCTTCCAGGAGTCTGGAAAGGTGCAATTTGTGAGGGCATTATAGATTGCTACTAATAGTAATAGCAACGAATTTGGGAGAGTTTTAACTAACCTATTTGAGATGCCGTCGGCTTCTGGAGACTTACGTACCCTAAGGTTTTTAATTATACCCTTAATCTCTTCGAGTGAGGTAGGCGGGAGAGGTTCACCCGTTAGTGTCTGCGTCATTTTCCGCGATACGAAGTCGTCCACATTCTGAATTTGTACGGGATCTGTGGGTTGTGTGCTTGGAGAGCACTGGCTTTCGAAGCTGTCGGCTAAACATTCGGCTTTTTCCCTATCGTCAAAAGCTATAGAACCATCGGGACTGACCAGGGGAGGCATAGATACCACAGAGTCGGACTTCATCGACCTCGCCAACTGCCAGTAGGCAGTGTGCGAAGGCGTGATGTCCGACATTAGCTTGTCCCATCTTTGCCCCCTCAACTCAGCCATGCGCTGTTAAACCTCCCTTTGGAGTTGGCGCATCCTAACGCGGTTTGCGTCAGTCCTATACCTGTCGTATGCCCTATTGGCAGCATTTTTCTCTCTCAACAGCTGTCTGAGCTCAGCAGGCAACTCAAAGCGGCGGTCATTTGCCGCTTTGACCCGCCTGGAGGATACACTGACGGCGGTTTTTAGGTGAGAGGTGAGATGAACGACGGCGGCAAGTGCCGTGTCTTTATTATCAATGAGCTCCGGTATGTTTGCTAACTGGGGAATTCGTAGACTCGAGGTATTCCTCGAGTTTACGCCAGTCTGTCACGGTTTTGGTCAAAGTGACCTCTGCGTGCGGCTGCCCTAGCTGCATTATGACCGGTCGTTGGTCTGAATTAAGTTCGTGATGAACTTCTATTTTCGTAAGAGGTAGCAATATATTCTTTAAGAGAGCTATATCGAGAATGTCCGGATTCTGGTTCCTCTGCGCGGGTATTCTAGTTGGCTCGAGGGGACCTATAATATCAAAGTTTAGGTTTATACTTAGAGTTAGGAGGGCGAGTCCATTATTATTTTCATTTGCGGCGTTCCAAGCAGAGTGCTTGCTGTTTAAGTCTCCCGCTATTAACACCGATTCGCTTAAATTTAGCAGTGCCTCGATGTCGCCCTTTAGAATTGTTTTCGAAGGCGGGAGATAAGCCGATATCACAGTGATGGGCTGATGGCCTGTCATTGCGATCTTGCATCCGGAAGCTTCCATGTTGACAAGAGACGGAAGGTTAATTGGCACACAGTGTAGCGAAGACTTGAAATCGATCAACGTACCGCCCCCGCGAGCGGGGCGGTCGTTTCTAACTAAGCGATAGTTAGCTATCTTCGGGTCGCGTTTGCTAGACTTGAGTAGGGTCTCCTGTACATTATATCTAGCTGATGGACTGAGACAAATTCCCTAACTTTGTCCATCTGTTTTTTTAAGCCGTATGCGTTGAAGAAGCCGACAGCTAGCGATTTAGGTTTTGTTCTTTCGCTTATATTTGGGTCGTTCATAATGGGCGAGACAAAAATAAATGAAGAATTATTTGCGGGAGGGGGACCTCGGGAAGTGAACGAGTCACTTTTTATTAACACGTTGAGGAAAGTCTAGTGTCAGCCATCGGTGGCTGACCCTAGACTTTCCGTTTAGGCCGCGTCACCCATCGGTGGCTGACAGCGTGTAACATGAGAACTATAAAATTTTACACTATTTTACGGAATTACAGAAAATTTATTTAAAATTTACTTAATTTGGTATCATTACAGGATTAATGGGATTCATTGTAACATGGTAAACATAAAAATGGTTTTCCTTCACAAGTATTACAGAATGTTACAACACGCTTGGTCTTTCTTCTTACCATCACTCTACCATCTTTTCTTACATTTTTGTCATAACATAATTTACTGTACTTTCGAACTTCAGAGACTTCCCGATTTTCTTTCGAGTTTGTGTTTATTTCCGGATCTTCTTGCAATTCTGCTCGGTGGAATGTTTTCTTTGTCACAACTTATAAGATGGACTGCTAATTTTTTCCGAAATTCGGTAATGCTAATGTTCTGCTTCGTAATATTTTTATATAGAATGTAACTATTTACAACTGTAGTATTTAGTAACAATTCGAAAGCTAGTTTTCTATACCATTTTAGAGACTTGCGTAATGGATTGTTGTAGGCGTTCATTTTGGTCGGATAAGTCGACAGCTGACTTTTGTCTATTGTAGTCTACTATAATTTGTGGCTTGATCTGGCCTCCTGATCGGCATTCAACATTCACCATTTCTGACGAGTGCTTTGTCGATAGAACTAGGATGTCTTTTTTATGTTTCCACTTCAAAATAGTTATCCCCTGGTTATTTTCCTTTGCTATTATTTCTCCTCGTTTTTATTTTGTTGAAAGCACTTGGTGCGAATTTCCTCTTCGATTTGTACGTAGTGTTCCCACTAAATGGGTGTTTTTTACTAATTTATTTTTCGGCTAATTCTAAACTTGTGTACCAGTTGTACCAGTGTACCAGTTGTAGTCGGAAACACCGGTCCTTCAATACCAGCGCTTTTATCGAAGCGGCACGCGTGGCCTGAACGGGATTGTCGTAGAAATACACGTGGCGCTCAACGTGTTAACTATGTTTTGGAGCTCTTCGTAGACGGAAGGGTGCTCCGTTATGACCTTTAGCAGTCTTTGGCCTCGCGCGCTTTATGGGCGAGGGCCCGGATTTCCGCCATATTAATGGCGCCTAAAATTTGGAGGACCTGTTGTAGGTCAGCCATGTCCGATACGGTTGTTGGATCGGACTGAGAGGTGCTGGGCGTAGGCTTTGTGCTCTGCGGTTTAGGGACAGCGGGGGCCGCGTCTTTCGACGCTGTAATCTTTTCGCCATTTGTGGGGGTTTCACCCACGCATTCGCGGGAATAGGAGGTGGTACCAGCTTCTCTGTTTGTAAAGCCTTCTTTGACGCCCGGTTGCGTTTCCCATTCGGGGCTTTAGGGCATCCGCGATAGCTCGCGGGGTGCCCCTGTGTCCACTGACACAACGATCGAATCTTTAAGGGGCTTTGCCTTAGAGAAGTGGATGTGCTTCTCTCTTAGTGCATCCGATATGGAAGCCCACTTTTCACCTTCCTTGATTATTATCGGGGGAGGCTTTTTTGGTGTTTTTGCGGGCGTCGCAGCCGTGTCCATGGGGACAGCGGCGGAAGCGGTTTTAGCCGCGGTAGGCGCGGCTTTAGTAGAGGAGGCGGTCGCGGGCGCCTTCTGGGACTTGCCCTTCTTATTTCGGGCCGGGGCTGCCGCGACCACCTTGCTAGGTGGGCGGGCGCCTTCGGAATCCGAAGAGTCCCTACTTTTAGGGGCGCGCTTTCTTTTCCCCTTGACGACGGTGAAGCCGTCGTCTGAACTTTCGCGTTCGACCTCGGTCAACGCTCCTATTGACATGGAAGAGTCAGAGGACTCAGCCATGTCCGAACCTAGCACCTCCCTAGAGAGGGAGGATGCGCGGGAAGACGCACGGGATGAGGCGCGCGAGTTGCACGGTTTTGGAACAGCTCGTGCAGCTGTTTGGTTCGCCAAGAAATTGGCGAGAACGGGCGGAGGTACGGCGAGGCCTGAGGGGCCCGCAGTAGCCGCCTGGGGCGCGGGTGCCGGAATGGCAGCGGATTGCGGGGCGCTTACGCCCGTGGTAGGGTTTAATCCCGCGGGGGGGTTGAGTCCCGCCGGTGGGTTTAAACCCGTGGTGGCGGCAGAAGCCGCCTTCGAGGGCCGACCGTGTATTACGGTGCCTGGATCCACGGTCGGGTAGTGCTCCGCCAGGAAGCGGAGGATACCCTCCCGGGCTAACTTAATTTGGTCCTTATTGGACCAAGCCTTACTATACTATAAGCCAAGCAATACTATAGTATGCCTACGTCTCTCGGCCCGCAGGCCGGAGAGGTGTGTGCACAGTGTAGTGTAAACTTACTTGAACTGCTCTGTTTTCTGCTGCTGTACTGCACTGTCGACACAACACAACACAACCTAAAGCACAACTAGCGCGAGACGGGGGACCCGCTAGATGCGGGGCCTGATCACGACGCGAAACGATCACTTCCCGGAACTCTTACGATCAACAATCGTAACAAAGAAAAATAGCAGGGCTGTAAAGGCCCGGTCGCAGGTAGAAAATTTCGCCCAACGACATCCAAACCCGGCAAAGTGATTAGCCGCTCAAGCAGGTAGCTGAGCCACACGTGTGCACGGGACGAGAGCGCGATCGAGACTGCGTCAGGAAGGATTTTTTTTGTTTTTGATAACCGTGGAGGAAATGTTTTATGCACGAACGTTCCTTGGCCGGGAGGCCACCGAAACGAACAGTGTCGGGCTCGAATCTCAGAAGGAGAAGCATACCGACTAAAACCATCCACGGGATGCTGTTGGCCCGGAGGCCTTTACAGCTTCGTCTAAGGAGACTTGCAAGGAGAGGTTCGCAAGTTAGAAGTTGAAGACAATAATGGCTGCTGCTGCGATGCGCTGCGTCCCCTAGAACGAAAGAGATGACTTCCGACATGGGGGAGGGGCCATGCGATCCGAGGGCCCCAGTTGGTTTGGAGGAAAATCTCCTCTCGGATCGCCTTGTGTTAACCATTTAGTGACGACTACGACCACGAGAAAGTCTCGTGCTAGTCGTGAAATTACGACGATGGCGAGGTTGTGTAAGCCGCAGAACGCGGCTTGTGTCTATGTGTGTGCGAAAGTACGTAGGGGGCGGGGCCTCATACGCATTGTTGACACGGGTGATTGCGTCATCATCGTCTATGATGACGCATTTCGGGCGCCTCAATTGAGGTGGAGTATCGCGCGCGGGTGTGTAATTCCCTAACGCTGCCACTGTATGTAAGTTTGTCCTATCGAAGTAGTCGATGGAGAACTTTTTAAATAGCGCTGCCATTGTAGGCAGTTTGAGATCGCGATGCAGATCTACATCCATGAATCGGTTTTGAATCACTTGGAGTGAGTTCAAACGTACTTTGGGGACGTGCGCGAATACTATACTGGCGTATGACATGACGGGTCGTACGCAAGTTGTGTATAGGCGTATTTTGTGTTTTAGCAGCATTTTGCTGCGGCTATTTGTAAGGTTAAAGAGGCGGCCGGATATGAAGACCGCTCTATCCCTGATAATTTTAATATGTTTCTTGAAGTTCAGTCTACGGTCTAAGGTGACTCCAAGATATTTTACTTCTGACACCCAGGGAATGGGTTTGTCGAAGAGGGTTATTTTACTGAATCTATTAGGGCGATTCGAGTTTTTGTGATTCCTGCTTTTCAGGATTTATGTCGATCCTCCATTTCCTGAACCACTCGCTTAAGGCGGTGGCCGCGGCTTGGAGGCGAATGTAGATTCTCGATGCGTTAAGATCCGTAGAGTACAGAGTGGTATCGTCGGCGAATAAGGCTAATTCTACCTTTTTATTTGGGTCTTTTGGGATATCGCTCGTGTAAAGCATGTATAGTGTGGGCGAAAAGACCGAGCCTTGCGGAACGCCGGCTTTGAAGTCTCTGCTGGAGGACAGAGTGCCCTCGACTTTTTAGCGGAAGGTGCGATTCGACAAGTAGGCTTGTATGATGTGCACAAGCTTGTCTGACATACCGTAGTTGTATAGCTTGTATATCAAGCCATTGTGCCAGACTTTGTCGAACGCTTTCGCGACATCGAAGAAGAGTGCTCCTACCTTATATTTGGGGTTATCATTTAGGCGCTCAAGTATGTGCTCCGTGAGGCGGTGCACTTGCTGAACGCATGAGTGCTTAGCTCTAAAGCCAAACTGCTCATCAGGAATGATATTTAGTGACTGAGCGCTGTCCTTGAGGCGGATCAGAATTATGCGCTCGTAGATTTTCTCCAGTGCGCTGAGGAGACTGATGGGGCTATAGCTAGAGGCCTGTTTTTTCGGTTTCCCGGGTTTATGGATCCGTATTACGTGGGCCTCCTTCCAGGAGTCTGGAAAGGTGCAATTTGTGAGGGCATTGTAGATTGCTACTAATAGTAATAGCAACGAATTTGGGAGAGTTTTAACCCTTAAATGCATGATTTTATGCATGAGTTTATTTTTAGACCGAGAAAAAATATATTTTGGAGCCATGAATATGCTGATTTAGGGAAAAATAATAAAAAAAATAGTTTTTTTATTTTCATAGCTATTTTTATTAAAAACCATTTATTGCAGAACTACAACACTATGCACTCACTAGACAATAACTACATATGAAAATTTTTAAAACAATTTTTGGTTGTGGTAAGACAAAGAGCTACTCCACACTTCTCACACCTGTTTTGCGTGTATCCCTTGCATCCAGGCATTTTGCATTTGCTGCGAACACAATTACCAGGCCTGTGACCAACATTATCAGTCCTTATGTCCTTAGGAGGAATATGTTGAGCTGGTCCTCTCCTTTTTTTTGCTTGTATTTCCATTTCAACACTGTTGCTGGTACTTGGCCTTCCTCTTTTGTTGCAGAGTTCAAATGAGTTATTTACTTTGGCTAATACCTCAACTAGTTCCAGTCTATAGTTACATAGGTTTAGAACTGATGAATTGGCTTCAGTTGTTTTTAAATTTTTATACACAAGCCAAGAATTTGTTACCGTCATGTCCAATAAGTGGTAAAGATACGAAGATACCACTTTCGGCTTCTCATTGCAATTCGGTACCTCACGGTATAAAGCTATCCATTAGGTCCACTCCGCCCATATGGGCATTATATTCCTTTATTATATGTGGGCATGAAATTTTAATTCTAGTCTTATTTGCCTTGTCAAATCTTTCTACTTGGCCCACAGGTTCAGCTCCAACATATGAAGATAGAAAAGTTACTTTATTGTCCTTCCAAGTAACTGCTGTCAAATCAATACCGTCAAATTCAGTCATCTGCTCTTCATAAGTTCCACGAGGAACAGATTTCTTCATCATTGTTTTTTTGTCCGGCAGTTTGCAGTTCACTAGCCTGTTAGATTGCACAGTACCTAGGCTATAGATTCCTTGTTTGGCAAGATAGGTAACTAAAGGTACAGAGTGGTATCGTCGGCGAATAAGGCTAATTCTACCTTTTTATTTGGGTCTTTTGGGATATCGCTCGTGTAAAGCATGTATAGTGTGGGCGAAAAGACCGAGCCTTGCGGAACGCCGGCTTTGAAGTCTCTGCTGGAGGACAGAGTGCCCTCGACTTTTAGCGGAAGGTGCGATTCGACAAGTAGGCTTGTATGATGTGCACAAGCCTGTCTGACATACCGTAGTTGTATAGCTTGTATATCAAGCCATTGTGCCAGACTTTGTCGAACGCTTTCGCGACATCAAAGAAGAGTGCTCCTACCTTATATTTGGGGTTATCATTTAGGCGCTCAAGTATGTGCTCCGTGAGGCGGTGCACTTGCTGAACGCATGAGTGCTTAGCTCTAAAGCCAAACTGCTCATCAGGAATGATATTTAGTGACTGAGCGCTGTCCTTGAGGCGGATCAGAATTATGCGCTCGTAGATTTTCTCCAGTGCGCTGAGGAGACTGATGGGGCTATAGCTAGAGGCCTGTTTTTTCGGTTTCCCGGGTTTATGGATCCCTATTACGTGGGCCTCCTTCCAGGAGTCTGGAAAGGTGCAATTTGTGAGGGCATTGTAGATTGCTACTAATAGTAATAGCAACGAATTTGGGAGAGTTTTAACCCTTAAATGCATGATTTTATGCATGAGTTTATTTTTAGACCGAGAAAAAATATATTTTGGAGCCATGAATATGCTGATTTAGGGAAAAATAATAAAAAAAATAGTTTTTTTTTATTTTCATAGCTATTTTTATTAAAAACCATTTATTGCAGAACTACAACACTATGCACTCACTAGACAATAACTACATATGAAAATTTTTAAAACAATTTTTGGTTGTGGTAAGACAAAGAGCTACTCCACACTTCTCACACCTGTTTTGCGTGTATCCCTTGCATCCAGGCATTTTGCATTTGCTGCGAACACAATTACCAGGCCTGTGACCAACATTATCAGTCCTTATGTCCTTAGGAGGAATATGTTGAGCTGGTCCTCTCCTTTTTTTTGCTTGTATTTCCATTTCAACACTGTTGCTGGTACTTGGCCTTCCTCTTTTGTTGCAGAGTTCAAATGAGTTATTTACTTTGGCTAATACCTCAGCTAGTTCCAGTCTACAGTTACATAGGTTTAGAACTGATGAATTGGCTTCAGTTGTTTTTAAATTTTTATACACAAGCCAAGAATTTGTTACCGTCATGTCCAATAAGTGGTAAAAGATACGAAGATACCACTTTCGGATTCTCATTGCAATTCGGTACCTCACGGTATAAAGCTATCCATTAGGTCCACTCCGCCCATATGGGCATTATATTCCTTTATTATATGTGGGCATGAAATTTTAATTCTAGTCTTATTTGCCTTGTCAAATCTTTCTACTTGGCCCACAGGTTCAGCTCCAACATATGAAGATAGAAAAGTTACTTTATTGTCCTTCCAAGTAACTGCTGTCAAATCAATACCGTCAAATTCAGTCATCTGCTCTTCATAAGTTCCACGAGGAACAGATTTCTTCATCATTGTTTTTTGTCCGGCAGTTTGCAGTTCACTAGCCTGTTAGATTGCACAGTACCTAGGCTATAGATTCCTTGTTTGGCAAGATAGGTAACTAAAGGTACAGAGGTGTAAAAATTATCAAAATAAATTATATGATTTATATGCCTTGGGACACCTCTAGCAAGCCGAACTACAACATTTCCCACTGGCCCAAAATCTGGTTCATCTGGAAGCCGTTCATTCTCTTGGCCAGTATATATTTCAAATTTATGAGCATAACCTTTCACACTGCACATCACATATAATTTAAACCCCCACTTATGGGGCTTATTAGGTAAATACTGCTTCATGAAGTGTGCCACTTTTGTGGCACACATCTGTTCATCAATTGAGAGTTTTTGTTCCATAGGAACTAAAGCAAATTTCTCATTTAGATGGCTAATTATAGGCCTTATCTTATGGAGCCTATCATGTTGTGGGTGTTCCTTGGGTAAATGTTTCTCGTTATTGTTGAAATGTAGAAATCTACGAATAGTCTCAAATCGGTTGACAGTCATTATGTCCTTGATTGGTTGAAAACCTACAGTATTTGACCAGTATAGCCGTACATTGGGATATTTTATAACAGACATGTATATCAGTATCGCCATAAACTTTCTTAGCTCAGTTTCAGATAAATTTAATGGTTTAGTCACATTTTTTTGAACGGAATACAAATTAGACTCTTCCTTTGAACTATTTCTGATGTAATAAAATGTGAAAAAATACTATAGGGAGTAGTAGCCTCATCCTTCAGTTCAGGTGGGTATGTAGTGTCTCCATGAAAAGCTGTCTGGTCAGAATTCAAAACAATTTTTTTTACCTTCCATACGAGTCCTCTCATAGTTGCTCGGCGACTAGATTGACTTGTTGAGGGGAATGGAACCTGTGGCACTTGATCATTTGCTGTAGCTTCATTTATCAATGGCGGGTCTCCTGCCATGAATGGATCATTATCGGGGTCATCATTTTCCTCTTCTAATGGACTCTCAAGATCGTGAAGCAAATCGTCTCCATTTTCATAAAAATTCTCATTACCTTCTGTATCCGAGTCCTCAAGATCATCTTCCGAAATCTCTCCATCATTTATTAGAGCTAAATACTCTTCTATTTGCTTTTGATTCAAGTATGGCATCTGAAAACCAATAAAAGTGATAGTAACTAAACAGGGACATTTTCTAGTAAATGCATATTGTTGCAGATTTACAACAACAAAATAAACAAAATTTCCGAACACACCAAAAGTTTTTTTTATAACTTATAAATTGTACTGAAAAGAAGATGAATTATTACGTAAAATAACTAATTTTGTTTGAACGTACCTTCGAAAACCAAATAATTACACTGCAAAGCAAATACACAATTTTCATCCGCTCCAAAATTACGATCGGCTTTGATTTGTCAATGTCAATTTAAATTTGACAGTCGTGAAGAAAAAAAGTGTGTTGCCACTCGATTAAATATTTCACCATGATAGTAATAATCCTGCAACAGCATGCATTGAACTCATACTAATAATTTTATGGTCGTTTGAATGGTATGTTGCAGTTTATTACTTTATGCATTTTAACTAACCTAGTTGAGATGCCGTCGGCTCCTGGAGCCTTACGTACCCTAAGGTTTTTAATTATGCCCTTAACCTCTTCGAGTGAGGTAGGCGGGAGAGGTTCACCGGTTAGTGGCTGCGTCATTTTCCGCGATACGAAGTCGTCCACATTCTGAATGTGTACGGGATCTGTGGGTTGTGTGCTTGGAGAGCACTGACTTTCGAAGCTGTCGGCTAAACATTCGGCTTTTTCCCTATCGTCAAAAGCTATGGAACCGTCGGGACTGACCAGGGGAGGCATAGATACGACAGAGTCGGACTTCATCGACCTCACCAACTGCCTGTAGGCAGTGTGCGAAGGCGTGATGTCCGACATTAGCTTGTCCCATCATTGCCCCCTCAACTCAGCCATGCGCTGTTTAACCTCCCTTTGGAGTTGGCGCATCCTAACGCGGTTTGCGTCAGTCCTATACCTGTCGTATGCCCTATTCGCAGCACTTTTCTCTCTCAACAGCTGTCTGAGCTCAGCAGGCAAAGCGGCGGTCATTTGCCGCTTTGACCCGCCTGGAGGATACACTGACGGCGGTTTTTAGGTGAGAGGTGAGATGAACGACGGCGGCAAGTGCCGTGACTTTATTATCAATGACCTCCGGTATGTTTGCTAACTGGGGAATCCGTAGACTCGAGGTATTCCTCGAGTTTACGCCAGTCTGTCACGGTTTTGGTCAAAGTGACCTCTGCGTGCGGCTGCCCTAGTTGCATTATGACCGGTCGGTGGTCTGAATTAAGTTCGTGATGAACTTCTATTTTCGCAAGAGGTAGCAATATATTGTTTAAGAGAGATATATCGAGAATGTCCGGATTCTGGTTCCTCTGCGCGGGTATTCTAGTTGGCTCGAGGGGACCTATAATATCAAAGTTTAGGTTTATACTTAGAGTTAGGAGGGCGAGTCCATTATTATTTTCATTTGCGGCGTTCCAAGCAGAGTGCTTGCTGTTTAAGTCTCCCGCTATTAACACCGAGTCGCTTAAATTTAGCAGTGCCTCGATGTCGCCCCTTAGAATTGTTTTCGAAGGCGGGAGATAAGCCGATATCACAGTGATGGGCTGATGGCCTGTCATTGCGATCTTACAACCGGAAGCTTCCATGTTGACAAGAGACGGAAGGTCAATTGGCACACAGTGTAGCGAAGACTTGAAATAGATCAACGTACCGCCCCCGCGAGCAGGGCGGTCGTTTCTAACTAAGCGATAGTTAGCTATCTTCGGGTCGCGTATGCTAGACTTGAGTAGGGTCTCCTGTACTAACATTATGTCTAGCTGATGGACTGAGACAAATTCCCTAATTTCGTCTATCTGTTTTTTTAAGCCGTATGCGTTGAAGAAGCCGACAGCTAGCGATTTGGGTTTTGTTCTTTCGCTTACGTTTGTGTGGTTCATTATGGGCGAGACAAAAATAAATGAAGAATTATTTGCGGGAGGGGGACCTCGGGAAGTGAATGAGTCACTTTTTACTAACTAAGTTTTGGAGCTCTTCGTAGATGGAAGAGTGCTCCGTTATGGCCTTTAGCAGGTCCATTGGGCCTTTGGCCTCGCGCGTTTTACGGGCGAGGGCCCGGATTTCTGCCATATTAATGGCGCCTAAAATTTGGAGGACCTGTTGAAGGTCAGCCATGTCCGAATAGGTTGTTGGATCGGACTGAGATGTGCTAAGCGCGCGCAGGCTTTGTGCTCTGCGGTTTAGGGACAGCGGGGGCCGCGTCTTTCGACGCTGTAGTCTTTTTCGCCATTTGTGGGGGTTTCACCCACGCATTCGCGGGAATAGGAGGTGGTACCAGCTTCTCTGTTTGTGGAGCCTTCTTTGACGCCCGGTTGCGTTTCCCATTCGGGGCTTTAGGGCATCCGCGATAGCTCGCGGGGTGCCCCACAGTCACGCACAGGACGCAACTTGGTTTTACACCAGACTCCCTGGTGATGGCGCACTCAGAGGTGATGTGATCACCTAAGCATTTCACGCACCGTGGGCGCGCGAAGCATTGCCGAGCTGAGTGCCCATAGATCTGGCATCTATGGCACTGGCCGATCGTTTTCCGCTTGTGCGGAGCCTCGACGGTGATGCCCTCAAGGTCAAGGACCGTCTTTATTTTAAAAATTTTGTTACCCTCGGGGGTAGCCTCTAGGTAAACCATGACCATGTCATAGTTCACCTTGCTCCTCTGATTGAACATCCTAAAGACGTTCAGTACCGGAAGACCGGCAGACAGAAGGTCCTTCTGGACTTTCTCCGTCTGTATTCCCCGAGGAATACCTTTTTCGAGGTAACCTAATTGTTACCCGGAGGATGCGGTCCTCCTCCAGGGCGTAGGTATGAAAACCTACTTTATTATTTTGGAGCCACTTGGTAAGGGCTCTGTGGGCCGTCTGTGTGTCCACTGACACAACGATCGAGTCTTTCAGGGGCTTTGCCTTAGAGAAGTGGATGTGCTTCTCTCTTAGCGCATCCGATATGGACGCCCACTTTTCACCTTCTTTGATAATTATCGGGGGAAGCTTTTTTGGAGTTTTTGCCGGCGTCGCAGCCGTGTCCATGGGGACAGCGGCGGAAGCGGTTTTAGCTGCGGTAGGCGCGGCTTTAGTAGAGGAGGCGGTCGCGGGCGCCTTCTGGGACTTGCCCTTCTTCTTTCGGGCCGGGGCTGCCGCGACCACTTTGCTAGGTGGGCGGGCGCCTTCGGAATCCGAAGAGTCCCTACTTTTAGGGGCGCGCTTTCGTTTGCCCTTGACGACGGTGAAGCCGTCGTCTGAATTTTCGCGGTCGACCTCGGTCAACGCTCCTATCGACATGGAAGAGTCAGAGGACTCAGCCATGTCTGAACCTAGCACCTCCCTCGAGAGGGAGGATGCGCGGAAAACGCACGGCGAAGCACTGCACAAGCGAAGTTCGAAAATTGACACTATATGTTTTTGTGATTTTTAGAATGTTAGAAGTATAGTTTTACTCTTTCTGCTTAAATCAACTTAATTTTGATTAATTTAGTACCTTTAATTAGGTTGCGGCTATAACCGTCATGGCGCCAGCGGACTCTATACACTAAGTGATAGGACGATGGCGGCTATAACAGCAAAAATTTAAAAACGTAAATGACAGGTTTAATGGTTCAAACAAGCAATTTTTGTATGCAACAAAGTATTTTTGGGAGTTTTACACGAAATGTTAGTTCTTAATCAAACAAAAATAAATAAATGACAAAAAAATTTATTATAATTTTATAATTATTATACATTATTTTCGGTATGCCATGTTTCAAAGCATGGTGCAGGACACAGTGCAGGTTTTGACATGCAATTCTTGCAGCAATATGATGTTCCCTTCCTTATTCCCTGTTTATAACATTGTTTACAACGCTGAAAATATGTTTTTCGCTGATAATTTTCAGGAGGTGAAATTTTCTCAGGAAAATGCTGTGTTCCATTCTTGTTGATTTCATTGGTTTGGATTTGTGCACGTTTAAATTGAACCAAAGTTCTTCCATCCCGTTTATTATCTATACCAGTTAGAGATCGTATGATTGCTTCCCTGTACTCTATATACTTCATTTGAGAACCTGTCTTTTCTTTAACCTTTTCGCTGCGCAATTCGTTTTGAGATTTTGTGCCTGCTGTGCGCATTTATTTTAGTAGTTTCATCTTTATTCGTGTTGAGCAGTTTGACCATTTAAACGCTGCGAATTAATTCGTGTTGAGCTGTTTAAAGAAATTAAGTATTGCGAGTTTATTCGTGTAGAGCAGTTTATTTTTTTTTTGTAATTATTAAATCCTATATGGTGATTTTTATTAAATTAGAATATACGTAAAGCGGTTAATTGAAAATAATAACTAAAATTTAAAAAATTTATTGCAAAAATTTACCATTTCACAAAGAATAATTTTTTTTAGTATGATATATTTCAAAACATGGTACCACACATAAAGAAACATTGCAAGGCTCACATACATATCGAGTTTCCTTTCGTTTTTAATTTTTGACACATACAATGCAACGTTTAGTTGGGTTTGGTTTTGATTCTGTTGCAGAAAGAAATGTTGGAAAATGTCTAGCTGATAAGCGTAATAGAGAATCGGCATCTTCTGGACGTCTACCTGCTCGATTGCGTTGTTCAGGTGTGTGATATGTACGGAGTAATTGTTTTATCAAATTTATTTGAAATTCTTTTACAGGATAATCCTTTTTAGTCAGCTCTCTATAGAGTATAGAAGCATTCAAAACTGCTAAATCAAATAGATGGAAAAATGTTTTTATACCACTTGACCGATTTTCTCACTGTTTCTGTCGTACTTAGCATCATATCACTTCTATCTACGGAACCCATGTTTTTATTGTAATCTAGAATGGCAACTGGTTTGAGAACATTTTCGCCGGTATTTTGATCAATTTTATTAGAAGGGGCTAATTCGTTGGTGTGTATTGTAGACAATAGCTTAACATCTCTTTTATCATGCCATTTTATTGCTAATATATTTTGACTTGCTTTGCATTCAATATCACCCATTTTCAATTTCTTGTTCATAACGGGCATACCCTTGCGATTTGCTTTACTGTACCACATGCGTTGGTTTTATTTGCAAATAAATAGGAAAATAAGGCTGGACTTGTATACCAATTGTCGACGTATACTGTATGGCCTTTATTCAAATAGTTTTTCATTAGAGTTAACACTATACTTCCAGATTTACCAATATTTTCTATATCAAAATTAGCAATTTCTGTAGTTCCTCCTGTATAAATAATAAAGTCTAGAATGTAACCTGTTTTGCAATCACACATAACAAAAAATTTGATCCCAAAACGATGGCGCTTTGATGGTATATATTGTTTGAAAACAATCGTCCTTTGAACAACATTAGACTTTCATCAATACAAATATTTTGATATGGAATAAAAGTTTCTCTAAATGTTTTTTTCAAATGTTCAACAATAATTTTAATTTTGCGTAAAGAATCACCCTCAATAGGCGGTGAAGTATTATCGCTAAAATGCAACATCCGCAAAAGCAGCAAATATCTATCTCTTGACATTATTTGTGCAAAAGCTGGTGTTGATCGAAGCCATTCTTGAGACCAATAATCATTTAGACAGGGTTTTTACTTGCGACATTAAAAGATTTACAGCGAAGAAACAATATATTTCTTTGAAGTCGGTATTCTTCCACCGTTTTAGACGTGAATTTTCACTTGGATCTTTTGCTGTGAGAAATTGGAAATATAAGTTGGTTTGCTCAGCTATTTTTGTTACTATTTCCTCTGTGAAAAATATTTTGAAACACTCTAATTCCGTGTAGTCAGTGTTACCTTTCGAAGGACCTGAACAACCATTATCAAAATTGTAAATTTTTGGTGTAAAGGATGTTGCATCCTTCCATTGATATTCGCAATTGACCGCCCGTTTCTTATGTTGTGGCTCTTCAGTGTAATCATCACTGTCATCAGTTGTCTCATTATCATTGTTGTCTATATCATCGAGAAATTCTTCTCCACTATCTGACTGTAATAGTATTTCTTCCAACTCTGCATCGGGAAGATATTTTTTTGCCATCTAATAAAAATTGCGTAATACATTAATTATATTTATTTATAATATTATAAATAATATAATTTTATTATAAAATACTTACAGTAGATAATTATATAATTAAAATAACTATAAATGTATTGAATTTTAGTATGTATTCTTCAGAATGCTGGTAAGAACTGCCTGTATGCGCTAGAAATTGATAAATATATTGTGCAGGTTTAGACAAGTTCGTAATTGTTATTATAATTTTTATAGCGAGAATACTCGTCTGGAGCAGCGTACGAAAATAAAATTAGAGCGAGAATATCCGTGTAGAGCAGTTAACGCAGTAACATTGGTAGCCTTAAATACGTATTAAACAGCAAAATAATCGTATAGAGCAGAAAACATGAATAATACATAGTAAAATAGTCGTATTGAGCAGCTAACTAATTTAAAACTAAGCGCGAAAATATTCGTCGGGAGCGTATGATACACAAGTTTTTTTGCGAATATATACGTGTGGAGCAGCGAAAGGGTTAAGTATGACTGCATCAATCACATCACAAGACTTTCAATAGTTGTCATGTTTTCATCGTTTTCTCGATGGCCTTTGTATACTTCTATATTCAAAACGTAACCTTGGGCTGAACAAAGTTCATAGAATTTAATTCCGTATTTTGCCTTTTTGCCTTTCATGTACGTGCGAAAATAAAGCCTTCCTCGAAATAATAACAACGATTCATCTAATGATAATGCTTCATTTGGTGCATATGCATTCGCAAACTTTTGTATGAGCAAATCAAGAAATATTTTTATTTTCCTCAAAGGGTCGTTTGAATTTTCTTCCTCAACACAAAACACCTCAATATTTGCTCAAACCTCCTTCCAGACATTTGTGACGGAAATGCTGGGTGGTAATGTAATGCATCAATGGAAAAGAGTTTTCTAATGCTGGAGAATTTTAGCTGGGACTGAAGCAAACACAAACCTAAAACTTTCTCATTTCGATCATATCAGTATTTTTGAAATTTGCCTTTCTACTATGCCTTGTATGTGGCCGTGCTTGATTGCAAAGTTTTATGCCGTTATCATTCGTAGATTTTATAATCATTTCCATTACTTGATCATCCCATATTTTTCAAAACCTGAATTGGAGAAACATTTTCTTCTATATCCAAAAGAATCCCAGCGGCATCTGCATCAAAAGAAAAGTTTCTTATAGATGTTGTATTGGTATGCCATGTCTCATCATTTTCTGGTTCTTCTGGTGCTTCATATTCCTCATCTGTAGTTGATTCATCATCTTCACTATCCGAATTGTTATTTTCAGCACTGTCAGCATCAGATTCAGACTCACTGTTGCTTGATCAACTATTCATTTCCTCAACAATCTTCAGCAGCCTAGCCTGATCTTTTTCCCAACTGTCCATTTTCTGTAAATATTGAATAAAACATTTTATTTTGTATTATTATTTATTGTATATTATATATATAATATATATTTATCATTTACATTATCATTATTTACTTATATTTCAAATGTAAAACCAAAAAAAAAAAACGTAAACAGTATAACCTATAGTATCGTTAACCTAACCTAAAATGCTAAATTTTGTTTTTTTATTTCTGTTTAAAGTATAAAATGAATAATAAACAAATACATACCAGTATAGTTATATAAATAATAATAAATATCGTTAAACGTATCAATAAGAACTATAAATTCAATAGAAAACACGATCGCACTACTCCCTTCACAACCACGTGCATACTGAATCTGCAACTCGTATAACAGGTGAAATATGAACTTCAACCTAAAAAGATGTTTTCAAAACACGACACTATGCTTCTACGTATACGCCAGTAAGTGCACATTTGTGCTGCTATAGCCGTAGTGTCTAAAAACGACCGTTTAGTTTTGGACGGCTATAGCAGTCATGCCACATTGTGAACTTCGCTTTGACGGCTATAGCCGCAATTGTCCGTCAACGTGTTAATTTGGTCCATATTGGACCAAGCCTATGCAGTTACAGTATGCCTACGTCTCTCGACCCGCAGGCCGGAGAGGTGTGTGCACAGTGTAGTGTAAACTTACTCGGACTGCTCTGCTTTCTGCTGTTGCACTGCACTGTCGACACAACACAACACAATCTAAAGCACAACTAGCGCGAGACGGGGACCCGCTAGTTGCGGGGCCCGATCACGACGCGAAACAATCACTTCCCGGAACTCTGACGATCAATCAGGAATCTCAGGTAGACGATCGTAACAAAGAACAATAGCAGGGCCGTAAAGGCCCGGTCGCAGGTAGAAAATTTCGCCCAACGACACCCAAAACTGGACGAGAGCGCGATCGAGACTCGTCAGGAACTCACGGGTATTCTCCTCAGTTACTCTTTTGGGGGTTCCTGGAAACTGCTCCGGGGCTTGGCCCCTCTCAGTGTGTGCACCGCTGCCTATTAATGTAGGCAGGTCCTTGGGTCGCCTAACTCCGTAGGCTATAGGCGTGGTCAGTTACTTACTGACCGGGATGAGGTTTCTTCATTATTATTTAAATGCAGTTTTTGCTATTTCCGCACTCGATTGACCACCCAGGTAGCCTGTGAGGGACGTCCAGGGTGGTCTTACGGGTGGCGGGAACTGCTTCCTTTTGTCCGTTTTCTTCTTCTTGCCATTGCGCTGGATGAGCTGGGTAATCCCATTGAGTAGTGCGGGCACAGGGTCCGCACAGGCCTGTAGTGCCATTAGTACCTCCTGAAGCACGGAGAGGGCCGCCGACACGGTAGTCGTCCTTTCCTGCTGGGTGGTTGCCTATGGGTTATTGGAAGGAGCCATTTCTGGAGCTTGCTCCGTGGTGGACTCCTCTACTGGCTTCACTGTGGCCTTCTTCTTTTTCTTCTATTTAGGTTTGTTTTTCTTCTCTAATTTCGCGTACGGCTGTGCGACTCTTGGCCTATAGTCGTTCGCGGGAGCCATGAGTGAGGTTTGATCCTCACTGGTCTCCACGACCACGACTACTACGATTACTACTACTATTACGACCGGGCGATTGAAGCCTACGATTGTTATTGTTATTGCTATAGTTATTACTCGCTTTGTTCGTGCCGTCGCCTGGGTCGGGCGACCGTTAGGTGTGTCGGGCCCCGCTCCCGCGGGTCCCCTCGTTCGCCGGCCGCGTCCGGCCGTTATTTAGCCGTTATTAAGTCGCGCGCGTGTTGCGCAATATTTTCTTGTGTTGTGCAACGGTGTTGAAGCCCACAGGGTTGCGTCGGAGTGCATCGCTGCGTCGATATATGTAAGTAGTCTTTACGATTTTATTTCGTCGTCCTTAAAAAGCTACACTTTACATTGAGAGAGTGTTTTTGCGTTTTTAGATACTCACCTCCCTGCCGTAAGGCGGGGAGACTAGGAGTCTAATTTTGCCGGAGTCATGGACTCTGCGGCAACAGCGCAGGAGGGAGTTCTCCGCTTTTTGGCGGAGAACTATCCAGTCGTCAACCCAGAAAGTCTGGGTGTTAGATTTGTTGCCTTGGCGGCAAGCGGAGCGGGCCCCTCTGGCCCAGCCCCCAGCAACAGTGGTGGTGTGCTGCACCAGCAGGCCCCGCCTCCCCCGATGGCTCCGACGCCGGCGTCGGCGTCGGTGTGGGTGTAAGCGCGCGCTCCGCCTTGGTGTCGCGCCATAGGGTCGTGGAGGTGAAGGTTCACTCCCCCTACGGCCGCGCCGCTTCGCGCGTTACCTCGCGCGCCACGTCCCGCGCATCCTCGCGAGTTGCATCCCGCGACTCTTCGCGCGCCTCCTCGCGCGAACCAGCGCAGGTTTCAGGTCGGGAGCCGCCAAGTCCCTGCGACTTAGAGCGCCCCACCTCTGCAGCGTCTTCCGTTGCGTCGGGTTCACTGGACCTGGAGACCGCCTCGAGCGACTCCCAGGCCATGGACACCGACCCGGGTACAGAGGTCGAGGTCGGCAACAACTCGGACGACTCCATTGAATGATATTAGTTTTGATCTTACATGTTCTATGTGTGGTTTCCATGATAATTTGTCATCTAATATTAGGCCTAAGTATTTTTCATGGTTAGATCTATTAATTACTTCATTGTTGATTGTAAGGGACGTTTTAGAAACAATTTTTTTATTTTTGGCGGCAAATATCATGTAAGATGTTTTTGTGGCGTTTATCGTTAAGAGGTTATGTAGAAACCACTCATTAAGCAAGTTAAGATCAGTTTGTGCTTGGTTAATAATATTAGTTAAGGAGTGTCCGAAGTAGAAAAGACAGGTGTCGTCTGCGTACATGGTTAAATGTCCTGTTAGGCCTATTTGATTGATATCGTTTATGTAAATTAAAAACAGCAAAGGCCCCAAAATCGAGCCCCGCGGAATGCCGTAAGATATGAGACTAGGAGTACTTTCGGATTTTCCTATTCTTACTATTTAGTACCTATTTTGTAAGTACGAAGATAATATTTTGTGAGCTTGTCCTGAGATGCCTAAATCATTAATTTTTTTTAAAAGCTTTACATGGCTAACAGTATCAAAAGCTTTTTTCAGGTCAATAAAAGTTCCGAGGCAAATGTGTTTTTGATCGATGTTTGTTTTTATTTTCGTTACCAAGTCAATGACAGCAGAAAGTGTATTAGATTTTTTCCTAAAACCGTATTGTTGATCAATCAAAATATTCTTTTCTGACAAAAATTCATTGAGTCGTGTGTATATTATTCTTTCAAAGATTTTAGAAATTACAGGGAGAATAGATATAGGTCTGTAATTATTGGAATCAGATTTTTTTCCGGATTGGTAAATAGGTGTGACCTTCGCTATTTTTAATCTATCAGGGAATATGCCATTTTCTAACTACTTATTTATGCACTTTGTTAATCCTTCAACAATTAGACTTCTTAAACATTTTATAGTTTTAGTACTTATACCGTCGATACCAGCAGAAGTGTTGGCATCTAAACTATCAATTATTTTAGTGATTTCTGTGGCAGTACATGGCTTAAACTGTATTAATGAGTTACTTATATCATGATTTCGATAGAAAGAGTGTGAGTTAATATGATATTTTGTTGGTATTTTCCTCGCTAATTCAGTACCAACAGATGAAAAGAAGGTGTTAAACGTTTCGCAAATTTCTAAGTCCTTATTTAATATACAAGAATTAATTGATAGTTTAGGAGGAGTACAACTATTTCTAACATTATTTCTAGTTAAAGAATTAATAACCTCCCACATTCTCTTTGGGTTTTTGTTACACTGGTTAAAGATTTTATCATAGTATTTAGTTTTCTCGTAAATAATCTTCTTTTCACTTTATGTTTTTCTGATACGAAAGTCTTATGCAGTTCTGTATTTTGATTATCGGTTTTAGTTTTTCCATAAAAATTCCGTCGATTAATCATTTCAATTACTTCCCGATTTATCCAATCGTCTTTAGGTAAGTTTAATATTTTTGTTTTAAATATTTTATTTTTATTTATTTTTTCCGTTATAAAGTTTTCTAGATAGTTGTAGTCATCGTCTTTATTTAAGTATGTACACTTTGAAAAGTTTCATAGAGATTTTATAGTCGATTCCTTCATAGCCTTCTCTTAATTTTGTTTGTGGCTTATGTTTTGAAAACTCCAAGTAGATCTGCTTGTGGTCAGACATAGAAGATTCCAGGATTGCCATATAAAAATAATTGTTATTTAAATCAGAACTGATGTGGTCTAAAATAGTTTTGGACGTTGTAGTTTCCCGTGAGCAGAAATTTTCATCGATTTTATTTACAAGAAAGTAACCAGCCTCTTCCAAAGTTGACAGATAATTTGAAATATAATTGTTCATTATTAATAAGTTCAAATTGAAGTCGCCGAAAACAATCGACCTCTTCCTTTTCTCTAATTGCAAGGAAAATCGGTCCATAAACCTTTGTACGTTAGTATCACCTGGCTTATATACACCCCCAATGTTTAATGCAAATTTAGGTAGATATATCCATAAAAAATGATTGTAATTTTCAAACACTTCCTCGGTTACGTTATATTTGGTGCTATTGTGTACGAAGATAGACACGCCTCCTCCTCGGCTGTTCGGTCTATAGTTATAAATATGTGTATAGTTCGGTAAATGATATAGGTTGGCATCTTGTTCGGATCTCAACCACGTTTCTGTAAGTATTGCTACATGTATCAAAGAGGGTATTGCTTTAATTATACATTGTAGTTCATCAAATTTTCCTGGCTTACGTATACTGCGTACATTTGCATAGAAAAATTTCAGAGAATTTGACTTTGATGGTATAATATCTTGATAATTATTTACTAGACTGTATGATATTTTATCCAGCTTACTCACATTCCCAGTAGAAGATTGCGACTTTGATACATTTAGTTTTTTGTAAAAGTATTTGTGTTTATAATATTTGGTAAACCCTTAATGTATTTTATAACTAAGTTTTTTTCGCCATTCTTTATTCGTACTTTTAATTCTTCATTGAGATTTTTCATATAGTTACGCCGCGCTATTGTTTGATCCGAGTAAAATTTTATATTTTTATTTAATTTGTTTTTATTTCGTAATATGTATTTCGGAATTTCAGCGTTTTCAAACACTAATTTTAATGGTCTAGTCTTATTAGGGTTATATTTACCTAATCTTATTATTTTTAGCGGCTCCGGACAGTTTTCATATATTGAAGTAAGAATGTCTTGCACTTGTTTACAATCATATTTATTTGCGTCGGTAGAATGCTCAGGGCTGTTAGTCTCCGCTACCCCCACAATCACAATATTTTTTTCTCGATACAGACGCTCTTGTATTTCTCGGTATGTTGATGTACGAGTTGCGATTTTGACGATAAGTTTGTGTTATTTTTCAATTGGGATTTATCATTTTCCAATACTTCTATTTTTTTCTGTGTTGACTGATTTTCTGCTATAACACTTTCTTGTGTTTCTTGAATTTTATTATATTTTAAAGTTAAATTTTCAGATACAGATTTTATATTTTTAATATCATCCTTTATTTCTTTTATTTCTTCCCGGATTTGTGCAATGTTTTCATGTTGCGATTCGGCTACGGTTCTAAAAAAGTTCATAATTTCATTACGAAATTCCGCCAAATCTCTTTTAAAGTCATACTCCATGCCACGTTCTTTCCATTTTCGTGTTTGTTTATTTACCATATCATCTTCCTCTTCAAAGGTGTAGATATTCAAATTCGGTGTTGAGCCGCCTCCGCTTCCGCTTATTGATACGGTGCCGGGCGGCGTTCGTTGTACGCTCATACTAATGACGCATCGATCACTGGCACTTAGAATCGCAAGATTATATGTTCTTGTTATCAGTTTCAAAACTACACTTTAAGATTGCCTTAGTAGAACTCAGTTGAAGATGATCTTAGAATTTCTACTTTTTTTTTTCAATTTATTAATTGTACTTTTTGAACACACGTCCGCACGCTCCGAACACTAGAACGTATTTTTTTCATTCATACATATGTATTTACACAGATAAATATTAATAAATTCATATAAACATCCATCACTCGAGTACAAACAGCATATTCATTACACAAATGTTTGCCCCTAGCGGGATTCGGACCCGTAAACCTTAGTTATTAGGGTAAAAGAGAGTCATGGTTCGTCCACTCGACGTTACTTTTGGTCTGCAGTGAGCAAACGAGGCACCCATAGCGCGCAAAGCTTTTTCGTTCCCAAATGTTGGTGCAAAATATTAAAACGCGTTCAGATGAAATGCTCACCATCTCTGCTATCTCTCGCAACTTTAAGCGCCGATCATTCAATTCAATTTTGTGAATTTTTTTGATCATGTCCGGATTCGTGACTTCATTTGGACGGCAAGACCTGTGGGCGTCTTCGCAGCTCTGTCTTCCACGTTTAAAATTAGTTACCCAGGTGTGAATTGTACTCAATGCAGGAGCAGAATTACCTGAAACACTGTCTAGCTTGGTTGCTGTTTTCTCTTTTATGACGTAAAACTTAATCACCGCAGGAATTTCGTTTGTTTCCATTTTTAAGAAAATTTACAACTTACATAGTAGGACTTATGCCTAAAGGCCATCGGCAAATTTTTTCCTATGGAATCTTTATCTAATGCAAAAAGAAAAGGTCGCATCAAACTAGCTAGCTGTATATTTCTCAGAAATATCTTGCTGGCATATGTTGGAGAAATAGAAACATCATCAGAAAGCTCTCTGAAACTGTTATTTAATTTAATTTTTTAAGCACATTAGTATATGGTGTGCGGGAATATTTAACTGTTTTTCAATTAAATCTATTAGATAGTAACAACTTGTAGGAACTCCAATGTAAGAACTCGGGTAATTCACTATTTTCTGCATTGTATATGCCAAAATTCTTGATCCCTCTTGTTTCTTATCATCTTCAATTAATTCGCTGCAGTTTGAAGACGATTTAATTTTTAAAGATGTCACTAATGGGGATTAATTATGCGTCTCAGACACAGATACACAAACTCATTCACCTGTTCAATTTGTTCATCTCCAATCACGATATAGCAGTCTGCCATTGCCTCATCTCTTTCAAACACCATCACTTTCGTCTTCTTTACATTCATCTTTATTCCCTTTCTAACAAAAGCTCCACTCAGCAGTTACCATCTCCTGCAACTCCTCGGCTGAAGACGCAAGTAATACTTGATCATCAGCATAGAGAAACTTTTTACGAGTAACTCATTCATTCTCAACTGCTGCAGCTGTGGTTAATCCTAAAAAAAATTAAACAAACATTTATATATACTTCCCAGCCGATTTCGGCTATGGTCACTGCTACTGACCATCACTTGCAGAGGAGCCAAGGTGGTCAGCTCTCTTGTGCGCCCTTTGATGGCTGCAGTATCCTATCTTATGAGTAAACGTGCGCGCGCATCGGCTGCACGTGAGGACACCGTCGACATAATTATAAAATATGGCTGCTGGTGGTCTAGCCTTAAGGGCATCACGCTTCGCATCCAGATCGGACCTCCTTTGCTCCTCGAAACCATGAACCGCATTCTTCACCATGCACCTCCATTCAGGGCGGCAAATGGCCTTTTTCTCCCAATTCTGGGGATCAATATTGCACCTTTTCATGTGTCTTTTCTGAACATCCTTGAAGCGTAAGAACTGGCCGCCTTGTTTCCGCTTGCCGTTCTGGAGTTCAGAAAAGAAGATGCGTTTGGCCACCCTATCATCATCCATTCGTAAAACATGTCCACACCATCGGAGCTGTCGCCGCATCAGGTACGCTTCTATGCCGTAGACATTTGCGCGTCGTAGCACTTCGGTATTTCTAATCCGATCCGACCATTTGATTTTGAGAATGTCTCTTATGCACCATAAATGAAACCGGTCCAGCGTCCGTATGTGTTTCCGATAGAGGACCCATGACTCCGAAGAGTATAGAGGATTTGGGAGGACTATGGCCTTGTAAACGGCGATTTTTGTCGAAAGCTTCAGATCATGAGATTGTAAGATTTTGGCTCGTAATTTACCAAAAGCAGCTGATGCAGCGCCTATGCGATGGTTTATTTCGGCGTCAAGGTCACACTTAGCTGTAATTGTGCTTCCCAGGTATTTGAACGTATTCACCTGCTTCAGCTCAGTATTGCCAATGGTCACCTTGATAGGTTCTGTAGCTCCATGAGAGTCAATTGCCATCACCTCAGTTTTCTTCACGCTGATTTTCAGACCAAAACGGCAGCAGACTTCCTGAAGGTTCGTAATCAGGTCCTGGAGTTCTTGTGAAGAGTTGGTAACAAAACACAGATCATCAGCATACATGATCTCCGTTATAAGAGCGTGTGATATTTTTATATAAGCTTTTAATCTGGCCAGGTTGAAAAGTCCCCCATCAGTCCTGAAATGTATTTTGATTCCTGCAGAAGTTTGTTCGAGTGCTTCACTGACAACGACAGAAAAGTAAAGAGCAAACAGTGTTGGTGCAAGCACACAACCTTGTTTAACTCCACAACTGACAGGGAAGAACTCTGACTGATCACCATTATAGGTAACACAGCAGGTCATTTCGTCGTAAAGAAGGCGAATCATTCTAACAAACTTCTCAGGGCAACCTAATTTTGTCAGTAAAGTCCAGAGGGCTTCCCGCGGCACACAGTCAAATGCTTTCTCCAAGTCCACGAAGCACATAAACAAAGGTTGACTCTTTTCGCGACTTTTTTCCTGGAGTTGCCGGATGGAAAAGATGGCCTCGTAGGTGCCCCTATTGGGACGAAACCCAAATTGAGTTTCTGGCAATATGTCTTTGGAGACTGGTAAAAGTCGGTTGAGAAGAACTCTGGCGAATATCTTCCCAGGGACGGAGAGGAGCGATATACCCCGGTAGGAGTTGCAGTCAGAACGGTCTCCTTTGTTTTTATACAGGGTCTGTATACGGGATATTTTAAATTCAGGCGGTATTATTTCCTCGTTCTAAATGCGATCACAAATTTGCCAGATGTAAGTGTGAAGTTGCTCCCCTCCGTATTTAAGCAGTTCTCCGGCGATGTTGTCAACGCCAACTGCTTTTTTATTTTTCTGATCTTTAATTGCTCTAACTACTTCAGCAAAAGTCAGTGGCTCAGCAAGCGAATCATTCAGCGGCATAGGACGAATACGCTTTATATGATCAAGATCTGCTAATCGATCTACATTGAGCAGGACTTTTTTCTTGGTAGGCATTGAGCCATAAAAAACTGTTCTTAATTTGGTAGTAGTGCGGCTACTTTCTTTAACCCTTCTTTGCATGATTGAAACTGGATGAAGACTGCAAATTAGATGAAGTTGATGGGTGAGAGGGTTCTTGATCTTCTGCTTCTACAAGAGGAGGATCAATGTCAGCAGTTTCATCCACATCATCCCCATAATCATCGTCGTTCTCCTCCTGCAACACTCTTATAACTTCAACAGAGTCGCGGTTTTCATCATAGGAATCTTGGTCATCGAGGTCATCTTCTGAGAGCCAACCGCCTTGTAACTTACTAAGATAATCTTCCAATATCTCTTTCATTCAAGTTTCCCAAAAAATACTGCATAGAGATGTAAATTTCCATCACATAGTTTTGAGAAATTTATTCACAGTGTTTTGATATAAATTGTACATAAAACAACAAAAACATGAAAACAAACCTTATTTCCACTCATTTTCACTTTTACTGTATTTTATATATCCGTTTATTTCCATAAAACAAACTAAAATCTCGCTCCTTTTTTCCTGTCACAACAAACAGCGGAATGACAAGTTCTAGGCCTGGTAATTGACAGTGATGTTTGCTATTTTTTGACAACTGCGTCTTGTTGTACGCAATAGTCGCTTAAAATGTTTCCAGCAACAAAAAATTTACAGTACAAGGGTTTTGAGTACCTTTTTTTGTTGACTAAATATTATGATTGAAATTTCCCTCACCATGCAAAGAAGGGTTAAAGAATATTTAATATTTTTTTAGCTCTCGAATCGTCGTTCTTTAACTCAAAAGAATTCTAGTCGTGAGTGCATTTAATTTATCTATTTTTTTAAATACCCTCAGCTATCGCCCCCTTAGCAACCGGGTACCCAAAATGGAAAAAATAGAAAATGAATTGAAAATGGTTTCTATAAATGGTTGCAACTAAATTTTATTGAAAGTATAAAGAAATATTAAATTTTTTCATAATAAATGAAATTAAACCTGACATTTAACACATTGTATGAGATTAATTGGGTGCTCATCACATACTGGCTGGTGACAATTGGCACAGCTCTTACGAGTCTTTCGCCGTCTTTTTATTGGTAAGGCATTGCACACATGACAAGATCCTGTCACTTTTTTTCTTCCGGTTTTATTTTTAGAACCACCGGACCAGGATTTATCTCAATTGTTTCTGCTGATGCATGACTTAAATACTTTCAACAGCAATGTTTGTTGAGAAGTGACGCATTATCTGCGGATTCGCCGTACGGTGTTCAATCATCGGCAATGCTAGATCTTCACTTAGCTTCCGCATAAATTGACGACGTTCTGTCGTTTTTCTGGCAATCATTTTATTATTTTCGTAATAAATTATATATGATGCAAGTGAAGAAATGTCTAGCATGTTGAAGAACAATGCCATTGGCCATCTCGAAGATCGTCGTTGACTTGTGTACCTCCGGACTATTTGGTCCATTGTGTCAACGCCAGCTTGATAACGATTATAAAAATTTATAATTTCTGGTTTTTGTTTAGCGTCATCACCAACTGATGCATCTGAATGCATTGTAGATAACAGAATGATAGCTTTATTTTTTTAGGAACATAAGAACACTTGGTAACCTTTTCGTGAAATCCAAAAACTGTCGAATACTGCTATCGTGTCTTATTTGCTCCCATAACACTAGGGATGTAAAGTTTATTTTTTTAACGTGCCAACAATTGTAATATTCCATGATAACAAATGTTTAGCAACAGGTAGAGAAGTAAAGAAGTTATCCATGCAGATGGTTCTACCACTACCTCAGTACGGAGCCGCCAATAGGCATGATGACTAATTTTTAAAATCTATTATATGATATTCAGAAGTATCTAATCAAAAATATATCATATTTCTGTAGAAAATAAAGGTTTTCATGCAATAAAATGAAATTTAAATTTTAATTTTCTATTTCGCGCTAAAACGCTGTTCATAAATACGTCACGGCTCAGTACGTCAATAGTAAACATTAGATGCTTGTGTTAAATCAAGTTGTTTTGCATATTAAATATGAATTCAAAAGTGTATAAGTGGTGTGTGGTCCAACAAGTTATTTGTTTACGTCCCAAATAACAAAACAATGAGAAATAAATACTTCAATTTATTTCTGTGAAGATCATTTTGATGTAAGTTTGTACAAATTGCTAGTTTGAGGATCCATGTAGTGCGAGTGATTCGGCGATTGAGAGAATTTAACATGTTAAGGCCACATGCATGTCTAAATCACAATCTTATCAAAGTACTTGATGATGTTATTACCATTGCCTGTGGTTTAATTAATTTGCAAGATTCTTTGATTAAATAAAACTAGATTAATTTAAAGCACACAGTTTTATTTTAAAATCCCAATAATTAAATTGCACTTTGATATAATTGTCTTTCCATGAAGAAATTAGCACTTAGACAAAATCAGATACATATTGTGCATCAAATTTAACTTTTATTATATTAACCTTTTTATTTTCACTAAAGTTGTAATCAGCTACACAGTAATTTACAGCCTGTCAAAAGCATTTGTAGCTGCATATGCGCATAGTATTTTTTTAGTGGGTTTCCCATTAATAACATAATTGTTATATGTTTTTACACTTGTTGGGCACTTAATTTTGATTATATTGTCATCACAAATCCCATCAGGTGACGCTGCTATAATGGGATAGTTTTTACAAAGCATTAGCCCACATTTTTTAATTATTTTTCCCAGTATGCTGCTCACTGTTTGCCTCACTTCATTCTCCAACATTCTACCGCGCTTCATGGCCCATGTATCTGGAATTTTCCCTCCCATTATCAATGAAATCAAGGTGCCATCAGTGGTTTTGCACCTACTGAATTCAAAAGCTCGTGAAGCTGTCACTCTGCCATACCTCAATTCATACCAAAGTGAGCTTTTATGTTGTTCTCTAGTTGCTTCCTCAACTTTTATAATATCATCATTAGTTAACACAACTTTTTCAAAAAGGTGTCATAGGATTTTTCTTTGTATTTCTGTACCAGTTTATGCATTGATAATCTTTCTAATGTATCAGGAAAATACACTGCTTGATACTTAAGTACCTCACAGTCACTAAGTTTATGTTTGTTCCCTTCTATAAATTTTGTAAACACACCACTATTTGATGGCAAGCTTGGTTTGCCATTAGATAATTGTTTCGAAGTTATATATTTTAATGTGGTACCAACCCCTGACAGCTTTGATTTTCTCCAGTAGCACTCCACAGATGTACAGGAAGGCTCCTCTCTTCGGCGATGGACCCACATGAGAAAAGCTACAGCATGTTTGCTGCCGCCTTATGAAGCAACACAGCCATGGCATTGCACAAATTTCACTACTTCATCCTCTTCGTCGACTATGAGTGTTACTACCTACAATTTTGCGTAGACCTTATGCTCAGGGCAAAGTTTTGTCTTGACGGTGCACAGATTAGCTTCGCGTTTCAGCTGCACATAACTTACAGCGTCATCGCCATAAGATGGCCTTGAGGATCTAAAACAAATAAATTTATATATAAGGAATATCACATAATATGGTATAGTTGTTTAAAACTATTTTTTATAACATAATAAAAACAATACATTTTATAACCTAAATCTAACACCCATACATACGGCACATATACCTACGTAGGTAGCCATTTTAAACGCTAAAAATAGTGGTTATGTTATGAAGATTTAATGTACTTACATAGAAGTTTTGATTCTTCTAAATTCTGCTGAACAGAAGTCTTTGTTTGAAGCTAGGAACTCTCCCACCATCAATGAATCAACTCTAGGAAAATTAGCAGAATTTGCCTTGTTAAATCCTTGTTCCATGGCTGATGTCTGTTTTGGAAAGGGTAAACAGGTAAACTACGACTATAAAATGTATTTTAGCGAAAGGTAAAGCAAAACAATAGTTTTTTTGTTAGAATTGCAGTGATCGCGCGTAAGCTCAAACGAAACAAGATGACGCTGCTATCATGGCTGATTGTTGTATTTTATAGATTTATTTTAAGAAATAAATCATAAATCTCTTCATTATTAAGAGAATAAATTCATTTTTGAAAATCATTGAATCCTGTTTCATTAGATCAGTTAAATATTTTGACGATACTTGACTACTGTCGTCATGCCTATTCTTTCACTACTCTTTCACCCTGATATTTTCCCGACTGCCATCTGTTTTACTAGTGTAAATAATCCCTTGCAAAGGATATGCGTTTTCCACATCACAAATCCACCAGATCTTTATACCATACTTAGCTGGTTTCGATGGTATATATTGAGTGAATCCCCACGGTACGGTACGGCCACGGTATGGGTAAAGCTGTTCATCAATTGTCAAGTTTGCGGTTGGTTTGTACATCTAAATTTGAATTCAACATTGTCCACACATCACGAATTGGAGCTGCCTTGTCTTTTTTTTTACGTTGACTTCGAGTATTATTATCGTCAAATCTCAAAAAACGCAGGATATTATGGAATCTCTTCAATCCCATCGTCGCGCGATACAGCGGATAAGAATTGGAGTGCCACATATCAAAAGTATGGACCGTATTTGAATTATTTGCGCCAGCACAAATTAAGATACCGAAGAATGAATAAATTTCGGGTATCGTAACGGACTTCCATTGATGCTGAGAGTCTGGATGGTCAGCATTATAATGTTGATAAGTATCTTCGGCTTTCTTGTTAGTGTGACGGACGATTATATCAACCATTTCGTAGCTGAAAATTTTTTTGAAAGTCTCGCTTATTGACAACATTTCCGTACTGCGATGAGGCCCACTTTGCTGACGTACAATATTATGTGCTGTGGTCTGATGCTGAGTCAGTGGAGTTTTGCTCCACACTGTTTTATCCTTCGCAATAAAACTCCCAGATGGTTCTCGAGCTACTCCTAAAATAAAAAACAATAACTTAATACATTAATTATAATTTCAACTATTGTTGGGAACAAATATTTTGCTACCTGCAGGCTCAGCAGTTTCTACTTCTTCGTCGTCTTCCTCACTTTCGCTATTCTTAACCTTCAGCAATTTCTTCTACTTCTGAATTCCCTTCAGCAATTTCTCCTGTATCTTCAGAATCTTCAGGTTCATCATGCTCTGAATTATCTTCGCGATTTGCAATTTGATGACGTTTAGCTGTATTCGCTGGAATCCAGTCTTCGTCATCACTGTCAGACGGCCCGCTCGAATCGCTGTCATTTTCTCCAAGTAGTTTTTTTAAATATTCATTTCTTTCGGTTGCACTTAACCTAATGAATTAATTATTATATTATACAATTCCTTTATAATATTACTAAAAATTACAATTTAAACATTTACAAATGTTATATATATGTAAACTTTACTTACCTAGAAAATTCAGCTCCATATAATAGTTGTTCCATAGCTTTATTTTTCACTGTGAAGAGATATTATAATACCATAAATAAAACACGTCTGATCCCACCAAAAATCTAATACGTACTAATAAATACTCGGCGCTTACTCTAGATGGAAAAAAAGAAATAACCTTGAGTTTTTTTCTCTCTCTAACAGCATCTGTTCAGCTCCGGAGAATAAAAACGGGCCGACTACCTGGAGTGCCCCAAACTGGTTTTAGATTTCATTCACAATTCTAAATTATTATTATTATTATTATTTTCTGTTAATTGTCACTAACTATTCATAATTAAAGAAAAAAATGTTTAGAATTTTTTTTAAACAAAATTAAAAAATTTGTTAATATTTAAATCTGTGGGTACCCGGGTACCCGGTTGCTAAAAGACGACGGTAAAGTTGGTTACTAACATAAGGGTTAAAACTCCGATTGAGTGATGCCAGTGCCTTTGAATTTGGTTTTTGCGTACCAAACTTTGTTATTCACCGTGACTTCGACAAACTTTACGAAACGAAAAAATTTGGCAGATCCTGTGATCAGATCACTTATCACCACAAATTCAGATCTTGTGATCAGAATTTGTGGTGATAAGTGCTGTAAGGTATTCCGATTTCGCTTCAGTCACGCCATGGGAGAGCAGTATTTTGTGCCTTCTCGTCATCTCCTGGCGATCTATCTCCAGCCTAATAATCTCAATCTGCTGCTGCATAATGTTAAGTGCTGTCACAATGAAAGTTTTTAAATACTTTATGTATGTGTGTTTATTTTGTAAATTTTTATTGCCTCCGATTAAGCCCGCAATGTTGTAGTGTTAACTAAAGCCCTTCTTGCATCTTCTGCAGTAAACCGATCCCGCCGGCGTCTTTGATTATTCTGTTGCCTGTTCCTATTTTCACTTTCAATTGGTACTGCAGATGACACTGGCGCAAGGCACGCAATGACTTTTACATATGTAACTGCTGTGTGTGACGAAGAAGGGACAGGTTCTAAACGGTTGGAGCATCAAATCTCTGTTATCATTCTCAATTTATTCAATGACTTGAAAAACAATATTTTAGAGTATGTTGTAATACTTTAAATTAAATATATTTACATATAGAAATGCTTGAATAAAAATGTGATCTAGCCATATTATATATGATTACTGACACCGACATCTCTTCGATGATTTTTTCTTTAAATAACCCCATAAAAAGAAGTCTTTTGGGGATAGATCTGGACTTCTGGGTGGCCATGGGATGTCACCCCGTCTGGATATCAGCTTTTCCGGAAACATGTCTTTGACCACCGACAAGGACTCGTTCGATGTGTGACACGTGACTCCATCTTGTTGAAACCATGTGTTACGATTATAGCCAGCAAATTCCAGTAGCATCGATGCAAAGAACTCCCATAACATTTTCACATACTCGGCAGAATTAACAGTAACTGAACGGCCTCGAGAATCTTCAAAAAAGTAAGGTCCGATGATTCCTTTTGCACCTTAGGAAAGTGAAGTGGCCTCTCATGTTTAGCTTTAGGATTTTCGATACTCCAATACCTGCAATTCTGTTTGTTTACATGTCCATTTAGATGGAAATGGGCTTCATCAGAAAATAAGATGTTGTGAAAATTACTGAAACGAGTAAACATTGTTTCGGGATATGACTTACGCAAATTTAAATCATTAGGGTTTAGTTCTTGCACTAGCTGGATCGTATATGGATGTAATTTCAAATCTAATTTCAAAATACGGCGTAATGATGTGCGGGATAATCCTAATTCAGCCCAACGTTTGCGTGTCGATAAATCTGGATCACGTCGAACAGAAGCTGCACGTTCTCTCGCTCCAAGAAGTCCGTGGGCCGCCGGTTTGTTTCACATTTAGTGTGGATCCTGTCTCTTCGAACTTCTTCACCCATTTCTTTATTAAAGGAGCACTTGGACACTGACTTAAGTCGTGTAAACCATATTCAACGCGAAATAAGCGTCTCTCAGTAATGAGCGAAAAGTCGTTTAAATAAAACTGTTTCACGCAGTAAGCGCGTTGCGGCCCCGTGAAGCGATCCATTGCTACTAAATTTCCAACAAGCGAGCTAGTGCCCCAGCCCGCGCCCGCGCCCCGCGCGGCAATAGTTTGCGCGGTAAGTTACATTTGAATGTTAACGAATTCTTGGCCCACCCTGTATTTTGCTGACTTTCCTACTTGGCTGGATGGATAGGGAATTTTATAAATTAAAAATGCAATGCTCATGTGAATGACAAAATGGCGAGTGTAATCTAAAAAAAATCTACAGAGACCAAGGATAGCGGGGTGTGGGTACAATAAAAATAGACCAATCAGCACGCACTTTCACTTCATCGTGTTCTGTCCTCATTGGCAGTTCAGGACGCCATTACTGGATAGGTTTTCAATCTCCATCACCAACAATTGCTATAAGAAGAGTAGTGCTACTTCTTCATAGGATCCCTGAGAAACAAAAGAAAAACTACATGATGTGGTGCACAAAATATTTAGCAATCATTTACAGCTATCAGATGTATCTTTAGGACATATACATGTTTGCCACCGACAAGGCTCGTCAGGGAATAAGATTCGCCCTGTTCTAGTATGATTTCTCCACGTGGAGCACCGTCACCTCGTATGGGACATCATAACCTCTTTGAAAGGCACTGGCATAACCGTTTCTGAATTCCTGACCAAGTCTGGGCATCGTGTGTTTACTACAGCCCGGAATCACTTTGGTGTCAAACAGTGTTGGACAACTGAAGTCAAAATTACCATAATCCTTCCCGATAAATCCAGGCGAAAGATTGATCCATGGGAGAACTGGGATTACTTATTTCGCAGTTCCCGAGTCCTTACGATGAAAACACTTCTTCTCCTAAAACTGCTTCGGTGAAAACTATTAATGTTCCAAGAAAGGGCCAAAAACGTAATTGATATTCTCTGAGTTTCTTATGATGTTAATTTATCACTGCACATGTTTTTATTTATCCATACTAGATTCTCAGGTCTGCTGGAAGAAATTTCTTAACACGTTGACGGACAGTAGGAACAAGCGAAGTTCGAAAATTGACACTATATGTTTTTGTGATTTTTAGAATGTTAGAAGTATAGTTTTACTCTTTCTGCTTAATAAACTTAATTTTGATTAATTTAGTACCTTTAATTAGGTTGCGGCTATAACCGTCATGGCGCCAGCGGACTCTATACACTAAGTGATAGGACGATGGCGGCTATAACAGCAAAAATTTAAAAAACGTAAATGACAGGTTTAATGGTTCAAACAAGCAATTTTTGTATGCAACAAAGTATTTTTGGGAGTTTTACACGAAATGTTAGTTCTTAATCAAACAAAATAAATAAATGACAAAAAATTTATTATAATTTTATAATTATTATACATTATTTTCGGTATGCCATGTTTCAAAGCATGGTGCAGGACACAGTGCAGGTTTTGACATGCAATTCTTGCAGCAATATGATGTTTCCTTCTTTATTCCCTGTTTATAACATTGTTTACAACGCTGAAAATATGTTTTTCGCTGATAATTTTCAGGAGGTGAAATTTTCTCAGGAAAATGCTGTGTTCCATTCTTGTTGATTTCATTGGTTTGAATTTGTGCACGTTTAAATTGAACCAAAGTTCTTCCATCCCGTTTATTATCTATACCAGTTAGAGATCGTATGATTGCTTCCCTGTACTCTATATACTTCATTTGAGAACCTGTCTCTTCTTTAAAGATGTAGAAAGAATTCCATACTGCTACATCCAGTAGATGAAAGATTACCTTTTTATACCATCTAATTGTCTTCCGTGGACAGGAATAATAGGACATCATCTGATCTGCTCTGTCTACACCTGACATATTCTGATTATAATTCACTATTTCAATTGGTTTTCTCTTTTCCTGTTGTCGCCGGTTAGCTGTGTTTATCATGCTTGGGTGGTAAGCTGTTGTTAAACATAGCACATCCCGTTTATCTTTCCATTTGGACACATAAGTCTGATTTTGGCGTCGCCATACATGTTCTCCTTTTCTAAGCTTACGACGTGTTATTTCTTGTGGCAGACCCTTCCTATTTACACGAAGAGTTCCTGTCACATGTGTCTTTTTGCTAAGTAATTTGTTAGACAATGGTAGACTGTTGTAATAATTATCCATGAACAAATGACGGCCTTTGTTTAAGTATGACTGCATCAATCGCATCACAAGACTTTCAATAGTTGTCATGTTTTCATCGTTTTCTCGATGGCCTTTGTATACTTCTATATTCAAAACGTAACCTTGGGCTGAACAAAGTTCATAGAATTTAATTCCGTATTTTGCCTTTTTGCCTTTCATGTACGTGCGAAAATAAAGCCTTCCTCGAAATAAGAACAACGATTCATCTAATGATAATGCTTCATTTGGTGCATATGCATTCGCAAACTTTTGTATGAGCAAATCAAGAAATATTTTTATTTTCCTCAAAGGGTCGTTTGAATTTTCTTCCTCAACACAAAACACCTCAATATTTGCTCAAACCTCCTTCCAGACATTTGTGACGGAAATGCTGGGTGGTAATGTAATGCATCAATGGAAAAGAGTTTTCTAATGCTGGAGAATTTTAGCTGGGACTGAAGCAAACACAAACCTAAAAACTTTCTCATTTCGATCATATCAGTATTTTTGAAATTTGCCTTTCTACTATGCCTTGTATGTGGCCGTGCTTGATTGCAAAGTTTTATGCCGTTATCATTCGTAGATTTTATAATCATTTCCATTACTTGATCATCCCATATTTTTTCAAAAACCTGAATTGGAGAAACATTTTCTTCTTTATCCAAAAGAATCCCAGCGGCATCTGCATCAAAAGAAAAGTTTCTTATAGATGTTGTATTGGTATGCCATGTCTCATCATTTTCTGGTTCTTCTGGTGCTTCATATTCCTCATCTGTAGTTGATTCATCATCTTCACTATCCGAATTGTTATTTTCAGCACTGTCAGCATCAGATTCAGACTCACTGTTGCTTGATCCACTATTCTAATGGACAGTTGGGAAAAAGATCAGCCTAGCCTGATCTTTTTCCCAACTGTCCATTTTCTGTAAATATTGAATAAAACATTTTATTTTGTATTATTATTTATTGTATATTATATATATAATATATATTTATCATTTACATTATCATTATTTATTTATATTTCAAATGTAAAACCAAAAAAAAAAAGTAAACAGTATAACCTATAGTATCGTTAACCTAACCTAAAATGCTAAATTTTGTTTTTTTATTTCTGTTTAAAGTATAAAATGAATAATAAACAAATACATACCAGTATAGTTATATAAATAATAATAAATATCGTTAAACGTATCAATAAGAACTATAAATTCAATAGAAAACACGATCGCACTACTCCCTTCACAACCACGTGCATACTGAATCTGCAACTCGTATAACAGGTGAAATATGAACTTCAACCTAAAAAGATGTTTTCAAAACACGACACTATGCTTCTACGTATACGCCAGTAAGTGCACATTTGTGCTGTGCACAGCCGTAGTGTCTAAAAACGACCGTTTAGTTTTGGACGGCTATAGCAGTCATGCCACATTGTGAACTTCGCTTTGACGGCTATAGCCGCAATTGTCCGTCAACGTGTTAAGAAATAAGCAGTACCTTTGTACAAACTTTTCCTCTTGTTATGTTTCTTCTTTCTTTAATATTGTGTGTACATAAATTATTAAATAAATAAATAAAATATAAATGAGCCTACATACCTTGCGCCATTACTCCTCTGACTCTGAATCTCCGATTCCTTCACTATTTAATATTTCCGTGAGCTCTTTTCATTTCATTCGAAGGACAAGGACGACCCCCACTTGTCGAACTTTGTCTACTAACTAGTTTTTGTGTGACTCCAAGTTTTCTAAGTCGTTTGTAGTATGAATCACCAAGCTGCCGGTGATGTATTTTTGACCCCTTAACTCAGGAGTGACTTCTTCACATGGGTGAAGAATCAGGTACAATTCTTCGCATAATAGCCCCTTGGAACTTGTTTTTGCGGTCAGCCCTAAATTAATTATGGCGCTATTTAATGCCTCTTTTTCTTCCATACACCTTTGAAGCGTATAATAAGATGAGTTTCACCTCGTAGGATCGTCTTGCAAAAGGCGTTTAGGTGTGGCTCCCAATGGCTCCTGGTACTTTTTAAATTTTTACCAAGCAAAGTTGCTTTGCTTAAAGTCCCGAACTACTTCTTTTATTTTTAAAATTAATTCCGCAATATTTCGGTCTTTTAGAGCGTCGTTGACCGCTGTTTAAGATCGCGGTGTAAAATGGGAAATGTTTCCACCTGAGTTCCCGTTCGATGGCGCTTTTGATGTTCGCGCCATTGTCAGATACAGCTAATAGGATTTTGTCCGCTACATTCCATCCGTCACATATTGCTCGTATGGCGTCAGCTATATTTTTTGCTGTATGGCTTTCTATTTGAGGTATACAGTCTAGAAGAAATGAATTTAATGCAAACTCTTCCTTCTCAATGTAGTGTCCGGCTATCATCGAATCCATATGTCCATCGTGAGACATCGATTAAACTTGTGTATCTACAAATTCGTTTAAATCTGTCTTTACTTTTTCGTAAATTGCCGGTAACATATTGTTGGCAAAAAATTTTGTTATGGGAATGGTGTAATTCGGGAATGCGAACGCCTTTCATTCACGAAAACCACGATCTTCCACCATTCAAAATGGCTGAAGATCCATTATAAAAAGGTTCATAATTCTTTTATCAATTTCTAATTTTGAATTGCCACGTCTGGATACAAAATTATTTATTGGCTGATGGCCATATGTTCTTCTTAAGGGCGGTTGCGTCAGAGTCTGGGATCTTACCGGCCGTGGTAGTGAGTCAGGAAACGATTGGATTGAAATAACAGCTAATACGAACAAATTAAGGAGTGACGTTTCGAGGATAAATATCTTCTTGTAAGACTACAATTTCTATTTTCGCGTTATAATAATAGGTGCTTCTCGTTTTAGCTACAGCATATCAAATGGGCGTGAGCGAGATAGATTAATCAACCAACCAAGTGACAGTTTACACGGTCTAATTAAGAATTCGCTTATCAAGGAGGATTTCTTCTTATGAAACGACTTTCTATGATTTTGGTTTACTTCAAATAAATACTAGGTCTGTCTCGTTTTAGCAATTTATGGCAATATTATACAAAAGACAAAGATAAGAATAGTTGTTTACAAACACTTCGGTATGAAGAATGTCTGAACATTTGATGGGACCATTTAAATAAAGCATTCTGCAGGAAGGGAGAAAATTCACTCGCGCTTTAGTTGCCAAGTATCCCATTACTACCTCCTCTGTTAGTTCTTCACAAACTGACTATAATGCCAAACAACCACAACAAAATTCCTCTGGTTCCGATTGTCAGCAAGAGTCAACTCGGCAGTGGCAAATTCCTTCAGCGCCGCAAAATGATGATTTCAAAAGGACAAGGCGTGTTGCAGTTAAAAAATAATGTACTCTGTACTCATTAATTATATATGTTCTTATTTCTCTGAGTACAACTGTTAAGACGTTGCAATATCTTTTAAATTCCTTTTTGTGTCTATTATTAGTTACTGGGTAAGTCTTTATTAGCAAATTCCGTTGTAGTTAACATATTATGTAGCACCGAATTTACTAACAATAATAGCTTTATTGGTAATAAGCTTATAGTACATTAAATGTTCACATAAGAAAAACATATAACAAAATTAAGGTTAAAAATAGTGAGGGTGACGTTCTGTTCTCCTAGCTAGGCTATGTAATAGTTTGTATTAAGGAGCTACAGTCCCCTGCCCCCTTATAGTATGTATACAATTGTTTCTTTTGCGTTAGTACTACAGTTTAAAATTTAACAAAGAACATAGCAGAGTGCAAATCAATAAAAATGTTCATTTAGTTGTTATTTAAAATAAGGTCTACTTATGTGCCACATGAGTGGTTAAGGTGTTTATATGTTTGGAGTTTGTGCACGTGTGCGACTGACTACGTTTAGATGTATGCGTGTATCAAATAGTGTATGTAAGATGTCACTTTTGGATGTGTGTGGTTTTATGTGTTAATAAGTATTATTCTGTTTCTTCGTATGTTTTGCTGAGAAGGAAAGTGTAAAGGAGAAGGAAAGCTTTTTTGCTTTTAAAGTAACACATATCATAAATTTGTGTCGTGGTTGATTTTATTATAAAGAAAAGGACCGAGGTACGTAAAAAATCTTTTTGCAAAGATGGAATTAACTATCGGAATACTGCAGACTTTATCCTTCCTACGTTTAGTTAATTTGATGTATATGGTATTACGGTGTTGTAACATTACTGTATGTAAAATGAATAATTGTCTTACATTAACCCTTTTAGTGCCGGGCGAAATGGAGGTGCCTATGCGAGAAAAACCGGCCGAATTTCACAGTTTTACAAGGGTTCGGGAAAATGCTTATAAAAACCAAACGAGAAACGATATTTACATGATTCAAAAAGCTGCGTATTATAGATGAAGTACAGAACGAAACAATGACACTAGTTTTTTTGTACTCATTTGAGAATTATAGAAAAAACAAAGGTATATATGTTTATAAATGAAGTAAAAGTTGAGTTCTCTCGTACAAAACGTGTTTGCACATACAAACAGCCATCTTTTCACCACAATTTTATATGGGTCAATTATAATGAAGCATATACTTTGTATTTCCAATATATTTTGTAACAAGATAAACAATATTACATAACAAAAATAAAACATAACTTGAAGGTACACGGTAGGCGCCAGGCGGATTATCTCTTTCGAAATATGTAATTGTTATCGGTAATATAACATTGCTGAAACAAAATTATGTTGTCATAAATATTTAAATATATATTGCAAATGTGTAAAATTTTGTTATTGCAACTCACACAAATAATTTATTTAGCATTCGTGGCTACTAATGCAAACTGTGCGTGATTTTCTCTTTGGGCCACCATCCTTTCTGCTGCATACCACGCAAACCCTTTCCAGTTTTCCAGGCAGTTTCCGTACACCTATGCGGGGCACATTTGTTGAAGTTTCCGCTAATGGTGTGTCGTGTGCTATCCTCTTTAGTGCCAACCATTCAGTGGTTATCGACTGGATAACATCAGTAATGAATTCAGCTTTTCCGGAAACATGTCTTTGACCACCGACAAGGACTCGTTCGATGTGTGACACGTGACTCCATCTTGTTGAAACCATGTGTTACGATTATAGCCAGCAAATTCCAGTAGCATCGATGCAAAGAACTCCCATAACATTTTCACATACTCGGCAGAATTAACAGTAACTGAACGGCCTCGAGAATCTTAAAAAAAGTAAGGTCCGATGATTCCTTTTGCACCTTAGGAAAGTGAAGTGGCCTCTCATGTTTAGCTTTAGGATTTTCGATACTCCAATACCTGCAATTCTGTTTGTTTACATGTCCATTTAGATGGAAATGGGCTTCATCAGAAAATAAGATGTTGTGAAAATTACTGAAACGAGTTAACATTGTTTCGGGATATGACTTACGCAAATTTAAATCATTAGGGTTTAGTTCTTGCACTAGCTGGATCGTATATGGATGTAATTTCAAATCTAATTTCAAAATACGGTGTAATGATGTGCGGGATAATCCTAATTTAGCCGAACGTTTGCGTGTCGATAAATCTGGATCACGTCAAACAGAAACTGCACGTTCTCTCGCTCCGAGAAGTCCGTGGGCCGCCGGTTTGTTTCACATTTAGTGTAGATCCTGTCTCTTCGAACTTCTTCACCCATTTCTTTATTAAAGGAGCACTTGGACACTGACTTAAGTCGTGTAAACCATATTCAACGCGAAATAAGCGTCTCTCAGTAATGAGCGAAAAGTCGTTTAAATAAAACTGTTTCACGCAGTAAGCACGTTGCGGCCCCGTGAAGCGATCCATTGCGACTAAATTTCCAACAAGCGAGCTAGTGCCCCAGCCCGCGCCCGCGCCCCGCGCGGCAATAGTTTGCGCGGTAAGTTACATTTGAATGTTAACGAATTCTTGGCCTACCCTGTATTTTGCTGACTTTCCTACTTGGCTGGATGGATAGGGAATTTTATAAATTAAAAGTGCAATGCTCATGTGAATGACAAAATGGCGAGTGTAATCTAAAAAAAAATCTACAGAGACCAAGGATAGCGGGGTGTGGGTACAATAAAAATAGACCAATCAGCACGCACTTTCACTTCATCGTGTTCTGTCCTCATTGGCAGTTCAGGAGGCCATTACTGGATAGGTTTTCAATCTCCATCACCAACAATTGCTATAAGAAGAGTAGTGCTACTTCTTCATAGGATCCCTGAGAAACAAAAGAAAATCACCTCGTATCGGACATCGTAACCTCTTTGAAAGGCACTGGCATAACCGTTTCTGAATTCCTGACCAAGTCTGGGCATCGTGTGTTTACTACAGCCCGGAATCACTTTGGTGTCAAACAGTGTTGGACAACTGAAGTCAAAATTACCATAATCCTTCCCGATAAATCCAGGCGAAAGATTGATCCATGGGAGAACTGGGATTACTTATTTCGCAGTTCCCGAGTCCTTACGATGAAAACACTTCTTCTCCTAAAACTGCTTCGGTGAAAACTATTAATGTTCCAAGAAAGGGCCGAAAACGTAATTGATAATCCTAGTTTCTTATGATGTTAATTTATCACTGCACATGTTTTTATTTATCCATACTAGATTCTCAGGTCTGCTGGAAGAAATTTCTTAAGAAATAAGCAGTACCTTTGTACAAACTTTTCCTCTTGTTATGTTTCTTCTTTCTTTAATATTGTGTGTACATAAATTATTAAATAAATAAATAAAATATAAATGAGCCTACATACTTTGCGCCATTACTCCTCTGACTCTAAATCTCCGATTCCTTCACTATTTAATATTTTCGTGAGCTCTTTTCATTTCATTCGAAGGACAAGGACGACCCCCACTTGTCGAACTTTGTCTACTAACTAGTTTTTGTGTGACTCCAAGTTTTCTAAGTCGTTTGTAGTATGAATCACCAAGCTGCCGGTGATGTATTTTTGACCCCTTAACTCAGGAGTGACTTCTTCACATGGGTGAAGAATCAAGTACAATTCTTCGCATAATAACCCCTTGGAACTTGTTTTTGCGGTCAGCCCTAAATTAATTATGGCGCTATTTAATGCCTCTTTTTCTTCCATACACCTTTGAAGCGTATAATAAGATGAGTTTCACCTCGTAGGATCGTCTTGCAAAAGGCGTTTAGGTGTGGCTCCCAATGGCTCCTGGTACTTTTTAAATTTTTACCAAGCAAAGTTGCTTTGCTTAAAGTCCCGAACTACTTCTTTTATTTTTAAAATTAATTCCGCAATATTTCGGTCTTTTAGAGCGTCGTTGACCGCTAAGCTTAAGATCGCGGTGTAACATGGGAAATGTTTCCACCTGAGTTCCCGTTCGATGGCGCTTTTGATGTTCGCGCCATTGTCAGATACAGTTTGTGCACGTGTGCGGCTGACTACGTTTAGATGTATGCGTGTATCAAATAGTGTATGTAAGATGTCACTTTTGGATGTGTCTGGTTTTATGTGTTAATAAGTATTGTTCTGTTTCTTCGTATGTTTTGCTGAGAAGGAAAGTGTAAAGGAGAAAGAAAGCTTTTTTGCTTTTAAAGTAACACATATCATAAATTTGTGTCGTGGTTGATTTTATTATAAAGAAAAGGACCGAGGTACGTAAAAAATCTTTTTGCAAAGATGGAATTAACTATCGCAATACTGCAGATTTTATCCTTCCTACGTTTAGTTAATTTGATGTATATGGTATTACGGTGTTGTAACATTACTGTATGTAAAATGAATAATTGTCTTACATTAAGTACATTATAATTTTTATAGAGTTCAATATAAAATTGATTTAATATAAAATTTATTTATAAGTAATAATTTTAATATGGCTCAGTGTGCAATTTCTAACGGCTTCAAAACAGATTTGGCTGCACCACCCCAACAGGAAATGGAGTACGATATAATAGAGGTGCAGAGTGCATGGTACACGCTGCGTATGACACTTTGGTCGGCAACGTAGCGAAGTGATTTAAATAAATATATTAATTTACGAACTCTGCCTTTTAATTCATCAATGTGAGCTTTGAAGCTTAAATTTTCATCTAAAACAATACCAAGATATTTTAGCGTATCAACAGAATTAATGGGAGGACAAGTGCAAATGCTTTGTATATCATTGTTACAGGAGTGAGCAAATAAATTTATTGGGGTTTTTGGTTAGGATACTGAGCTAATAGAAAATATAATAAACTTTGTTTTTTCGGTATTTAATGTAAGAATATGTGCTCTAAGACATTCGTATATGGACTTAAAGCCATCTTGTGCTGTTTTTTGAAGTTCAGACCAAGAATTTCTAACAATGGTGGCCCCTCTAGTTTTTTTATGGTTTTTTATATTATGTTATTTGTTATTTTGTCATTCATTTTTATTTCCAATTCTGAGTTATTTACTGATTTTACAACTGCTTTGTGATTTTTTTCTTTTAACCAGCAACTTTCTTCAGGATGGTAACGCTCTCCTTTTTTCTCATTCATGCAAATTGGGTAGGGTTTTTTCTTCAAGTTTTTTGGTTTTATTGTTTAAATTTATGGTACATTTCCTATCATACTTATTTTTCTCAACCAGATGTTCTAATCTTCCTATTTCACTGTAGAGATCTTCAGTTCCTTGTAATGTTTCTCTGTCAATTTTATCAGATACATAATTTGGTAAGCCAAATGCTATAAGGTCTATAAGTGTCCCAGTATCAATTGATTTTCTCACTACTAGTAACAACTTTTCTTTTTTTAAAGCATATTCAAGTAACGTACCTGCTTGGTATTTAAAGGTTAGTGCATATTTAATGGCTGAGCATCCTTTATTGGCAAAAGTCTCACAAAAATGTTTCTCCCATCTGTTCCATTCCGAGTCCACTGTAAGTTTCAAAAGCATGCAGTTGTACCAATTTAGACTGCATTGTTCCATAAAGTTTTTCAGTAATTCTATTTTCTTTGTATTTTCATTGATTTGAAATCGTTTACATTCCTTGTTGAAATCTGTAATCCACTAGTAAGCATTTGTGTTTCTGCCAGTGAATTTCTCAATCATAAAACCTTTCGCAATTATCCCTAAATTTTGTGTTTCAGATTTTGATTGTTTATCTTCAAGTAATTTCTCTAACAGTTTCTCCAACGTTTGATTTGAGGTACTAGGTATAAGTTCAGCGATATTTGGTATTTGGTTTTTTAAAAACCAAATATCAAATATATTATTAATTGCTTAAAGTAATATTTACATTGCAATTTCTATTAATTAAGTGTGTGTTTAAGTGTCTTGATATTTTAATGTAATTGTTCTATAAATGTAAAGAAGAATTAAAACTTTCTTGAAAGACTAATTTGACTCTGTTATTAATTTTTAATAACACAACACCTCAGGAAGTTGTCATGGCTACTGTCACTAACGTAGATCAGCTGCAGAAGGAGCTTGAAGTTAGTTGGAGTGCTAAGATGGCAGATTTTGAGAGTCATCTAAAGGCTGCATTAGTCCCCAGAAATCCCAATCTGACGCAGCCAGGACTTCTATGCTTTAAAAGAGTTGGTCAGCAATATGTTTGTCCTCCTACAGCAACAAATAAAAACATGTAGTCATGCTATTGATGATATTGAAACACGGCATCGGTATAAGATTCTATTGTTTAAAGGTATACCTGAGGATCCCCAATCTAATGTTGAGCAACAAATTCTAGGCCTCATCCATAATAAGCTAGGCCTTACTCAAGTGACAAGCTCATCTATTAAGAGATGTCATAGACTTGGAGCATAGGGTTTGAATCGAAGCAGAGCAGTTTTGGTCCATTTCTGTGATCACACAACTAAGAGGCAGGTTTGGAAGTCTAAAACTAAGTTAAAGAGCACTTACTGTCCCATTACTACGAAGAGTTGCACATACTGGTGTTCTAGTTGGCTGCACTATTTACGTCATGATAGGATTATATCGATAAGCTCAAATGTAATATTGGTATTGTATTATTTTTTTGTACATCAAACAAAAGCAATTAATGACTCAGTAACTAGCATAGATAAAAAATAAAAAAAAAATATCTTCACGCAATTCCCAATACAGGGGTAGACAGAGGTCGAGTCTAGACAATCAAGTCCCTTCGACCCACCTTCCACCGAAGATATTTTCGGCACAGACTAGCATAGATAATACATATATAACTGGTAACTAGTTTTATAAATCTTATGTTTTTAATTTTACTGTTCACATTCATTTGGCTTTGACAAACATCTAAATGACATGACAGCTGAGTTTTTAAAGGCGATGATTGTAATAACATACTGCCAAGTAACAATATTTTGTTCTCGACTTTGTTTACATGTAAATTTTCTACTTTGGAATATTTTTTTCTTTTCAATATTTTCTATTCTCGTTTATGTATATATAATTATTACAAATTGGTAATTAACTTCAGTACCTAAAGGGCTTAAATGAAGTTATTATTTTTATTTGTTATTTTTTTTAATTCCTTGTTGTAATTAACTAGCAATGCTTTATTGTTGAATTTTGTTGCAATTTTTTTTTCTTAATTTTGTAGATTACTTTGAACCAATGTAACTGTCAACTGTTGGGATGGTGCATAGTTGTGTAGTACAGGTACTTGCACTTGCTTACATTTTATTTAGTAAGGATTTTTTTTTAGTTAACTATGTAATATATATTTATTGTACATTCTAGACAGGTTCTAGTCCATTCTCGGCAGTCTTTTTGTACGCCAGGCCAAAAATATCTTTCAGAGACTGAGGCGTTTGATCCAGGATGGCTCAGGGAATGAAGACTCTCAAAAACTTGTCGTCTTAGTTCCTTTGTTATGTATGGTCTCGGTGGATTGCTTCTCTCATCGCAGTACAGTTCAGAGAGTGTTCCAGGAATTTTGATTTTTTTTTAAGACATAATGAAGTTTCGCTACTTAACATTTGCTGCAGTTCGTCGTCTGCAGTTTGAGACTTTGCTAATATTGTCAGGTCAATAGGTTGTCTGATTTCTTCATCTCGTGATAAAGTATCAACGACAACATTGTCCTTTACTGAGATGTGTCCGATGTCAGTTGAGAATTGCGAAATGAAATCCAGGTGTCTGAACTGTCTTGGTGAGCGATTTTCTTTTCTTGTATGAAATGCGTAACAAAGTGGTTTATGATCTGTATAGATTGTAAAGCCTTTAACATGTATCTGAAGTACTATGTAACAAGAAGTTCTTGATCGTATGGCGAATACTTTTTATGCGCAGAACTTAGTTTTTGCGAAATGAAAGCAAATGGTTGCCACGAGTTTTCTTTTATTTGCTGGAGAGTGGCACCTATAGCCGAATCCAAAGCATCAGTCACCAAACAATTTTATCTTGGCAGTCGGAATGCGCTAAAAGTGTGGCTTGACACAAACTCTTCTGCAAGCGTTGAATGCTTCATGCTGTTCTGTGGACATTGTTATTAGATGAAGCGAGCCTTTTACGGAACCTGTGAGCAGTTCATTTAACGGAGCTTGATATCTTGCTGCATTAGGAATAAATCTATAAAAATGTATCATTTCAAGGAATCGTCTCAACTCTTTTACGCTCTTTAGAGTTGGGAAGTTCTTGATCGCCTCAACTTTTTATGGTAAGGGCTTTGTACCCTTAGAGGAAATATAATAACCCAAAAATTTTATTTCGGATGCTCCAAATATGCATTTTGTCGTATTTATCATCATTCCGTATTCCTTCAAGAGATTAAATATCTGTCTAAGGTGATCCGGGTGTAATTTTTGATCCTTCGAGAATACCAAGAAATCATCTAAATATGCGAAGCAAAAATTTAGGCCACGCGTTATTTCGTCTACGAAACGCTGGAACGTCTGTGAACTATTGCGAAGTTCGAAGGTCATGTACGGAAACTCATAAAGTAAAAGTAATGGCAGTTTTTGCAATATGTACCTCATTAACTGGAATTTGTTTATAAGCCTTTACTAGGTGTATAGTAGTAAAGATCTTACAACCAGGAATATTATGGGCAAAATCATAAATGTGACGTATCGGGTACCTATCAGGAATTGTCCTGGCATTAAGTGCCCTAAAGTCGCCACATGGACGCCAACCATTTTCTTTCTTGGGCGTGAGATGGTGATGACCAAGATGATTTAGCGATGGTTTAGCGATTCCATGGCTTAACATTGTGGCAAATTCCTCTTTGGCAACTCCCATCTTATCCGGTGGCAGTCTTCTGGGTGTGCAAGCTGGGTGGGCCTGGGGTGGTTTTGATGTATTGTATTGTGCTTAGGTATTAATAATAGTACCGTTTGCTGCACATAATTCATAATTTGTTTTCTGCCTTTTCTGTTTAACTGCTGCTCGTGGGAAGACACAGAGATCGCTACCGGTATCAACGAGAAACCGCATCTTCGTATTTCGATCAGTAACGAATAAGCGACTAGTATTTTGGCAATCGTTGGTCGCCATTACCGATTGCCGTGTGCATTTCCCGCATGATTAAAAAATCACAAGGTTTAATACGCTTGCTCGTTCACGGAATTTATTATGATACCAGCAAACTGGAAACCTCCTGTAACTGGAATTTGACTTGGTGCTGCTATGGGGTCGACTTCTACTTCGTGATCTTGGCCATCTTTAAGGAAACTTTTAATTTCCACATTTACCACAGATAAAATACATAATTTATCGATTAACCCTTAGTAGCCTGATTTACGCGAGTCTTCTTTTTTAAATATTACTGTATTTGCTTGAGGGTCTAGATGAAGGGAAAAATAGCTAAATAAATCACAATATTTATTTTACATATTTATTTAAAAAAAAAAACAGGTATCAATTTTGATACTTCAGGCATTATGGCCATAAAGAAATCTTAAATGACCTATGCATGAAATAATGCGAAACATCGATTGTTTTTATTATCGCATAAAGATACTTTGCATTTTTTACAGAACCAGGAGGTAAGTTTCCTACAATTACTAAATTTACATTTATTCCTAGACTCCATAAATATTTTTCATGGCCAATACAATCGGAACGCACGTCAGTTGGGGGTAGTACTTGTGCACCTGTCCGGGGTTTTTAGAGGGTACTGTATTGTCTTGTTGACTGTTGGTACTGGGTCTGCCCCTTTAATTTTTTGAGTGACTTTGATATCTACATAAAGTATCGGCAAGCTCAGTTCTAAAATCTGCTAACTTCATAATATTCTTCTGAAGTTTTCCTTTCCTTGTGTTTACCTTTTTGTACAGTACCCAAGCATTGATGACAGTCATGTCTAACAAGTGGTAGAAGAGCCTCGTTGTCCACTTTCTCGACTTTATGCGGATGCGATATCGACCAATGAAGCTATCCATCAAATCAACGACGCCCATGTGTGCATTATATTCTTTTACAACCCGAGGACATGATATTTGAATATTGGCCTTTAGTTTTTTTTCGTAGCGGGTATCCGCTGGTTCAGCGCCAACATACGTGGATAGTAATAATACCTGTTTGTTGTCTTTCCAACTTGTGGCCGACAATTCTAGGCCTTCGTGAGAGGCCACATTTTCGTGATATGTTCCTCTGGGTACGTTAGATTTCATAATCTCCCGTTTCTCCGGCAACTTGCACGACTTTCCAAGCCTGTTTCTCTGTACTGTTCCAAGACAATAAATACCTTCGTTGGTCAAGTAATGTACCAGAGGAATATTCGTATAAAAATTGTCAAAATAAATTATATGATTGACATGCCTTGGTACTGGTCGTAGCAATCGAATAACTGTATTCGACACAGCTCCGAGGTCTGGTTCGCCAGGTAAACGGTCCATGTCCTTAGCTCCCGAGTAAATCTCAAAATTGTAGGCATAACCAGACAGAGAGCATAACACGTATAATTTGAATCCCCACTTATGGGGCTTGTTGGGTAAATATTGTTTCATAAAATGTTTCATTTTTGTGGAACACATCTGCTCGTCTAGTGATAGACGATGCTCAAATGGTAAAGTAATAAATTTCTTGTTCAAATAGTCTATCACTGGTCTTACTTTATGCAGTCGGTCGTGCTGGAGGTGATCAATGGGCAAATGTTTAGAGTCGTCATTCATGTGAAAAATTTCTCTAATTTTATCAAATCTGTTGCGATTCATTGTTTGTACTATGGGTTCAAACTTTGTAATGTTTGACCAGTATGACCGGACACTAGGATAATGATATACACTAGTAAAAATAAGAATTCCAATAAATTTACGTAATTCTAAGACAGTTACAGTTTCTGTAAAGTTGGGATTCTTTTGGAAGGCATATTTATTTGACTCGTCCACTAGAAATCTCAAAATGTCTTCACCGAAAAAAACTGAAATGGAGTGTCTAAGTTCATAATTTCTTGTGAATACTCAGTATTTCCAGCAAACTGGAAAGCATTTTGGACTAAATCCATATTTTTTACTCTCCACACTAAGTTTCTAGAGTTGAAAGGTGCAGTTTGCAGGTTGTTCTGGCTGCTGGTTGTAGGAGTTGGGTTTCGTTCAACAGTCTCTAAATTATGTTGCATGTCGGTATCTACGTTTGCTGCAGGCGGATCTGCATCCAAGTTTGGGTCAGTGGGAAAATTACCTACATCCTCTTCATCATCTAGCTCCATCAGACGATCTCTTTGGCTCGAATATATAATAGTCTATGTCATCTTCATTGTCGGTGGAATCGTCTTCCGAAATTTCACCATTTTCTAACCGATTCAATATGTTCTCAATCTCTTCTGGCCGCATTTTGGATAAATTTCTATAATAAATAAAAACAAAAGTAATCCCCACACCAAGCTATGCAGAAAAAATATGAAACGAAAGTTCAAAAAGTTTTATAGCTAAAGAGTTAGTAGGTAGGTTTTATGTAGGGCGGAATGCCTGAAAATCAATATTGATACCAAAAAAAAGCACTAATTTCTTCAAGTAAAACATGCATTTGCTAAAAATAATTATATCATAGCGAAAATAATGTATTCACTTACCTCAAAAGTATTTATATTCTTCAGAAAAAGAAAATATATCAAATTTATATTCAACAAAACTTTTAGTAAAATGTGTTTACTTGTTCACTTTGCCGCGCAAGTAATATGTCACAGATAAAATAAAACAATATTGACATTTGTTTTTTTTTTTTAATTTCGTTGGATAGAATACTATACAACAGTAAAATACATACAGCCAACATATAAAAAAAACTAATAGTAATGTGAATATTCGGTTTAAAATATTAGTATCAAAATTGAAACTCTAGGTTATTAGGGTTAATAAGCATTCGTTTGTCATCGTAACGTTCGAATAATAGGCGCCAAGCCTCGTTATAATTTGCCGCCGACACCTCTTAATTAGTAATAACTAGCGCCGCTTCTCCTTCAAGGTACGACACTAAATAGTGAAATTTGTTTATAGGACTAATGCGTTCATTATTATGTATTATAGAAATAAACGTGTCACGAAATTCAAGCCATTTAAAAAAGGTGCCATCGAATTTACATACTAGTATTTGCGGTAATTTAAAGTTAGTTTCACTATGATAAAAATTACAATGAGTGACGTTGTGCGAGGTATTTAGATCGGAAGTCGGATGAGTATCCTTGCCGGAATTTCTTATCAAATCCTGGGCTGAAGCCAGACTACTAACGATATCGTCTTCAATCCTATCTCTTTCCTCTGACTCAACTGATAAATTGCTGCGATTATAAACTTCTATATCGCATTGTAAGTTGTCAAATTTGTTGGTCAAATCCACTCAATTTAAAGGAAAGTTCTGCTAGTTCAATTGACGAAACACTTTCACTGGCACGTAATCTTTCTAAATAGTTCCTAAATTTCGTAATTTGGTCTTTAATCGAGCTACGTTTAGTTATTAGTTCCGCGAGTTGCTTAGAAGAATCACTATCAGACCTTGACACCCTTTTATGTTTGAATAAACTATGTAATTGTTTGAAATGTGTTCAAAATAATATGGGGAAAGTGGTACAATTAACGTATATAATAATTTCAAAAGGTAGATTAATATAGTTGCATAAATCTTACTATTTCAAATCAAAATAACACATCAAAATATTTACCATAAAGGAAAATAGCAAGTAAAAAATATAGTCAGTAATAAACAAAAGATAAATTTATAAAATCTTACGCCCCTCGCTACGAACAGTACCGTGTACGGGTATGTTGCTGGGAACCTGCGAACCCGATGCGGAAGCCGGGTTGAAGAACAGCTGAAATCACCGAAGTAATAAATATAAGCTAATGTTATTATAGTAGTCGACTGTCTAATATTCACATTTTTAAAAGTCATAATAGAAGGTAGACGCAAAATGATTTTAAAAAATTCTTTAAGTTTTATTGTTTAATGTTAAATATCGTAAATTTAGAGCAAAAAAAAAATTAGTTTGAAACGAAACTGCAGTAAAAATAAGTTATAATTATTGTTCTAAATATTGTTGATTAATAATTTACACACTTTCGAAAAAATTGTTATGAACATTTATTTACGCATCACATTTATTTTGCATAAAAGATTTATTAATATGAATTAATGGAAAATAGGACTGAAATAGGATTATTAAGGATAAGTAAATTGGAAGAATGTTTTGGGAAGGCTCTGATATATTTATTATATAGTTTATCAGATATATTTGAATCTGATATAGGTCCAATGGCGGCTTCGGTGGTTCGTTGTCCAAAATTCGAGGACAGAAAAGTACTCCCTTTAACTTTTTCTTCGGGTTTTCGAATGTGTCCTATCACGGTCGCCAATTCATGTCCGTTCGGACATGGAGAGATAAATTGAAACTCCAAAAAACTTGAAAATGTGGATTTATTGTAGGAGCGAAACGTCAGTAAGTCCATTTGACAGTTACAAGAAAAGTAATAGTGCCGGCTATTATAGAGGCAACGAAGTTGACGTAGTTTTTGCTGGTGTACTTTCTGTAGGCGCATTCATAGTGAGCTTTAGGCACAGACACTTTCAGTTTCCTTATCTATGTATATATTTTTCGGTAAAAATTTGTATTCTCCCATTAGTTCTTCTAGCAGCTTGTAGAATCGTTGAACTTCAGTTCAGAAGGCTGTAACCCTATTGATACTAGTAGCTTCGGGTTTCCGCACAGAAATATTATTCCTGGTGTGGGTGTCAATGTGCAATATGTAGGGTATTGCTTCAGGCCATCGCGTAAATCTGTCGACAGCTGTGAGACAATACCGGAAACTTTGCACTAATGGCAATGGGCCTATTATGTCTATATGTAGGTGCATAAATCTTGCTCGCGGTACTTTAAAATTCCCTACAGGAGAATTCACATGTCTTGTCACTTTTGCACGTTGACATTCTAGACAGGTCCTAGTCCATTCTCGGCAGTCTTTTTGTACGCTAGGCCAAACAAATCTTTGAGAGACTAGCTTGGCTGTGGCGTTTGATCCAGGATGGCTCAGGGAATGAAGACTCTCAAAAACTTGTCTTCTTAGTTCCTTTGTTACATATGGTCTCGGTGGATTGCTTCTCTCATCGCAGTACAGTTCAGTGAGTGTTCCAGGAATTTTGATTTTTTTAAGGAACAATGAGGTTTCGCTACTTAACATTCGCTGCAGTTCGTCGTCTGCAGTTTGAGACTTTGCTAATATTGTCAGGTTAATGGGTTGTCTGATTTCTTCGACTCGTGACAAAGTATCAGCGACAACATTGTCCTTTCTTGAGATGTGTCTAATGTTAGTTGAGAATTGCGAAATGAAATCCAGGTGTCTGAACTGTCTTGGTGAGCAATTTTCTTTTCTTGTATGAAATGCGTAACAAAGGGGTTTATGATATGTATAGATTGTAAAGTCCCTGGCCTCTAACATGTGTCTGAAGTACTTGATGGCTTCATATATAGCAAGAAGTTCTCGATCGTATGGCGAATATTTTTTCTGTGCAGAACTTAGTTTCTGCGAAAAGAAAGCAATTGGTTGCCATGAGTTTTCTTTTATTTGCTGGAGAGCGGCACCTATACCCGAATCCGAAGCATCAGTCACCAAAGCAATTTTAGCTTGGCAGTCGGGATGCGCTAAAAGTGTGGCTTGACACAAACTCTGCTTGCAAGCGTTGAATGCTTCATGCTGTTCTGTGGACATTTTTATTGGATGCGAGCCTTTTACAGAACCTGTGAGCAGTTCATTTAACGGAGCTTGATATCTTGCTGCATCAAGAATAAATCTCTTATAAAAATTTATCATTCCAAGGAATCTTCTCAACTCTTTTACGCTCTTTGGAGTTGGGAACTTTGGATGGTAAGGGCTTTGTACCGTTAGAGGAAATGTAATAACCCAAAAATTTTATTTCAGATGCTCCAAATATGCATTTTGTCGTATTTATAACCATTCCGTATTCTTTCAAACGATTAAATATCTGTCTAAGGTGATCCTGGTGTGATTTTTGATCCTTCGAGTATACCAAGAAATCGTCCAAATATACGTAGCAAAAATCTAGGCCACGCGTTATTTCGTCTACGAAACGCTGGAACGTCTGGGCACTATTGCGAAGTCCAAAGGTCATGTACGGAAACTCGTAAAGTCCAAAGGGTGTTGTAATGGCAGTTTTTGCAATATCTGCCTCATTAACTGGAATTTGATTATACGCCTTTACTAGGTCTATAGTTGTAAAGATCTTACAACCAGAAATATTATGGGCAAAATCATGAATGTGACGTATCGGGTACCTATCAGGAATTGTCCTGGCATTACGTGCCCTATAGTCGCCACATGGACGCCAACCATTTTCTTTTCTTGTATGTAATGCGTAACAAAGGGGTTTATGATCTGTATAGATTGTAAAGTCCCTGGCCTCTAACATGTGTCTGAAGTACTTGATGGCTTCATATATAGCAAGAAGTTCTCGATCGTATGGCGAATATTTTTTCTGTGCAGAACTTAGTTTCTGCGAAAAGAAAGCAATTGGTTGCCATGAGTTTTCTTTTATTTGCTGGAGAGCGGCACCTATACCCAAATCCGAAGCATCAGTCACCAAAGCAATTTTAGCTTGGCAGTTGGGATGCGCTAAAAGTGTGGCTTGACACAAACTCTGCTTGCAAGCGTTGAATGCTTCATGCTGTTCTGTGGACATTTTTATTGGATGCGAGCCTTTTACAGAACCTGTGAGCAGTTCATTTAACGGAGCTTGATATCTTGCTGCATCAAGAATAAATCTCTTATAAAAATTTATCATTCCAAGGAATCTTCTCAACTCTTTTACGCTCTTTGGAGTTGGGAACTTTGGATGGTAAGGGCTTTGTACCGTTAGAGGAAATGTAATAACCCAAAAATTTTATTTCAGATGCTCCAAATATGCATTTTGTCGTATTTATAACCATTCCGTATTCTTTCAAACGATTAAATATCTGTCTAAGGTGATCCTGGTGTGATTTTTGATCCTTCGAGTATACCAAGAAATCGTCCAAATATACGTAGCAAAAATCTAGGCCACGCGTTATTTCGTCTACGAAACGCTGGAACGTCTGGGCACTATTGCGAAGTCCAAAGGTCATGTACGGAAACTCGTAAAGTCCAAAGGGTGTTGTAATGGCAGTTTTTGCAATATCTGCCTCATTAACTGGAATTTGATTATACGCCTTTACTAGGTCTATAGTTGTAAAGATCTTACAACCAGAAATATTATGGGCAAAATCATGAATGTGACGTATCGGGTACCTATCAGGAATTGTCCTGGCATTACGTGCCCTATAGTCGCCACATGGACGCCAACCATTTTCTTTCTTGGGCGTGAGATGCAATGGTGATGACCAAGGTGATTCCGATGGGCTAGCGATACCATGACTAAACATTGTAGCAAATTCCTCTTTGGCAATTTTCAACTTGTCCGGTGGCAATCGTCTGGGTGCGCAAGCTACTGGTGGGCCTGGGGTGGTTCTAATGTGATGCACTGTATTGTGCTTAGGCACACTATGAATACCTGAATGGCGTGTAATTTCGGGAAATTCTTTTAATATCTTGTGGTAAACCGAATCTCCAGTAGCAACTTTATTGAAGGTATAATACAGTGTGTTGTGTCTGCAGGCATAGCCGTGGTCGCGAGTGTAGTAGTGTTATCGATCAGGCGTTTATTCCTACAGTCAACAATTAAATTATAGTAAGATAGAAAATCTACACCAATAATAGCCTTTGTAACATCGACTACAATAAATCGCCAAGTAAAGTTGCGGCGCAACCCTAAGTTTAAGACTAAGTGAACATAACCGTAAGAATTAATAATAGTACCGTTTGCTGCACATAATTCGTAATTAGTTTTCTGCCTATTCTGTTTAACTGCTACTCGTGGGAAGACACAGAGATCGCTACCGGTATCAACAAGAAACCGCATCTTCGTATATCGATCAGTAACGAATAAGCGTCCATTATTTTGGCAATCGTCGGTCGCCATTACCGATTGCCGTGTGCATTTCCCGCATGATTAAAATCACAAGGTTTAATACACTTACTTGCCCGTTCACGGAATTTATTATGATACCAACATACTGGAAATCTCCTGTAACTGGAATTTGACCTGGTGCTGCTATGGGGTCGACTTCTACTTCGTGATCTTGGGCGCCTGTTGCTTAACTGCGATGTGAGGGTCTTCACTTGCCTGGTGAGTTCAGCTATTTGACCTTCTAGTTTTTGCACTCTGTCGTTTGACGTAGCTGTTTCTGTTTCCGCTACGTGTGCAGAAGTCGGTACAACATCATGAATTTTATCAGCTAAATCTGCCTGAGTCTCGAGAGAAGCTGCAGATTGTGACACGAAGATTGTTTGTGTACTGTTCGGAAGTCGGCTCATCCAAATTGTGCGCAGGAACTCGTCAGGCACTCCTGGTCCAGCCAAATGTTGAAGGTGTCGGAGAAATTGGGAAGGTTTTCTATCCCCCAGTTCTTCGTGGATCAGGAGTTGTTTCACTTTCTTATCCCTAGATGCTGATAATCTTTTAATGAGCTCCATTTTCAGCTTTTCATATTTATTGTTACTTGGTGGTGAGATAATTATATCTTCGACTTCAGATGCATACTGTGGCTCCAGTTGAGCTATGACGTAATACAATTTAGTTGCGCCTGTTGTAATATTTGAAATCGAGAATTGTCCTTCTATTTGTGCAAACCAAATCGCCGGCTTTTCTGGCCAAAATGGCGGCATCCGAACGCCGACGCGGCAAATGTCGGATGGCGTAGTTGTATCTTGTTCGACGACGTCTTTTTTCTCACTCATTTTGTGCACTTTTTGGGGTCACCACTTTGTGGGTGTCTATGTGTAATATGTCTTGAGTCTTCGTAAAATAAAACTAAGTGTAAGCATATAAAGTTATATATATTAATTACATTGAACAACCTTACACATCAGTCAGAAGGTGAAAGAGTCAAAAGTAAGATGTTTTTTTTTTTACCAAAGAATATATAGTCACACATCACATAGAGCAGTGCTCCGCAACCTTTTCTCACCTACGACACACCATAATTCTTCCGAGAACTCCGCGGCACACTAAAGGCTAAAATATATACAATACATATGTAGGTATTGAATTAATACACAAATTTTAAAAAATAATTTGGCTTTTTATTTGAAAAATATATATACACATAATTATAACGTTAATATTTTACACAATTTTAATAATTAATGTGAACCCTGCGCTTGTTTCAATGAACACAAAAGTTTTATATTCGGCTCGATATTGGACAGCGCAACCAGAAGTTCTTGATCAAGATCTTTTAAGCATGAACGTTTATCATTTTTAATTAATAAAAGAGTTGAAAAACTTTGCTCACAAATATATGTCGTCGAAAATGGAAGTAGTGTTAAGATTGCTTTGTTTGAAATGCGAGGATATTCTTTTTTGATGTAAATCCAGAAAACATCTAATGGAACTTCGGAGAAGTAAAGTTTTAATGTCTTGTCATTGCTTAAATCTATAAATTCCTCTCGAATTCGCAGTGGCAATTCTTCTGTAGAATTTATTGCATTGGTTGCAAAAGGATTTCGAATCCAATCGTATTGTTCAGTATTAATGGAATAAAAATATTTATGAAATTTTTCCTGAAGCATACTTAAATGTTCTTGGGCCAGATCCACAATTAATTGTTTATTTTAATTGTACTGTGGTGGTTTGTCCTTTGGAACATTTCCAAATATCCTTTTTCAATTCTTTCTGCCAAAGTTCGAGTTTTTAAACCCCTGTAATTTGTCGGAGCTCGCTAATATATTCTCATTTCGACCTTGCATTTTTTATTAAGTTCATTCAAATGCTCGAAAATATCAGCCATGTATGCAAGTTTGGCTATCCAGTAATCATCATCGAGGTGGTATAGTTCGGGCATATTTAGTTTTGAAAGAAACTCACGCACCTCGTGACGAAGCTCAAACAATCTAGCCAAAACTTTGCCTCGATAGCCAACGAATTTCAGTATAAAACAATAAGGATTCATATCCGGATCCCATTTCTGCACAGAGTATATCAAAGATTCTCGAATTTAAAGCTCTTGATTTAATTATGTTAACGATTTTAATGCATTCATTCATCGTGTTAAAAAGTTCCTCCGGCAAATTTTTGACCATCAATGCTTCTCGATGTATGCAGCAGTGTGTAAAGTGTAACGTCGGATTTTTTTGTTTTGCAGCAGTGATAAAACCTTTTTTACTACCCATCATAGCCGCAGCGCCATCTGTGCAAACAGAAATGCAGTTGCTCCATTGAATATTATGTATTTTGAATAAGTCATCGGTAACTTTAAAAATTTTTTCACCGGTAGTTCGCTCTGGAACTTCCTTACAAAATAAATAATGTTCTTTAATAGAATCCTCATCAACGAAACGTATAATAGCTATTAGCTGTGCTTTATTTTTAATATCAGTTGTTTCGTCGATCTGAAGCGAAAATTTTTCAGCCAATAACAGTTTTCTTATCAGTGTTGCCAAAATATCCCCTGACATATCGTGAATACGTCTTTTAACAGTATCAGCAGACAACGAAACTTTATTTACCTCCTTAACTTCATTGGGCCCAAGCATAAGTCGAACAATTTCCATGCATGCTGGTTTAATTAATGTTTCGCCGATAGTATGTGGTTTCTTCTGACGTGCAATTAATTTTGCAACATGGTAGCTAGCCTCCAAGGCCTTTTCGGAAACTGTAACAGCAGATTTCATAAAAATCTTCTGTTTTTTATTTTGTTCTAAACGTCTCTTAAAATATTGTCTATCTTCATTGGCCTGGCTGGGATGGTTTGAATTTAGATGGCGATATAATTTACTCGGTACCATTGATTCGTTTGATAGCTGTTCGCCGCAAATGATGCACTGTGGCTTTGGAGCCGTTTCGTCACCACTCCATGAAAATCCATATTTAATGTAGTCTTCATCGTACTTTCTTTTCACTATCTTCTTTTGATTTTTATAACACTTGTGTTGGGTGTTTCATCATCCGTACGTGAAGATGCATCTTTTCCACGTAAAAATTTATCCATTTTTAAAGGGATATAAAATAATATTTTTATATATCACACGAAGAACGCTAACCACACACAATTAATAGTAATATCGTTAGTAGTTTTGTACAAATTGTGACAACTCTGCACACAACAATAATGGCAGACGATCGAACGTCAAGTGACACGTGCAAATGTAACGCATGCGCGTGAGTCTTCAGTGACGTGCATAAGGTGTATTTTTCTATATGAATTTTTTGTACAATGTATGTATTTGACTGCGGCACACCTGTATTCAGCTCACGGCACACCAGTGTGCCGCGGCACACCGGTTGCGGAGCACTGACATAGAGTAACACATTGTAAACAATATACTAACTATAAAAAATAAACAAATTTAAACCACACAAAAAATATTACATTACTTTATGAAATTATATTTTTACATAAAAATTTTAATGTTAAGTCCGCCACACTGGCAACAAATCCGTCAAACCAAACTCGACCAGCTAATCTTGAACTCGTACTAAAATTGTGTTTCAGATTTAGGGCTTCAGCGTATGCAAATGCTACTCTTTGTATTTGGTTTGGGGTGCAACCGTAGAATATGTTTGCCATTTTTTTAGTTATGTCAGCTACTTCTTTTTCCATCTCAGCACTGAAGACAGTATTACGGCCAAGACGAGGTGCCTTAACTATATTTTTTGTGTAACTCTTGTGAAGACTGGAATGGAAAATTCATGGTCTTCGCGGCTTTTCTCATAGAAAATTTTTGTTCATCGATGAGCTTTACAGCTTTTTCAAGGTGGTCCATAGTTCAAAACAGAAAAAAAATTGGCGAGAAATTATAGGTAATAATAACAATATGGCTGTTGAATTGGATGCTAAAATGCTACGACTATTACACATTACAAGTACAGAAATAAACATTTGTTATTTTGTAACTTCCTGTCGTATTTCTGAACTCGAAAATTAGATGTAAATGGCGCGAAATCTTCACACACTCGTTACTCGCCAACGCGTCTCGGCCGAACTGAGCCAGTCACTGCTCGCGCACGGATGTGACGCATGCTAGCGTGTACTTATGTTTCGATTGGTCAGTCGCGTTAGGTTTTATTTTTATTTTGAGGGGATCACCATTGCCTACTGACTCCCATTGCCTACATTTCCCCTACTTTTCCACCCCTTGTCTGCTTCGTTAATTGGTAATTGCGATCGCGTCGCCAAACGAACCACGTCGCCACGAACCTATCATCAAATAATTCTTGATCATTTATTCCATCACACAGCCATGTCTCAGTCAGTCATATAATATCATACGAGCCAAGATAAAGGTTTCTCTTAAATGTGCTAGTTTTTGTGCGTAGTCCGCAAGTATTTTGATAGTAGATACTAAGAGAATCAGGTAGGTATTTGGTTCATTGTTTTTTTTTTTGTTGTATTTTTGCGACCACGCACGGTAATAATAACACAGAAGCACAATAAGCGTACAAATCCGCTCATACCAGCAACAATCAAGTCTAAAAATAGATATAAGCGAAATACAACATATAAACAATATGTGAGTAGATTCCCTAATAAGTAATATAAAATTATTATATACTTTAGTTTTTTACTAGAGTATACAATAATTTTACATATATATTTTTAATTTATTTATATTTTTTTATATATATAATTTTACTTTCGATTTGTTCTTTTTGAACAAATCGAAAGTAAACAGTACGGTACTTACGAAAAAACAACTAACGAGTATTCGTATGCAATTTAAATAACCAGCAAACAAAACAAACACTACATAAAAATATTTACAAGCAAAAATGCTTGTAAATATTTTTATGTATTATGAGCTCTATAAAGCGAGAACTTCTAAGATTAATAGTTGAACTTACACTCGTGAATGGATTAACCAATCCATAATGACTCAATTTCTTTGAATAGGATCGCACAAGTAGGTAAACAATGCATTCTTATAATATACACGGTTCTCAAACTGTGTTGATTAGTGTTTGAGGGCTGTATTAAATAATTGCAACGGTAATAAATTCTTGAACAAAAGGTGAAGTGCAGTTTATGTAATCTTCATTTTAATTTAGTTTTCCGGATCTTTCCCGGATTTTATAAAAAAAGTATTTTGGTGGTTTGACTTTTTTCCCAAAATTTTGCAGTGCTTCGCCCAAATAAATTGAAAGTTTTTCTCCTTTGCAAGCATTTTAGCTTTAGATAGTAGAATTTTATTACGTACTGTCAGATTACGGATGTCAGGAAATGAGATAGTAGATAAAATTGCACGTGATGGAACCAACGTTATGTTGGATGTTAACTCCAGAGTAAAAGTACCTTTGACCGATTGTTATCAATCTATTGACAACCAGGTCGATAGTTTATGGGCAGTAGATAAAACAGAAACAAGACCAAGAACAGAAGGATAAATGGTTTAAGCAAACCTACCTGTAGCAAACTGAAAATGGTCAATCGGGACTTTATTACGACTATAAATAGACTGCGTTTTGGTCACTCAACCGTCCCGGTCCACCTGGCTCGGTTGGGCATAGTGGAGAGCAGCTACTACACCTTCTGCAATAATTCTATTGGTGATATCGAACATTTCATATTTGTATGCGAGTGTTTTCCGTTTGACAGATTGATTCTTGTCAGTGAAATTAGTGACATAGTGCAAAATCAAGTGACAGTGCAAGATTCCTCCTGCCGCCTGAGTGATATGTTAAAAAATTTATCATATTACGTGTCTCTATATAAATTCATCAAAGATACAGTGGATAATTTATAATAAACCGAATAAAAATGCTCAAGACTTGGCTTAAAGGTACCAGGACATTACTCCAAAAAAAAAACAGTAAAAATATGACAAATGTCAGTGTATTATTTGGTATGGTAGTTGTATTTTATAAATAGAAAAAGTCATAACAAGTCCAAGGCTGTTATACTACAGATAATTTGATAGTATAATTGATTATTTTCTTGTAAACAATGCATGACATGACATATGTGGACAATATAACATAACAATTTAAAAAGTATGCAATATACGAACACTATATGTGATCCCGCTACTTAGACAAGAACTTCATGTAAAAATCTGTGAAAAAAAAATGCTCTAATGACATAATCTATCTAATGACTATCATTTGCGTGTCGCTGCGCGAACCCAAGACTTTGTTATCTTTGATTTATCAGCGTACCGCACTTCTTCCTGACTTGAAGTCTGATCGTCGATGGACTGAAGATCTGCGATAGAGTAGATTCGTTGGCGTACGTTATCATTTGTGACGACAAATATGCAGCCGTCTCCTTTTTCGAATTACCCTTATAATACATAAACCATATCTAATAGATTGTGCCAAATAAATGGAATTTTTTTTTCTTACTACCCAAGTAACTTGTGCTTGAGCAAGGTTTTGGTGCCAGCGTCTTGAGCAAAACCCCTAGTTGCTAGTGTCTTTTTCTACATATGGGTCTTGCTCCAGTTTATGTAAAAGACTTTCTGACGCATTTTTTGTACCAGAAACTCACAACAGAGACTTACCCATGACTTGCTCAAGATCAGTAATTCTCAGAAATGTATTTAGTTCAAACGCACTTGTGAACCAAAAACTAAAAGCAAATGTTGAAGCGTGACTTGCTCAAGATTTGCTCAAGATGCATGATGCATTTTATGTCTTCTAGGACTCTTTCCCCTCCACTGTATTGATTCAGTGGTGCTCATTTTAAAACAATTGTCTTGATTGATAAACATTATTTGTATGACAAATTAAAAATTGCTTAATTCCTACTAAAACTCATATTAATTTCCAGAAATGATAAAAAATCAACTTTTATTCAATTTTATAAACAAATAATTACTTACCAAAAAAAATGAGTTTTCACAATATTGGTAGCAAACGATTGCAAATTTCATGAATCGTAAAGATTTTTTGAAAATAAAAAATTTTCATAACGACAAATCCACTGAAAACAAAAAAAAATTAGAAAAACGGTTGACCCTGAAGGCCATCCCTGCAACTTCTCGCTTATTCCATACCTAAGTGTTTAAAATTGCACTTATGATGTTCTAGAGCTCTTCGATTTCTCTTTCTATGCTTTTGCAAAAGTCTAATAGAAGTTTAATAAAACACTATTTTTTGAATTTTTAAACCGCAACAACTTTTGAATCAATGAACCGATTTCCATGCGGTTTGCGGCATTCGACGCAGTTTTTTCAGATATATTATAAGAATAATTTGGTAGCTGAAATAAGATGAGAATATTTTTCATTTACAATTCCCAGTCATTTAAGGTAGTACCAAGGCAACTTTTGATAAAAGGCTTGAAATTTTTTTAATATAAAGTTTAAATATGTCTAAATAAATTGCGAAAATTTGAAGGAGATTGCCCGATTATTTATTTAAATAATTAACTTTGACGTTGAGCAATTTAACATCGGTCTTATGGGATAACCTCCAAACATTGATATATTTGTGTATTTTTCTCGTAAAACTGTAGATGAATATTTTTAAAAAACCTTATGGATGAAAGTAAATATATTAGTGAAAAATTTAGTTCAAAAAAATTTACACTTGCCTGACCAATTAAAGTGTATTGATTAAACGAAAAATAAATACCGCCATTAGCCAATGTTAAACGATTAAATTTTTTTACACATAGTCTTCCCAATATTCGTCAAAATCCTTTATTTTGAATTAAAATAATTTAAACGATTTAATAATCCATAATTTTTCCTTATTTAATGAAATAATAATAATTACTATTATTATTTCATCAAAACGACTTTCGTATTTATTACTTGCCGGATTAAATGAACAGATTTGGCAACAGCGCGTTTAACTACACCCATTACAGAGACGTGCATGTGTGTCTGAGTTAGATATGTCTCTCTCTGTAACTATATTTCTATCCATTTTTTTCTCACCTGTTGATGCAACGTTGTCAAATCTTTATTTGAATAAATAGCTGACGATAAACGAGTTAAAAACTTAAAATTTAACTTTAAATAATTAAAAAACTATATCGGTAATGTATTATCATTAATTTTTTTATATTTTACAACAATCCAAGTTTCTTGTGTATAGTTTTTTGTTCGTTAAAGTTGGGAGGTTAACATTGAAAAAAATAATTAAAGTCTCAACTAAAGTTTGTCCGCCATAAGAGCCCGTGTATAAAAAGATGAAAAATGTGATTTTTGAAATTTAATATCTAAGCAACTAAACGATGAATATTTTTAAAATTTTGGGGTTAGATAAATGACATTTATTTATACGTATACTCAATTTCAAAGCTCAAGGTCGGAAATTATTTTTTATATTAAATTCGCTCGAACCTCAAAAAACAAATTAGTTTAAAACAAATATTTCTAATAAATTGAATTAATAGTTCTTTGTGATTTTTGCATATCGAATTTTTTTTATATTTTTTTGTGATATTAAAATTAGCTGACAATTGTCAATTCTTTAAATTCTTATAATAAATCAATTACAATAACAAAAATGCTTTTCTACAATTTTCACTAATTTTTTTTTTATTTTTACAACGGAAATTTTTTATTAAATTTTTTGCTTAATAAATTTCATTGTTATGAAATGGTTAAAAAATTTCTAATTGTTGTCAACTTCAGTGTAATTTTTTTTGTCTTTCATTTGTTAAAAACATTTTTAAAATTATGAATTATCTCTTATTTTTATTATCACTAGAAAAAAAAAATTAAGTAAAGAAAAACAATTTTTTTTCCAAAAAAAAAAAAAAAAACGGTGAAAAAATATTTGCTCACATTGTACATTTTTCAAATATCTACGATTAAAAAATTCTTTTTTTTTCCGCCAGTGAGACAGCCAATACCTACCCCGGAAGTCATAAAGCTGTTAAAAAAATGTTTCAATTAAAAAAATTTTTTTCAACTAAAATACTTTCAAAAATGATTAAAGTCACGATAGCCGAGTTGTTGGGTGGTCGGAATTTCGAGTCGAGACACCCGAGTTCGATCCCCAGGTGGCAGTACCAATGAGTTTTTCAAAAAACTTATGTACGAATTTCATCGTTGGCTTGGACATAAAGGCGGCGACGGGCTCACCACCTGTCACGTTGTCCCGAAAATATCTTCGGTGGAAGGTGGGTCAAAGGGACTTAATTGTCTAGACTTGACCTCTGTCTACCCCTGTATTGGGAATTGCGTGAAGATATTTATATTTATTATTTATTTTAAAAATGATTAAGTAGATTTCTAATAAAGAAAATGTTTATTTATGCTTATGTATTTTCAACGGTACCTAATAGATATAATCCCTTATAGTATCTGTAACAAAATATACAGAAATGTCTACTTTTTTCTGGAATTTTTTTAATATAGCAATTTGTAAACAAACTTACCTTTCTACTGGAAAACAAATAAACAAAATTTTTATAATTTTGTTTGCTATAGGATATAATAACAATAGTTGGGTACACTTTACGTAGTAAAATACTATGTCACTGGTAAAAAAATTGAAATACAATATTGTGTTTTATAAAAATCTTACTATTATTGTAATGGCTGACGCAAGAAGTATTTTTAGTCGCAATGGCTTCTTCACTCAAAATCAGGCAGTACTACGCGACGACCATACGAAGTCGGCTTGAGCGAGATGATGAGATAGAGTGGGCCTGGGCAGAACTGACTACGCATATCTCATACACCTGAGGCACTTACAAGTGTGGTAGTAGTGTGTAGAAGAGAGAATTTTCTCGAACTTTAAACCTCACTGTAATCATTTATGAGATACACAAAGTATCATTTAGCCGATATCGTTACATAGAGTGAATTAGTTTTATCCATATATATTGTTAGTGAAAAAAGTTTTTATTTATAATAAAACATTTATTTACTTTAACAACACAGGTTAGTTTATTATATTTTCCATTATTTGTTTTAGTCATAACAATGATTGTATACAATAATAACCAAAAATTTGTGAAAGACCAATATTAAAGCACATTCAGTGGAAATTTGGTGTTTATACGGAGTTAACCGAGTGTTGACACATCGGTGTAATAAAGGTGTAAACCTCAGCTAAATTTTTCACAAATCTACCGTGTCAATACGGCGTTTTTTCGGTAGAAACTAGGTGTAATCCATATTACACTGTGTTTACACCGTTACACACCGTGTAAACGGATCCGCTGGGGAAGGCTGTTAATAACATTTTTTTATTGATATACGATTTTTATTATATATGATATTTATATGATTTTGTTTGATGGTACTTTTTATGGAGCTTTATTACGTAATTGCTTAATAAAGAGGACATTACTGGTGAACCATGGTGCTGGTACTCCTTAACTATTGTTACTTTATGCGGTGCATGCAATAATTGTTAAATTTGTCAACCATTAAATTAACACAAGGCAGAGCTTCAAAGATCCGCCAGTTCATTGACTCGGAGTCAGCATTGACACTAGAAATATGTATTTGCTGGACTTGCAGCTAATAGAAGGCCATAATGATATGCAGCTATATAATGCACCTAATAGAAGGCATTGAAACAACCGATGTCGTGTGAATGCAATGAAACAACCGCTGTCTTGTAACACTCGTTTATTACCCACTGGCTGACAGTAGTACACACGTATATATCATTCCTCCCCACTTAATTTTGGAAACTGGTAACAATGTTTCTTAATTACATCCGGTAACAATACTTACAACTAAATATATGCACAATAAATAAAACACAACTATTAAAGATTTTGATAAACAACATATAAATAACTTATTATAACATTAGCTACCTAAAAATACTTTTTATAGTCCACCCCATGCCTTGTACGTTTCGGACGCGTGGCTATGAGCGGCAATGCTGGCGGTAAATGAGGATCGCCACTTGTGGACGGCACATCCTCTATTTCCACCATAGCCTTTTCTACCGGAGTAACATTGTCACTCTCATGCTCCCTAGTCCCACAGTCACGCGCTTCTTTCTCTTCATCGTGATTTGATGAAGCGATATCCGGTTCTTCAGGGATAAAGGGCGATTGTAACTCATCAGTCTGTACATTTGTAGCAAGCTCCCCAACTTGCTCAATATTACTTATCACTGGAAACATAGGCTGTCGCGAAGGAAGGGATGCATTAACAGTGACAGGGGGCGGAGAAGGGCAACGAGTTTGCTGTGCAGCGGCAATGTCGTCGCAACCACTGGCTGGACCCGTATATTTAATAATTTGGTCCACGTGTCTAATACACCAAACTTCTAAATGCCTAACATAAATTCTGTACATTTTATTTCCTATCTTTTCCCTTATTGTACCCAACTGCCAAGAGTCTTTTTGTGCACTGTACGTGCCATCGAGTCCAAACGACATCGCCGATTTCAAAATACCTCTTTCCGGCTGGTGTAAGTGCTTTAGAATAATGATGTTTGAATGGTAAAATTAAATCGAGACGCGAAAGCAAATTTCTGCCGAACGTTAACTTAGCCGGCGTTTCACCCGTGGTACAATGCACGGTATTTCTGTAATTAAATAGATTCCCTAACAACATGTCATGCACTTTGTGCAAGGGTAAATTATCCATTAATATACATTTTAACGTTTTTTTACATGTTCTTACTGAATTCTCAGCTTGGCCGTTACTTTGCGGATGGTAAATAGGTGACGTCATGTATTTTATGCCATTAGATGAACAAAATGTTTGAAACTCAAGTGAATTAATTTTTACATCATTGTCGGAAACAATTACATTTGGTATTCCAAAATTAGAGAAAGCGCCTTTTAATTTTGTAATTAAGACATTGGATGAGGTTCCGTTATGCATGTATAGACATTCTAACCATTTACTGTAGGAGTCGACGATTACCAGATATACCCTCTGCCCTACAGACATGTAATCAATGTGCACTCGTTGCCATGGCGCGGTGGAGGGAGGCTAGGGCACGGGGGGGTCGCGCGGCGGGGCGGCCCGCACGCTTGCGCACGTCGCACATGATCCGATCCAGCGTTCTATTATAAGGAACCTTTGATTTAGGTTTTAAAAAAAATACAATTGATTAAACTGGAATAGAAAATGAACCGGCGCGGATGAGAGTTAGGATTGGAATGATTGGTGTGTGGTATGCATGGGAGCGAGAAAAACTAAGGAAAAGCTGTCAGGGCAGAATAAGGTAATGGTAAGCAAAAGGCGAATGATAGAGCGGGGTATAACACCTCCCCCAACAAAAGTAAACTCACGGTTACAAAGTGGCTTTGCTAGAAACAAGGTTTTGGAAGGGAAAGGTAGTATGTAATATATACATATGTAGGTATATATAAATATATTTATATTAATTAGGTAGCGCGTAAGAGGGGCGGAGTGGTTGGAATAAGAGCTGGAAGGGATATGTCTTCGGGAACTCATTTAATTTATTTTCGCATAAAAATGAATATTTATTAGTAACTTTACCAATAATACATATAACTATGATTATAGTGATTAAGCTAAAAGTGAAACCAGTATAATTGAGGACCGTGTCATCAGAACGCGGATAGTCATCATCCATTTGTAATTGATCTGGTAAATTATAGTCAATGAATTTTATGTTGTCAAAATTTACATTTTGAATTTTGGATTGTGAGATGTCGAGTTTTAATTTTGAGAACTTGTTCATATTGCAACCGGTGTCATTGACAATGTTAAAATTTGAGATAATAGGCTTAGTAATAATTTTAATATTTTCTTTTGCTTCTAATTTAATTTGTTTAAAAAATGCGACACATCTCGGTTCTAGAGTTAAGATTCCTGTCTCTGTTATGACATTGTCCTTTACATAACTTGAGTTACATTCAACAGTAAGTTTAACTGGATTTGATTGCGTAAATATCCAATTGTTGCCATTTAGCTTGTGCCAAATATTAATATTGCCAAATATGAAATTGGTTTTGCAATTACTGGGGAGTACATTAATTACTTTGGTCATTAGATCAGTTTTACAAGTAGGATTTGTTATGACGCTAGAAACATCAATAGATTTACAAATAAGAAGCTTATTAATAATTACTTTACATGATATATCTACATTATCTAGATAAAAGTAAGTTTTACGATCTTCACTTAATCCTATATATGGTTTATATGCGCTTATCAAAGCGAAAGAGTTTGGCTTTTTGATATCATGTGGAACTGGTAAGGATACACATCTATATAAATTATAGGTAGCTAGATCAACCATAGGCATTTAAATCACAAAAACTAACTTATCGTTAAGATACTATGATATAATATCTGACAAGTTGATCAATGAGTGAATGTTGTCTATGTTCAATTCTAACGGGAATTCCTTGTGTTTGGGTAAGTTCTTGATGTTACTCATGATCTCATTAAACAGTTGTCGTGAAGTAAGAATTGAGGGATGTAAGGTGTTACTTTTGCGAATAAAATGCTATTTACAATATCTTCCATTTTATATGAGAATGTTAATAAATTAGCTTGCAGTACATTAAGTATTTCATTAAGATTATTTCGAAAATACATGGAATTAGTCACTTTTGAACAGCTAGCGATATCCTTTCCATTGCATCATTTAAAAGGAACTGGTTCTTATTTAGCTCTGCTACTGACCGATAAAAATTTGCGATTGCAGATTTAGAAATGAAAATGTTTTGAGCAAGTTTAGTGGCCAACTCTCTGTCTGAGTTTTGTAGTTTTCTAATAGCTTGGTTATACTTAAGTGCATCATCTTCATTTAGTGTGCCAAATACATGTATAAAAACAGTTCCTACAGCGGAGAACCAAGCAGATCTTTTGGAATGAGTAGGTAAAAGATGTGAAACAGAATTGTAATCACGAATTATATCTCTAAATAAAACTTCAAGTGGTTGTATCATATTGTTGCACTCATATTTTTTAATTAATTCGCTTTTTTGACATAGAAATCGTGTTGTGCCGAAAATAGACTTTATATTTTCGATATGAGATGTTGCAAATGAAATATCTACTGGAATTATAATGTGAGTATAGTCACTTATTATTTTTGTCGTTCCAGAGGGGTCGAAATAAATACCGGGGCTGTTGTCGATGGATTGAATAAATTCCTGTAATGTGACGAGCGGAAATTGCATTGGCAGTGTAATTCTGAAAAAGGGAATATTATAATTTAAACTTTTAGAGTAAGTTAACCTAAACAGAGTTAGCTGTAGCTAGTTTAATTTGATCAAGGTGATGCCTTACGTGTCTACGATTGATTAGAAGAGTTGCGGTATTATTATTATGTACTTTTAGAATTTTGTATGGGCCTTTCCACAATGGAGATAGCGCTTTTCTAAGCCGGAGATGGTTCTTTAAGTAAACGAGATCTCCTATCTTGTATCGTACAGGTCTTGTATGGTTATCGTAATAGGATTTTGATTTTTCTTTTGAATTTTGAATGTTTTCAATAGCTTTGTCTCTTGAAAGTTTAAGACGATGACAAAGCATCTTTAAATATTCTGGATAAGCAACATTAGGAGGTGAATGATAAACCGAGTCCGGGATAAAAGGTTTATCGCCGAATACAAGTTCGTAAGGTGTATAATTTGTTATGCAGTGAACATTAGTATTATAAGCGAGGATGGCAGTGTAAACGTAGCGGGACCAATTGTCTTGATCTTCATTTACGAAGGATTTAAGGTATTCTTTCAAGGTAGAGTGACTACGTTCAAGTGCACCCTGTGTTTGTGGATGATATGGACTTGACCACAATTGTTTTTTTTAGATGTTCACATGTCTTCTTAAAAAGTTCTGCAGTGAAGTTAGTACCTTGGTCTGTTAAAATGGTTTTGGGAATTCCGAATAGTGATATAAAGTGTAATAGGCATTCGCTGATTTCTTCAGCTGTAGTTGTCCTGATAGGATATGCTAGTGAAAATTTGGTGAGATCGTCTTGCAGAGTAAGTATGTATTTTAGTTTAGCTGGACCCGCTTCCGGCAGTGGACAAACTATGTCCAGCGCTAGACGTTGGAAAGGGGCATTAGATGTTGTGGTTATTTGCATAGGACTTCTATGAATTTTACGGAGTGCTTTATTTTCTTGGCAAAGTTTACAGGATTTTACATAATTCTCGATGTCGCTACGCATTCCTTTCCAGTGATACCTTTCTTGGATTCCCTTTAACATCCTTACACTGCCTAAATTACCGGCGATGGGAATGTCGTGGTTTTCGTGGGTTTTTTTTATTTCACTAAGTGTAGGGAATATAATGGATTAGATTCTGGGGTCAGAAAGACAACTTTTTTTATATTTTATCGGGTCTGGGCATTTATGGAGTCTTCGTTGTTTCTAATTCCACAACGCAAGTGCCCTAGCTCCTTACATTAGGACGTTGTCTCAATACATAGTACATATTTATTACCTACTATACATCCGTATAATACAGGAAATGAACCAAAAGCGATCTATTCACATAAGCTAATAATTTAAGCTAACGTTAGTTCAAGAAGACAAATCCCAATAGGTTTGTTAAATTATTAGTTACGACTTTCCGATACATCGCGAAGGTAAATATTAACGCTATATTATTAGTTGCGGGGGCACGGTTCACTTGCGGTTAAGAGTATTTAACTATTCGGAGAACAATCAGGGAAGTGGTTAAACTCGTGTATAATGTAAATATTGTAGACACGAACGATGAATTTTGTCAACTACGTGAAATTTATGACATAATGTTGTATAGGCAGTTGTTGGGAACTTATGATGTATTTTTAAGTTTAAGTATCCCAGAGTTTTCGTAGGGCCATGGTTACCGGGATCGATACCCTTAAGGTGTATGAATTCTTTTACTAACTTGACCGATTTAGGTAGACAAGCTGATTTGATGAGGCTTACTGAGGCGCCGGAATCAACTAAAAGAGTGAGAGGTACATCAGATATTAAAGTATTTATTTTTAAAATGGGAAGTAGAATGTTATTGGCGGTGTTAATTTGAAAAATTTTGATTTCATTATCATCATTTATTGGTCCAGTGTTGACATGGGTTTTCCGGAAGGAACTGGGGCTGTGCGTGCATAGAGTTTGGTAGGTTTAGGTGAGTTAGTAGAGTTAGTGGATTTAGTAGGAACAGCGGAATTGGTATAATCAGTGGAGTTAGTATTTGATGCGGCCTTTGCATTAGAGACAGTGGATATGGTATAAGGAACAGCTGAGTTGGCATTAGATACAGTGGATTTAGTATTAGATTCAGTGGATTTAGTATTAGATTCTGTGGATTTAGTATTAGATACAGTGGATTTAGTATTAGATACAGTGGATTTAGTATTGGATTCAGTGGATTTAGGGGGTTTGGTATCGACTTTAGAACTCGGATTTCCTGCGCGACACTTATCAGGAAATTTTATTCGTTTAAATTCGTGGTATCTACTATGTCATATCCATCCTCGTAGATATCGTTAGTGTTTTCGTAAATCACGTTATGAACAGGACGATAAAAATTATTGTTATTATTCGGAGGGGTGTTATTATTTTTAAAATTAGAATTGCGGCGACTGTTATTGTATTGCCGTTTGTGGCAATTTTCTATAGTATGGCCAATATTTTTGCAGTATCTACACACAGGGGATTGGGAGTTAGGAGACTGACCTTGACCCTGCCTTGTAAAATATGATTGGCCTTGAGGCCTAGTGGGTGACGTCGGCCCTTGTGGTCGAGAGGACGAGGAATTAAAGTTCGGCCTGTACGAGGTACTGGGTTCAGTGTGTAAAAATGCGTTTCTCTTATATGTAATACCTAAAATTTTTTCTTCTGCTTCAGCAAAATTTATTGCTTCGTTTAAAGTTGACGGGTCACGACATCTAACTATTGTTGCTAACCGAGGGTCGAGTCCCATCATGAATCGATTGAGCGCTAAATACTGCATTGTGGCAACTCGGCCGGATAGTTCGTCTTTCTTTTTGGTAGGTATCGTGATATTTATTTCTGTAAGTAATTTCGATAAACAAGATTCTATTGTCAGGGAATATTGGCTAACATTTTCGCTAGGATGTTGTTTACAACTTTGTAAGTCGGATAATAAGTGGGCGTAATGTTTCCTATCACCAAATTGTGTTTTCAAAACTTCTTCGAGTCGGGACCATTTTGTAAATTCTTTAATTGCACACACGGATTCGGCTTTCCCTGTTAATCTACTTAGTATATATTTAAAAAGTATGTCTTGTTGAGTGATTGTTGCCAAATTAATTGCATTTCGGCAGTTATGTAAGAATGGAATTAACGTGTCTCTGGAACCGTCGAAGGTCCCAATAAATTTAATTAAAACATTTAGGTGTATGTCGGACATTTTCACTTCTAAATCTATGTCTTTCACTTCTCTCGTTTTTGACTTAAGCGTACCTGTTATAGTAAAATAAAACTGATCGTAATGCCAAGGTTAAAACTCGATAATTAAAATAGTCTTATAAAGGTACAGTGGCTCGATTCAGATACAGTGCGAGACGGCGTTATCAATTCCTAGTAAATGATGCGTGGGCGATGAGCGACTACACAGCGTGTCTAATATCTATTGCCGGGTGACTCTTTTAAATTAGAATATAATTATAATTTAACTTGTGTATGAGCTAATTTATTATTATTTTATTACTTAATTCTGAATTATGTGATATAGATTATGAAAACATTAATGATATTTAACAAACACAGATATTAATTTTGTAGTATTAAAGTTTTTGATGTCGACACGAAGTACCACGCCACAACAGTCACGAAATGCACTCAAACCACAGTATGATATACAGTTAAAATTTTACGACTCACAGGAGAAGCAGGAACATTTTGACGACACCCAGTAGTCTTTCAGGAACCGGATGTAGAAGTAGTTCTCGAAGCAGGTTTCTGCGGCAATAGCGGGATACTGCGACGTTTTTCACGGCGGTAACTTTTCGCTGGGTAAACGTTTAGGCAGGTGTCTGCGCGTCAATACGAAGAAACAGCGGTACGGCAATACAGCGATGATGTAGTGGTAAAACAGCGGATTTTTACTGGCACCGCGATTACAGTATTTTTATAACTGTATTTTTTCTTACACACTATTTTCAATTGTTTGGATAGAACTAGGCGTACCGAGGATTTATTTAATCCCACCGCTGCCACCAAATATTATAGGGAACCTTTGATTTAGGTTTTAAAAAAAATACAATTGATTAAACTGGAATAGAAAATGAACCGGCGTGGATGAGAGTTAGGATTGGAATGTTTGGTGTGTGGTATGCATGGGAGCGAGGAAAACAAAGGAAAAGCTGACAGGGCAGAATAAGCTAATGGTAAGCAAAAGCCGAATGATAGAGCGGGGTATAACAGTTCGATCTCCCGGTCGATACCTGGCCACCACATTCTACTTCTAGCGTTACTTTTAGTTTTTGTTATTCCTAAATGAGAATCATGAAGCTCGCGTAACATTCTATCTCTCAAACCTGGTGGTATAACAATCCTATGTCCCCTAAAAAAACAACCATTCTCATATTGTAAATCAGACTTGCAATGAAAATAAGGTAAAATTGATTTACATTTTAATTTACGCGGCCAACCATGTTGTATATATCTAAGTACGGTTTTAAGCGTTCTATCTCGCTCCGTCGTCTGCGCAACGTCGTGGGCCGAAGTGGCCGGCGATGACGCATCGAGAAACCTTACTGCATAATGAGTGTCTATATCGTTTGTATCTATATCGTTCGACGACTCGTTGACGCATTTTACAGGAACGCGTGAGAAGTAATCGGCCACAATATTATTTCCGCTAGATACATATCGTACGACATAGTTAGAAGCGGACAATATAACTGAGTATCGCTGCAGTCTTAGCGCAGTAGTCACCGGAATACCTGTTTTAGGATTAAAAATAGATACCAATGGTCTGTGGTCGGTTTTCAGGATAAAAGGATCTTCGCGGCCGTACAAATATTGATGAAAGCGTCGGACCCCGAAGATAATGGCCGTCGCTTCCTTCTGTATCTGGCTATAGTTTCTTTCACTGCTCGTAAGTGAGCGAGATGCATACGCTAGCGGGCGTTCCATGCCGTCCTCCGCCCTTTGTGAGAGTACGGTGCCGAGACCGGTCGGGCCGGCGTCCACCGCCAGCACTAGCTGCGCCGATGGCTCGAAATGAGCCAACAGGCGTTCTGACGCCAGTTCGCATTGTATCGCTGCGACGCTTTGTTGCTGCCGTTTTCCCCTTTCCCATTTTGCATCCTTACGTAATAGCTCATGTAGAGGACTCAGTACAGAAGAGGCGTTTGGACTAAAATTTCTATAGTAGTTGACTAATCCTAGAAATCTTTTAACTTCGGTGACGTTATTTGGTTCCGGTGCACTAAGAATGGCTTGTACTTTATCCGGACAAGTCCTTAATCCCGTTTTACTAATCACGTAACCCAAATACCTGACGCTTTCTCTGAAAAATTGACATTTGTCTTTTTGTAAACGTAGGCCTGCCTTACATAGTCTATCTAGGACTTTACTTAGCCGCTGCATGTGGGAATTTCTATCGGGGCCCGTGACACAAATGTCATCAAGCTATATGCTTACCCCGTCTATTCCTGATAAGAGTGTCTCCATGCTCCTTTGAAAAATGGCTGGACCACTAGAAAGGCCGTACACTAACCTAGTATATTTAAAAAGTCCTTTATGCGTATTAATTGCCGTGAGCTCCTGAGACGCGTCATCTAGGACGAACTGGTTGTAAGCGTTTTTCAAATCAATTTTACTATAGTGCTCACCCCCTCCAATTTTGGCAAAAATCTCTTCAATTCGAGGCAGGGGATATTTTTCTATTATGAGATCCTTATTTAATGTAATAGAAAAATCACCTGCGATTTTAACTTGACCATTATCTTTTAAAACTGGCACAATGGGGGTGGCGTATTTAGAGTAATTAATAGGAACAAGGATACCCAAGTGCACTAATCGGTTTAGCTCTTGTTCGACTTTATCTCTGAAAGGGTACAGTACGCGGCTTAAAACTTAGGTACAGCATTCGCCTTCAACTGCAAACTGACTTTAAAGTTATTAAATGCGCCCAACTCGTCACGCCACAACGCCGAATATTTATTTAATAACTCATGCAATTCGGAATCATTTCTTATGTAATTTAATTTGGTAGTAATCTAGTTAAGTCTTGTTAATAATTGTATAAGATATACTTTCAACCTTCGTAAGAATGACCATATTTCACGATACCGTTCTCGTCTTAAATGGCTTACTATTCAACAAAGGCGAAACTCTAGAATTCTGCTTGTTATTTACCCTTCGTATCTTAAGGATAAATTTCAGTTTCAATGCTCAACTCATGATCGGTGCCTGCGGTCTTCATCTAATTACAAGATCCCGCAACACTTTACCAATTTTGTTGGTACCTCCTTTACCATTCAGGCTACACTGCTCTAAAATTCTTTGCCCGAAGACATCAGAAAAGTTACCAATAAATCGATATTTAAAAGACTTGTACGTGAACAACTTTTAACTGTTAGTTAGAATTAGTGATTGGTCATTACAGTCATTATAATGTTTTTTTATGTGTTTTGTATTTATTATTTGTATTAGTATTTTATATTGCATCTATCGGGTTAGGTCCTATATTGATTTTCTTTTTCTGTAACCCAGTTTAAAGCTCCTTAACAATAATTCTCCACGCCTCGGGTTGACTGGCAGAGAATGCCTAAAGGCATTAAGTCCGCCCTTTGTATAACTTTCTTTGTAAGGTTTGCAATAAAGTGTAAATAAATAAATAAATAAATAATCACAAAATTAAAGGCGGTCATGAAATCCCTACATAGGCGGCGGCGGCTATATAGGCGGTCCCCCATTTTTGACAACAAAATATTTAATCAATTTTGTACTGTTATTGTAACTAGTTTCTACAGTAATATAACGTAATGGATCAATCTTGTGTCCGTTATATAAGCACATTTTTACAGAACTACTACGTAAAGAATATTTTAAGAATTTTTTCTTATATGTAATATAGGAAATTACACTTTTACTCGATCCTGAATCAAGCTCCATTGTCATATACTGATTACCTATTATTACATCTATTGAAATGGGCTTATCAGTCACATACCTCAAATTAAAATTGTGGCACTCCTCACAAGACGTCCTTGACCTGCTCTGGTTCACTTACCGACTCGATATGGTACATCCGCTATTGACACTATTGCACACTTTCTTTAAATGACCTTTTTCATCGCACTTTTGACATTTGTAACTTTTATAACGGCACTTATCACTTTGATGGTTCTTCAAGCCACAGACCGAACAACGAGAAAAATCTCCCGGTTGGTCGCGACTTGCTGATGTCCTGCCAGCATTAGGACGCCGTATAACCGCGCCGCTGTCTCTTTGACCTTGAAATTTCGCTCGGTATACCGGTTCCTCCTTAATTGGAGCATGTTCGCTGGTGCACAACATAACCTTCGCCTGCCTGGCATACGCCGCCTGCTCGGCTAGCTCCATAGCTACTGACAGTGTTAATGTGGACGGGTCTTGTTCGAACAACTTATTTTGTTCTGGGCCAGGGCCCAGGCCGTGGACGAAACGATCTCTTAAATTCGTTTCCAAGGCAGTGCCGAAGTCACCATTGCTTGCGAGACCTCTCAATCGCGCTGCCCAGTCTTCCAATGATTCGCCTGGATTTCTGGTTGCCCCAAAAATTTTTTCTTTATCCACTAATGAGCATTCTTTTGGCTTGAAATGACCGTCGAAGTAATTTAACGAGGTTCGAGTAACTTAGAGATTCTAAGTCTTGCGGGTACGCTAAGTTTCGTACCAAGCGATACGTTTCATCCGTAAGATGTGTGAGAAGAATTCCACTTTTGTTCACTTCTTCGACGCGATTTATCTTCGCAAACTGAGTTAGTCTGTTTTGAAAATTGACCTTTCACTTGAATTATGGTCAAAAATAGGCAGATTTCCCAGATAAGCCATTATTTTATTATTTTTTTTTTACTTGTGGGTACTCCTACCTCGTCGCCAATGAAACAACCACTGTCTTGTGAATGCAATGAAACAACCGCTGTCTTGTAACACTCGTTTATTACTCACTGGCTGACAGTAGTACACACGTATATTTCAATTACGTCTACCTATTGCGGCCTATACGCAGTGCCAATCAACACCCGTGTAGACTTGCAGCTAATAGAAGGCTATAATTGCTCAACTGCAGCGTTGTGTAAGGGATGAGGACAGATTCGAGCGTAGTTATCTTTTTTGATATAAAATTCAACACCACCTTTACGTAATTTCTTTACGTAATTTTTTTTTACGTAATTTTTCACCACCAGATTTACGTAAATTATGGCTACGAGGTACATGTCTGAATCAGTATCCTGGTACTTTAGGGGCCTTTGCATCTTCACCCTCTTTAAGCTATGTTTCATTAATAGCGAGTATATCAGGTGCTTGACATATTATGAGGGAACTAATTTCGTCGTGTTTATTGCCCAATGATCCAGCATTCAATAACCTTACTTTTAGTTGCGTACGCTTAACCATGGCGGATCATAAGAATCTCCGTCATAAACATTGAATAAGATAGAGAATATAAACAGGATTTATTTATATACATTGAATTTATACAATGCATTTGTATTAAGCTATATATGTACATTACGACGACTAATACATTTAATAACTTAAATTTAAAAAATAATATGAATAATGTGCGGCGCAAGTATTGATTATTACACCTACATGTACAATAATAGTAAACTAAATAATATATAAATTCTTAATATAGCATTATATAAAAAAACTTAAGCGAATAGAAAGTGGCATGGTGAGTAAGCTCCCATTGTGCGACACAAACAAAAGGCCTAATGACAGCAACGGGGAAGACCACCATGTCAATAATTAAGAAAGAAGAAATAAAAAATGAAAAACATTTATTCACGGTCTAATCACAATAGATACAAAACAAAGCAAAAAATTGGAATCACATAGAAAATAAAACAATATTTCACTAAATTAACAAAAATGTAAAAATAATATAAAATGAGTCTGTGTAGCAGCATAAGATCGTGAAATGGACAGGACTCAGTAAAAATCGAGATACAGGAATATGAATTGCTCTGATCCCGACACTGGTTTTCAGGCCGGCCCGCACTCCGAGGTAACTCGGACGGCTGCCACAGTGCACATGCTATAAGTGTAGAGTATAGTACAGTGCATGCGACGCGGAATATATAAAAAATATGTTCTTGGTGATCTTCATTTAATGTTTTTGGTGATTTGCACCTCACTATATTGGAAATACGTGGGTGTAAACCCATAAGGAAATAATAGGGAAATAATGCAAGGTCTTCCATGGCCGCTATTCGAACTAAAAAACTGGTCCTTCCAGTTTTTAGATGGATGCAAAGAGACTTCTATTAATAGTTGGACTAAGACTGTTTCTATTTTAAGTGCAAATTGGTTTACATTTTCCTACATTAATTGTTTGCTTTCCTGCAGCTCTGTTACTAAATGTGCGTAATGTTTGCGTTGACTAAACTGGGGTTTTAGGAAATCTTTGAGTTGATCCCATACACTAAAATCACGATAGCCGAGTGGTTGGATGATCGGAATTCGAGTCGAGAGACAGCGAGGGGCTCACCACCTGTCACGTTGTCTCCGAAAAATCTTCGGTGGAAGGTGGGTTGAGAGGACTTAATTGTCTAGCCTAGACCTCTGTCTACCCCTGTATTGGGAATTTCGTGAAGATATTTATTTCTCGCATGCACTAAAAGCTTTAATCGAGTGGACTATTTCCGCTTTGCCTTAAAGCTGACTTAGTATATATTTAAATAAAATTAATTTTTGATTCTCTGTAGCTAATTCGAAAGCGTTATCGCAATTTGTAATAAAGGTGTTTAGCCAATTTGTAATACAGGTGCCCCTAGAGCCCTCGAAGGGTTTATTTTCCCTGAATTTTATTAGGATCAAATCAAATCTACTTCATACAATTGTCGATTGTATGATTTACTACTAGCCGACGGACCTGATCGTTTTGATTCCGAGGGGAGGATTGGTATTACTACAGCGAATATATTACGTAATTATTTTGTGATTAGATTGCGTAAAAATAATTTATTAAATAGTAACTCAGTGTTACGTTTTGAAAGAAACTTAAAATATGTGTTGTCTATCTATAACACACGAAACTTTTATATAAAAGATATTTTATTTGATGAGAGTTAATATAACGTAATATTTTTATTAATTTTCTTTATACAAAAGATATCTTATGTAATTATAAAAAGGCATATTTAAGTCTTTTAATTCACAACTTTTTATGCGATACTTTCGCATAATAGTCCGGTCAATTTACACCAAAAATGAGAGTGAAGTTACGTAAAGTAAAGCTGAATTTTAGTGAAATTGTTCAAAATATAATTATAAACAATGTCTAGAAGTTCCCCATCATTACCCTTTTCAGCAAAACGTTAAGTTTAAGGTCAAAAAATGAGTTTTTAGCGATTTTCAGCAAAACGGTAAGTTTTATCATAAAAGTACCTCAGAAAAAAAATTGTAGATCATAAAATTAGCTATAAAAATGTATCAATACTTTTTTTCTTACGAGCTACCGTTTCTGAGATATAACGATTCAAAATGTTATAAAAGTTGTAATCGTCATAATATGCACACGTTTCAACGCCATCTATGAGGTAGTGTACTTAGCGCGTTTTTTTAACGTGGTTTCCCCAGTAGGCCTACTCCACAGGTCAGTTGTAATCCTGTTTAATGTAAAACTATTGCAAAATAACGGAAATTTTCAAAGATTGCGAAAGATAAAAGCGATGTAAATGAAAAAAAAGTGTGGAAGTTTATTCGTAAGTTTCAAATTCTTGTTCTTCTTCTCCTGCTTCTTCTTCATCTTCATTTTGGATAAATTAGTCAAGTAAATTGCGTCAATAGCGATGTATTGCATGATACTTCGTCGGAGTCAAACGAACCCTCCATTGTTTGTTATTCAATATTAGAGCACGACCGGCCTTGACAATTTGTGCATGCCAAAGAACGAGACAGTCCGACTTTTTTGCAACCACATTTAGCACTGCATCCCTTTTTGCAGTTGCAAAAAATAGTGTTCATTTTCCGGCGCAGGTGGAAGTAAAGTTTGAACTGGCTCTAATATATTGTTGACCAACTTCAAACCCCAGTTTGTAGGGTCTAGCTGATAACCAAGCCACACTTGAACTTGGTAATATACTCGAAAAAGATGTTGGTGAGCAGCAACTGAGGTTGGAGGAAGACAAGCTAATTGAACTTGTTTTTTTTTAGTATTTTTAACGAAACATGCATATCGCTGCTTATCTAAACAGGTAGTTTTTTTGGGAGCTCCGTACATAGAAAGAAGAAAGCGGATGCCGTTGCTAATACCTTCTTGTTGAGTTGAATTACTCTTTTTAGAAACTGAAATATTTCTCGAGCTTTAGCATACAGGGGCTGGTCGAAAGTCACGATGCATACAGTGTGGCCATACCGTTTTGCATTCTCTAATGCAGTAAAGTCGTATAGATAGTATTATAGTTACTGGCTGGTTGGTGAATAAATGGTAAAGATGAAATTTGAGATTTAGAATAATTCGTATGATTATTTGTTAAACGTTAAATAAAACCATTCCAACCGGGTAAAGACTCATTTTTCCATTTTCCATAAAACCATCCTACATCAACTTTTTTGAGAAACGATACTGTTTCAATTCCATAATCAAAATCTTTAACATTTATTTTACTGTAGCCTTCTACACCGTCATTTGTATAAGTCTGTATCGGCACATTAGCATTTGCCTTGAAATCATTTGCTGAAAGAGTTTCTTTTATTCGTGGCATACGTTTTTCTAGTAAAACTGAATGTTTTGGAGTAACAATTTGAATAATACCCATTATGTGGAGCGTGTTATTGCCGTCTAGCGTATTTACATTAATATCAGAATTATCTGCAACGTATTGAATAAGAGTGCCACTTTCTGGTGGTAGGACATGAGGAGGACGATGGAAAACTGCTGCTGCCTCGTACATTATTGTATCATTAAAAGAAGCACATAAACCAAAAGCCGAAAAGATTTGTATAAGACGTTTAGACCCGAACCTTCAATGAAAAAAAACTGCGAGGCCTAATTGTAATTTAGATTCCTTGAAAGAATAAGAAGACCTTGGTCGAACAGCAGTCATGATACAATGGCAAATATTTGTGCATATTAATTTTAAATGATCTAAATTTGATCGTTTATTTTTTAAAATCACTCGTTCCACAAGATATGTCAATGATTCTGGGATTTCATTATTTAAATATTCAAACATGCGACTTGGCTCCACCAAGGTAGTTAGAATTATCAAATACTGCGGTTTGAATATCTTCGCGAATAATAACTGCAGCTGCGTCGAGGACTCTCAATCGTTCTTCTGTTTTATTCATTTTTTTTATTTCGTACAAGGCTTGATTCAAAATATCATGATGACTATCCACTAAGCATATGAATGTTGATGCTCCCGATTTCTCAGTGATAATAAGTTTATCACCATATTTTACTTTTAGTCGTAGCTTCATCGTTCTGTTATGTAGAGTTGTAGTTTTGCAAACCCTTTGTTAATATTGTATTATTATTATTTATTATTATTTATCTTCACGCACAATCCCTGACGGGGTAGCCAGAGAGAACAGATCGCCAAGTGTCACGATCCCTACATACTTCTTTCAGATTAATCATCTTCATACATGCACGTCTAGGTATCCGTGTACTCTTGACCCTCCCCTCTTCGAGCAATTTGCTCACAAGGTCTTCGAAAGTTAGTCTCGGTCTACCTTGACACCTTTTAACTTTCGCGCTATATATTTTCTTCACCATTCGGTCTTCACTCATTCGGTCAACGTGCCCAAACCATCGAAGCACGCCCTTATCCATTTTTGTGACAAGGTCATCTTTCAAAGCTGCCATATTGCGTTCCCACATTTTCTTCCTTACAACCTTATTAAATGCTTTCTCAAGATCCAAAGCACAGAAAATCTTCTGGTTAGCAACCAGAAGCTTCTCCGTGATCATGCGGAGAGAAAACATTTGATCCGTGCATCCTCTTCCTGGTCTATTATTTATTATTATTATTTATCTTCACGCACAGCACAAATTGCACAGCAGATGAAAGCTGTGCCAGACGCGAGGCCCACCATACTTGACCATTTCAGCAGTAACTCTGTCTAGTCCCGCAGCCTTACCACATTTCAAACTTCGAATTGCACATTCAATCTCTTTCATACTGATGACCTCAGTGTCATCGAGGTCCGAGTCTGGTGTACCAGTCACGGCGTCATCCCCGGATCCCTCACTAAGATCATCACACGCATACATCTCTCTATAAAATTCGCTCCATCGCTGCATTACGTCCGATTTTTCTGAGAGGACGTCATTGGTGCCCGAAAGCACTTTGTTATTTCTTAAGGCTGTCGAACCACTCCGGGTCCTTCCAACCTCTTTCCAGAAGAGTTTGGAGTTCTCCTTGAAGTTGTGCGACAACCTTTCGTCCGCTGCCATTCTACTCCTTTCACGCACTTCCTCAATCAATGCTTTCGTGTGAACTTTCTGGAGCTTATATCTTTCTTTCCTCTTCTCTCTCATATCCTTATCATTACTAGAGGCCAAGTAGTCTAACCATGCTTTCTTCTTCTTATTTACTGCTTCTTTCACTTCGTTATTCAACCATGCATCACCCTTTTTACCACTACCTCTTTTCACAGTTCCACACACGTCTTCCGCTGCACTAACCATTCCATCTCTAAGGCTCTGCCATATTTCTTTCTCACATTCTTTCCTGACATCGATGCTGTCCAGCTTTTCGGCTACCCTTGCTTGATATTCATCCCTATTGTCCGCTTCCAGCTTCGGATGCTACCTCTCTCTCGCTCTCTCACTCGCGTATCCATCACTTGTTTACGCAGTCGGTCATCCACCAGGAATAAATCGATCATACTTCTCTCATTCTCTCTTGTTCTAGTATACATATGGATTTTCTTGTGACTAAACATAGTGTTTGTCACAAGAAGACGCTTTTCCTTGCATACAGCCAGTATAAGCTTGCCAGCATCGTTAACCCTTTTATCACCAAACATTCCAAGCACCGACTCGTACCCTGGCCGAGCGGTACCAACCCATCCATTCAAATCACCACATACAACAATTCTTTTGTTTCCTCTAACCAAATCTAGAACTTCTCTTACGTTCTCCTAAAACCAATTCAGTACCGCTGCCCTTCCGCTTGGTCTCCAACAAACACATGACATCTAATTCTCTTTCTTTCATTATTTCAATCAACTCATTCGTCTTATCTATCATGCCTCATCTAACATTCCACGTGCCAACTCTGCACTCCGATCCACCTTCCGCCGTGTCGGGCTGTGCATAACTGGTGGCGGTCCCCATCGCCGCTTTGCTCGCTGCATTCCACACCAACGGGGACGAACTGGTGTGCGTCGCCTTGGGGGGACGCCCTAACCCTCGTTGGCATGGGTGCGCAGCTGTATAGAATTGCAGCCCTGAAAAGGGCTGGCAGGGGTCGCGACGAGCACGCTTCTACAATGACCCCATTCAAACCATGCAAATCTTTTGTAATTCGTTCAAAGTGAACTGACAGTCATCGCTATTTTCAATGTAAGTAAATATTTCCTCCATTGCCAAATTCGTAGCTTCGTCTTTAGGACGACCCATTTTAGCTCCAGTGGAAGGTTTTAAAAAATTTGCATAGCAATCTCGATGATATTTAGCTTCAGCAGCAACTAAATCATATTCAAATTCGACCGGCTATATTCCCGGCTTCGTAGAACTTCCGTAGATTGCTGCCACTGGTACGCAGATGAGTAGCCGTATTCCGAGCAGGATACATCGGACCAACTACACTCTGGGCCTCACGAAAGGATTTTCTTTTACTCTTTCACTGCACTTCACATTTAAAAGTCTGGGCTGGAAACGCGGAGCCTGAGCGGACTATGGTATTTAACTTTATAATGTAGACAACCGGAATATTCGGATCCCACCGTTGCCACCAAAATTTTGTGCGGGGTTTTGAAATACACTTTTCACCCTTCAAGCGTTTGTTATTAAGATTCTATTGGAACAGTAGATGGTGTAATTGACGGTTTGAAATAGACGGGGCGTACCACCTTTAGTAAAATGCTATTGTTGAGTAAACTATGAACCTAATGTAAAATGTGCAACTGATAAATAGATAACTGTCGCACGGGAAAGAAAGAGAATAGGATAAAACAGACCTTTATGACTTCTTTTGCCTTATACTAAAAAGACGTAAGTAATAATATAGGTTTGTTACAATTTTTATATACACTATTAAGTAAATAGTTAAAATTACAACTTTGTTATACTCGCACCTATACTAGAATTCTAAATAGTTCGATCCTAAACGTAAGACTTCTAAATGTTTTTCACCAGTGGTAGAGCCACGTATCAGCTTTTGTTGTTGAATGAATGGGCCGCCTCGACCGGGGAAGTACGACGACCTCACAGAATACCAGCGTGAAGTAGAAGTGTAACAAACTTCTGCGTTTCGTTTGGTGAGTGCAGGTAACCGGAGGCCCACAACCCCCCCCCCCCCCTTCCCCAAAACATGGTAGCGGAAGAAAAAAATCTACCCCAGGGGGGTACCAGCATCACCGGTGCTGGAGAATCCTCCTCTGGGCACCCACGCTCGGATGCCCAGAGGGGGATTTATTGTGTGACCTTGTCACAAAAAATGTCGCTCTTTTGTGGGCCTCATAGCTCACAATACCAAAACACTTTATAATATAATAATAAGCCTTGTTTATTCCTTAATAGAAATTACATAATTTTATATATATTACAATTCGAGAGATGGAAATAGATTACATTTTAAATTACAATAAAATCAACTCGAATTATAAATTTACAAAAATACAAAAAAAATATTATTAAATATTACATGCATAACCAATCACTATTATTAAGCACCTCCCTACTGAGTAAAGGCCTCCTCCATTTTTCTCCACTTATCTCTATCCATTGCAATTTCCATCCAGTTATTTCCCGCTGTTTTTATTATTTAGTCGAGCCATCTCTTATTTGGTCTGCCTCTTTTCTTGATGGCCCTTTCCAAAGTTAGTAGCTTTTTGTCCATCTAGTACTGTTCATATGTGCAACATGGCCAGTCCATCTCCATTTTAATTTTTTGCAGTGTTGTGGAGCATCTATAACACTTGTTGTATTTCTCACATATATTTGTCCTTTTGTATTTCAACTTTAAATTCAGAGCGCTCCGCTCCATGGCTCTTTGTGTGGTTTGTATTTTATTACTAGTGTATCTGTTGAATATCCATCTTTGTGACGCATAAGAAAGAGAAGGTAATATACACAATGAAGAAAAATAAAATGGATCAATATCTAATCAAAAACAAAGATAAGAGCACAATATCTAGTTCTCCTTTACGTCATAAGTCAGATAGCACCTCATCTGCCAATGTATGACATCTAGCAGCGACCTCTCAACGTCTCCCAATACGGCCGGTCACCGCGGATGTCACAGACTACAACCCTCCACTCCACCCACTATACATATGTACATATAATGTTCGATCGTAAAATAACAAACAAAAAGGAAAAATTCAAAATTATCCCATTTATTTGCCTAAATATTGCAGTTTGATTTTATTTTTAAATATTTCAAGGTTCTGAGCCCTCCTTATGTCAACCGGGAGCGAATTCCACAGCGACACTGCTTTGACGTGAAAGGAGGAATGATAAAAATTCGGGCTATCGGCGGACATTTGCAAAATTAATTTGTCAGGCAATCCTGAATGGTCTTATTTTCGCCCATAAACTCGAATTTTTCCTTGAGATAGTTCTATGACAGTTATAATCTTATTATAAAACAATTCCCTATACATAATGTATAATATCAGAAATGTCACTTTCTATAGAAGTATTAGGAAATATTTACAATTTTGCTATGCCAAAATTTCCACAAAATTTAGGAAGTGAACTAGTGAAAGCAGTGAAATTAAACGGTGGAAAATCGGGAGTTGGCATAAAAAAAAGAATATTCAGCATGCGTTTTTTGTCAGAGCTGCCTAATGTACTCGAAGAGGTGAAATATTGGTTGTGAAGTTCAATATCAATATTATGATAAGGTGAAATATGAGGTGCTTTACCAACTCCAAGCGATTGTAGAAATTTCCAAACTTTAGCAGGGTCGCCGTTTTCGACAGATTTATGAATGTAGCGTCGTTGTGCATCTCTACACGATGTGTTGCAGCGATTCCGAACTTTATTATACTTGCGTAGATTTTTTTCCGAATAATCGGCTTTGAGTTTACTTTTCGCAAAGCCTTTTTTCCTTATAAGGTTTTTAAGGTCATCTGTTAGCCATGGCGTAGGTAACTGTTTTATTTTTGTTGGCTTAATCGGAGCATGTATGTTATAAAGGCCTATGAGGAAAGAGTTGAACAGCTCAACTTTCTGGTCGACTGTAGTAGCATTTAAATAACTTAAATAAATAGTAGCATTTAAATATAAATAATCCCATTTCAATGTGGAAACATATAAAGTCCAATGTTAAGATAAAACCAAAACACAATATCCCAATAGACTTGTTTAATGATCCAAATAAAATAAACGACTACTTTTTAAACGTGCCTGGAAATAGAAACGTCTCGTTGTCATATTTAACGTACTTTGAGTTCCACTGCTGTGTTAATGACATATTTGAGATAAAGGAGGTAAATGAATTAGACGTACAAAAATTCATTAAAAGTTTAAAATCTAAAGCCATAGGCATTGATGGGATCTCTCTCGATATGCTCCGTATGACCCTTCCGAAAACACTACCAACTATTACTGCTATGGTGAACAAATCCATTAACTCTAAAACCTATCCGACATTATGGCAACATGCGTTAGTCAAACCCATACCTAAGAACTCAAATCCTTTGTCTGAAAAAGACCTTCGGCCCATCAGTATTCTCCCCTGTGTCTCTAAAATTATTGAAAAAATTGTTGCAGAACAGCTATGTATTTAGATAGAAAAAAAAATTCTACCGGAAATGCAGTCGGGATTTCGGAAGAACCATAGCACCACGACGGCCCTAGCCCAACTAACTGACGATGTACTAACCGCTCAAGATGAAGAAAAAGGCACAATACTAGTATTACTAGATTTTTCTCGTGCATTTGACTGTATAAATGTTTCCCTTCTCTTATCAAAGCTTCATTACTATGGATTCAGTAGCAGCGCCATACAATGGTTCGATAGTTACTTTAAAAACCGACTACAAACTGTAGAACTGAGCGATAGCCGAGGAACATTAATACGTTCGCAATCAAAAAAAATCAAAGCCGGTGCGCCCCAGGGATCAAACCTGGCTCCAATATTGTTTTCAGTTTACAGTGCCGACTCAGTAAAAAACATTAAGCACTGTAAATTTCATTCATACGCAGATGATTTGCAAGTCTATATGGCATGTAATCCGCGTGATACTCAAGAAGTCGTTAATAAAATCAACGAAGACCTCGAAAGTATAGCCGCGTGGTGCGACTCAAACTGCCTTGTACTAAACGGAACTAAATCTAAACTACTAATTATGGGTTCTAAAATCAAATAAAAATATATCAGAAAGAGGGCATGCATCCAAATTCGAGGGAAGTCGTAGAACGTGTAAATGAGATTCGCAATCTGGGTTTACTAATGGATGACAAACTACAGTTTGAGAACCACATCCAAAGTACTAGCAGAAACTGCTTTTATAGACTTAAGGTTCTTTATCAAATAAGGGAGTTTTTAAATACAGATATTCGGGTAAAATTGTGTGACACTCTTGTCCTTTCAAAATTTAATTATATGGACATTGTATATGGCCCGAGACTTTTAGCGCGGTCGCGACGTCTAGTGCAACGTGTTCAAAATGCATGTGCAAGATTTAGTTTTACAATACCGCCACGCACGCACGTCACCCCTTATATTAACAATGCCAAAATGTTAAAATGGAATATCGTCGAAATCTGCACATGGCAACTCTCCTATTCGGGGTATTAAAAAATAAAACATCACATATCTGGCTGACAACTCATATGGTCACGTGATGTAAAAACTTACAATACGCGTAGTAGAGGGAATACTCTCGTCGTGCCTACTCACACTTTCGTCACCGCACTCACGCTTTCCGAGGAAGTTTCAAATACGCCGCATCCAAGTGCTGGAACGACATACCGCCTCCTTTGCGAAATCTGAAAGCAGTACATACATTTAAAAATAAATACAGAACACAATTACTGCAAAGTCAGATTAACTTTGATCAAAGTTTATAAAGCTTTGCACAATGACGTACCTCATCGTCATAGATTTTTAACAACGCAGCATTAAAATCGTCCTCTTGAATGCGGCTTTTGTTTTGTCTTGTTATATTCTTTATATTCTTCAATAATTACATAAATTTTTTTTACAAATTATCTGGTCACTTTGTTATATAGCACTATATAGTATTTTAACAATTTCCCTTTTGTATTATATAGTCCTTTAATAGTATTTTAATAATTTCCCTTTTGTAGTGTTCAATACGAACCCTTCTAAGAGCATTTGAATGCATAATTTTGTCAGCATAATTTTGTGTTTAAAAGATAATGAGTATACATATAGCACTGATTTCGGCGAGTCACTAGTTGGACACACTGAAAATCAGCGCCACGGAAAAAAAATTTTCATGGCATTATACTGAGTGTGCTCCAGTTCCCAGATGACGCCTTGACACGAGTATAGGTATTGTTTAGTTTGTAATATGTAGTATGTTGTAATTTGTATTGTAAAGCCAAGTGTTATTTGTAAATTATGTGTTTTTTTTTATGTTATCTCTGATGGCGTCACTTTGGAGAATAAACCTTTCTTTCTTTCTTTCATTTGCTACAGCTGACCAATCTATAAGACGAGCATCCTCAAGGAGTCGTTCTTTGTCCATTCCAATAAAATTACGTTGCAGAAGAATTCTCGACTTTGCTTTAGGAGGGCGAACTTTGTATGTGAGAAATAGAAGATCGTGATGAGAGAAAACATCAGCCTCGTACTGGCCATGCTTCAAGACAAAATCAGGAGAAGACACAATAATTAGAAGAGATGGGATGCAGTCAAGAACGATATGTGTAGCAGAAAGCGGTAATATATTTAGGTTACATCCTTCAATAACTGATTTTAGCTTTTCACTTCTATTGTCTCTTTTAAGTAAACATGTGTTAAAATCGCCCATTATTATGGTGTGTGTATAAGAAGGTATTAAATTTTCTAATAAACGTTCAAATGAAGAGAAATAATCAATATGGAGAGATGGACTATTAACAGGCGCCAAGAAGAATTTTGGTATGAGATAGGGTAACCTCAATTAACAGATGCTCGGCCGCATCAGAAGGAGGAGGCTGGGTGGACAAACTTACCATAGAAAATGGGATATATGAATGAAGATAGATCGCCACACCAACACCACCCCTTCCAACACGATTGTTTCAGATGAGGTGAAATCCGGGAAGTGAATAAAAAGTTGATGGTAAAAGCATGGCGTTAACCAAGATTCAGAGACAAGAATGGCATGAATATTACGGGACTCAAAAGATGCAAGCATATCGGGATAATGAGCCGGAATACTTTGGGCATTTATGTGAATCACATTAAAATTCTTCAGAGAATCTGAGAAACATGAGGTAAGGGCTTCATTTAGAGGAATAGATGAAGTTGTACTGTGAAAACTTGCTTCACTAGAAGTATTTGACGTCAAAGACAAGAAATCAACAGAATCATCATTAACGGTACCATTATCTAAAAACATTAAGGTTATAAATTATAAATATCAATCAATAATAAATAATATAATATAAATATATATGTATATATAAAAATAATGTAATATAATGTGATTAAAATACTTTTACGGGTCCCTAACCCGCCAGCAGTCTGAAAGAGATTTACATGATGTCTAATTTAACAGGATAATTCAGAATATGACACTGTGAAATAACATCAAAAACTGTAAACTTAAAAACAAACTCAAAATTTAACATTATTGCAAAATTAAGTAACTATAAACAAAAAAAAAAAAAACGTTAGACTTTTCGTCGTATAACGCTATATTAAATGCGTAATGCTAATATGCTACGTTAATTTTAAAATGACAGACTGGCAATACAAAAGAAATGTCAAGTTATGGTTGCATCTGTCAGTGTCAATTGTTATATACAGTGATAATTGTTTGTTGTGACTTAGATTTATAATACAAACGAACTATTGTTTAGAAACTTCGTTTGAGAGAAGAAAAGATTATAATTGTTATTGAATTAAAGAGAGAACATTGACAAAAAAAGATATAGAATCAGATGCATAACACAAATTTAATGTAAAAGTTTGATCTGGCTAACACAAAGAAATTTATTTTTTACCAACCCTTTTTGATCTCGGTTGAGTGGACTTGGAATCTTTCACTATACTTGTAGCTGTTGCTGCGGCAGACGAAGCTTGTGACGTCTCGGAGCCTGGTGTCGCATCCAAGTCCTGTCCATAGTGGACACGGTACCGCACCTGATCAGATCCCAGTACGGAGATAGTGCCATCTCTAGTCCAGCTCCTGGATACCCCGAAACGTTGACGCGCCGCTTGGAAGATAACATGACGCCTCTTAGTCAAAAATTCGGACAAAGTGATTCCAGATCCCTTAAGATTCTTCTTAGCTAGCCATATCTTATCCTTGGCCATAAAGTCCCTGAATTCCACAAGAATAGCCCGGGGTTTGTCAGTAGCCTGTTGTCCCAAACGATGAGATCGGCTTATTGACTTTACTGATATGTCTGGAATCTTTAAGTGGTCCGACAGGATCTTGACTATGCAAGTGGGGGTCTTCTCCTTCTTATCTTCAGGAACACCATGCACCAGCAGTATTTTCCTCCTCGACCTCATCTCCATATCATCATGTTGTTGTGCCAATAATTCTACTTGAAGTTGCAAGTTCTCAAGCGCAGTTAAAACAAAAGATCGGAATGTATTGAATTAATGATTAATGTTCGAAGTGGGACTTGTTGCTGGTATCGCACTCTTTAGATCCTTCTGGAACTCGGCCATCTTCGAATTGAAGTGCTCAGTGAGGTCTGCAACTCATTTTTTAATGGACTCCCTTTGACTTGTAGGTGATGTAAATTTGTGTTGAAAGCAAAGTGCTACTGTGTTTACTAGTTACTGTTCAATATTTCAGACTTTACTGGCAGGAGTAGGGATATCACAATTGCATTAAAATTGTTATAAAGACTTTTAATATTATATATTAAATATTTACAATTACAGAGAGTTACAAAAGCTTATTTCACTCCTACCCACCAAAAAAAAAAAAATAATTTTAAGTGGCAAAACGAACATCAATTATCATTTGAAACGTTAAAAGAAAAATTAACTTCAGGCCCTCTATTAGCATATCCAGACTTCTCTAAATCTTTCATTCTAAGTTGCGATGCCTTGAATTACAATGTCAGTGCGATTCTCTCACAAGGAGATCTGGGCAAAGACAGACCTATTTCATATGCCTCCAGGACCCTAAATAAGGCAGAATGTAATTATAGCACTACCGAAAAGAAACTGCTTGCAATCCTCTTCGGATGTAAAACTTTCCGGCCCTATCTATATGGAAGAAAATTCCAAATAATTACAGATCATCGGCCTCTAAAGTGGCCATTCAATCACACAGATCCTAGCAGTAAACTCCAGAGATGGAGGTTAAAACTAGAAGAATATGAATATGAAATTATTTACCGAATAGGCAAACTTAATAATGCCGCAGAAGCTTTGTCAAGATACCCTCCTGTAAAACTCTATTTGCTCAACCCCTGTTACTTTAGAACCTGAAAACCCAGAAACTTTACCAGTATCCACAAATCAACATCAAAATTTATCTGAAACCTCTAATAATAGTGACAACCTATCTTTTTCCACTCCAAACCTAGCTATGTCTCCAAATGTTGAAGACCTACTCAATCTCCCTGATAAGGAAGGCGGTAGATGCAAAAAGAGTGGACTAAGGGTAGAAAGAGTAAGAAAGGCTAAAGAACAAAAGGTTATCGTGGGATGTGGTACAAGAGAGGAAATGGAAAAGCTGGCTAATCGATTAACATCTGGTTCTACTGGTCTCTTAGTGGAAGAGACCAAAAACAAAGACCCCTTAGTCATCTTGAGGGACGTACTTCTAGTCAATAACGATGAGGACGTCATCGCTGCGATTCGGAATCAAAATAAAAGCTTATTGGAAACCTTAAATAATGAAGAAATGAGGCTAGCAGTGCGGTACCGTAAGAAGACTAGGGAACCCTCACACCAACCACGTAATCTTACAGGTTTCGCCACTGCTTTGGCAAAGACTAGTTGACGCAGGGCGAGTACATATAGACCTGCAAAGGATAGTAGTGCTTGATCAGTCACCTTTATTGCAACCTCTAGATGTCTAGGGTACTGACATGGGAAACGACTATGCAAGGAGGCGGTGGACAAATGCTTACACTGTGGAGGCCCACACATGAAGACTGCATGCCCTGCGTTCACTGCCGGAGAGTCACCCGCGTGCAATAACTGTCTTAAGGCAAAACTCGATCGGGTAGATCATAATGCCTTCGATAATGACTGTCCGGTACGTAAAAAATGGGATGCCATAGCCAGGTCGAGCGTTGCCTATTGCTAAGGTCTTGTGTTGGAAAAAAGGCAAAAATACTAGCGAAGTGAGCCCCATCCTGTGTATTCAGGCTAACCCTAAAAGAAAACAGCTTGCAACAAATGAGTTGATGCTTGAATCGCGCAAGAAAGGGATTCGTCTAGCCTTGATACAAGAACCCTATGTGGGGGGAGTGAGACAGATGAGAGACTACAGAGGAGCTCGTATACTCCAATGTGCCCAGAAAAACAATTTCAATATATTAAATGATGACTGTTGCGATAATTTTAAGATGAACAAGTCATTACACAAAGTCCCTCTTGTAAAGTTAAATGAGTTTGATTCTTTATTAAAAGCAAGTGTTCATCTCGACGATTTTGAAAAACAATAAACAAATTGAAGAACGTTCTCATTTAGAGAAATATGGCACTCATTATATTTCATTGACTTATGTACTTTCTCTAGTGTTTCTAATATGGTTACTGTTCAAAATTCGTATCTATATATTGCCTAAGCCTTCAAGTTGCTGTATAAAAATATACAATAAAAATGTCACTAAGTGTAAACCACATGTTATTACAGATTTTTCAGAGGTCGAAATTGATAATGTGTCAATCAAATCTTTACCAGTGCCTATCAAACGCAATCATATGAAATGAAATTGTATCTTATTTATTGGGATAGTACAAATCAATTATTTCTATATTGCAGTACGTATAGACTATGTTATTAAAGAGTATTATCAAAATAGATATTAATTTCCTAACCTTACATTCTGTTAATCTAATGGTTCTACATCCTTAATTGTAAATTACATTAAATAATTAAGTTTAAATATTGTAATGTCCACGTCGAAGTTTCGTCATAAATTTCTCATCACTTTCTCTCGTGGTGATTAATCTTATCGGGGGGGTTGTTATAATATCCTATTACAGCACGGTCAATATGAAGTAAACTGGTGACCTAGCCTCAGTTGTTTACTTCATTTGTAAGTAATGACGTAAATCAAATGTTTCGGCAGCATTTCCGTGACCACAGAAATTAATTTCGGGTTAAAACTTCGTCGTGGACACATTTCCAAAACGTGACAAACTTGTAACTTTTTTATAATTAAACTTTTTTCCAGTTCAGTAAAAAGTGTTCTTTTTTTAAAAAGTCTCCACATCCCTCCCCGTAACAGAGCCCTCTTAAACTTATCTTTTAAAATATAATCAATATTAAATAAAAAGTCACGATAGCCGAGTGGTTGGGTGGTCGGAATTTCGAGTCAATAGACCCGAGTTCGATTCCCAGTTTGTAGGCTCGTACCAACGGGTTTTTCAAAAACTTATGTACGAATATCGTTGGCTTGGACATTAAGACGGCGACAGGCTCACGACCTGTCACGTTGTCCCGAAAATATCTTCGGTGGAAGGTGGGTCGAAGGGATTTAATTGTCTAGTCTCGACCTCTGTCTACCCCTGTATTGGGAAGCGCGGAAGATATTTTTTATTTATTTTTTTTATTAAATAAAATATAATTAAGAAGATATAATTAACTTTGTATTATTTTGTAAGAATAATGTTTTGCATCCCTCGGTGATTACACTGTATTATGAATTGAAAGAAAACCATCATTACCTACCGAGCTCTAGAGAGTTCTCTGTATTATTAGAATTAGATAATATTAATTTCATTTTAAATATTTCTTCTTTAATTTCTTATTTTATGAATAATCGTTTAGTATTTGTTTTAGAAATTCAATTAGTTAGCCCTAAGAAGTATATTAATTATAATAATATTCCTCTGCCAGTGGCACACGATAATTTAAATCCTGTTTCTTTTTCAATAGTAATACCCTATTGTAACTATATTGCTGTAAGTAAAGATAAATCTGTATATAGTAGTACAAATGATTTGAATAACTATAAAATAACTAATTATAACAACTATATATGTGATTCTCTGAACATATTGTCTTCGAGTTTCAATCCGATTTGTGAAGTAGAATTATTAACAAGAGCTATCCGTAAGCTCCTTGAATCTTGTGACCATAAATTTATACATGGTAAAATAAATATATGGCGACCCATAAATGATAATAGTTGGATACATTCTGAAATAAATAAATTATCCATTGATTGTACTAATTCTAACCTTTATGAAACAAATGTAATAGGTACTGGTTCTAACTATATAGTAGTTCTATTTTTGTAACTCTTATTATTCTTATTTTCATTGCCTGTTTCATATAATTTAAACTTTGTAAATTTGGCAAATACATGATTCGAAGTCGCGAGATTAATCCTAATAATAATACATACTACCCCGAGGGTGTTAAATGAAAACCAACCTAATGAAACCGAATCCTTACCGAGGTCAAGAAATTCAGTATTTTGATTCCTCCACTTCATTTTAACTTTGAAGTTCCGTCTTAAACGGGACGTTGTTATACCTATTAATTGTTAGCCCTATTGCTATAGTCACCCCTGATTGAGCATCCTTGCTATTTTGCTTAGTAAGCATATCGATTGCACATCATTAGTTACAGACTATCCGAAGTCAGTCCGATTCCAACTTCGAAACACGTTACACGGTCGCCAAGTAATCAGATACCTGTATTAAGTGAACTAAATAAACTGTATTCGCGATAATTCTTTTTTCAAAACCTAATTTAATAATTCGATGTAACAGATCGTACGATCGTGCGATCGCTTACGTCACGATGGTGTGATGTTAGACTCCGCCTCCTTACTAAGATTCTCTAATACGGCATCTCCTGATGGTGAAGCGTCCTCGGCCACCTGGTTTTAGCTGGATGGTTCAACGCACTCTAGGGACTTAACTTGATCGCCGGCGTCGTCTGTAATAACGAGATTTCTTTATTACCAATTCCAGGTGACTAGCTGTTATAACAGTTGTCAACTCCAGGTCACGAATTTATGCGTGCCCTCATACATCCGCAACCAGCGACTAACATTTGTTATATACGTGCGGGAAAAATAATTATAGCGAAATAAGCTTCTAAAATAAAATTGAAGACCACCAGCAATCATTATATGTTGCGTTACAAAATCCGCCTATGTAGCTGGAAGATACAGTCAATTCTGAGATACTTGACACAGCGTGAGCCACAGCCAACGACCGCAAGACCTGCTCGCATAGCTCAAGCGTACGCCACGGTAGCTGTCATGGATAAGTACACGAAGGCAAACACAAAGCAAATACAAAGCACACGCCATTTAGGTCGCTGCCAAAAGACAAGCGCACGTGCTTGTAACAGGAAATCAAAGCACAAGCTATTAGGTTGCAGCCGGTAAGGCAAGCGCACGTGGCAAAACACTGAAGTAAAGTACACTCCATTAGGTTGCTGCAAGTAGGCAAGCACACGTGGCTAGGGCATTGAAGTAAAGCACACGCCATTAGGTTGCTGCTAGGTTGGCAAGCGCACGTGACTACTAGATAACTACAACAACAAAATTTTGGGAAAGCATCTATAATTATCAGAATATCTCTAAATCTATTTCACTTTGGTAGTGGACCCAAAATGCCCATATGAATGAAAGGGACTTACGGGTTTCGTCCAAAGGTACTATGGGCTGATGGGGAGCTTGTGGAACTCTTTTGTGGGACATGCAGAGCACACAATGATTTACATATTTCCTAACAAATTGTCTTAGTCTGGGAAACCAAAAATAACGTAGCATCTGTCGGTATATTTATTATAAATGTAGAAGGTAATTGAGGAGTAAAAATAAAGAACAGTTAGCATGCGAAGCTCGGTGTTTTATTACGCGTCCCTAGTACTTGACATAGCGCAGTCGGTAGGATTTTCTTAAATGGAAGTTTTTATACTCATAAAGTTAAAATATTCGGTGAAATTGAAATATAAAGCAAAAGTTAAGAAATAAAAAAAAGTCACGATAGCCGAGTGGTTGGGTGGTCGGAATTTCGAGTCAATAGACCCGAGTTGGAACCCCAGTTGGTAGGCTTGTACCAATGGGTTTTTCAAAAACTTATGTACGAATATCGTTGGCTTGGACATAAAGACGGCGACGGGCTCACCACCTGTCACGTTGTCCCGAAAATATCTTCGGTGGAAGGTGGGTCGAAGGGACTTAATTGTCTAGACTCGACCTCTGTCTACCCCTGTATTGGGAAGTGCGTGAAGATATATTTTTTTTAAGTTAAGAAATCATTTCTGTGTTCGAACGTTACTTGAATAAGTGAAATAGAATCGGTACTTCCACTGCCGCCGCCGTTGTATTATGTAAATAATATGGACAACGTAATATCAGGAAATACATCCGAAGATTGGATAAAATGAAAAAGCGCATATATGATTTATAACGAAGCGTGTGAGTTATCACGAAAGAGTGAGAAAGCACAAATAAACATATTCTTACACTTAGTCGGGGAACAGTGTCGTGAAGTATACAAATATTTTGAATTTCGAAACATATTTTTAAAACAAAAGATAAATATTACTGTATTAAGACATCGGTTCTTCACCCGTGAATAGTTGGAAGGTGAATCAATAGAACAGTATGCTTTTGAATGAAAAATAATTTATGTGAAGTATTGATAAGAGATAGATTAATACGTGGGATAAAAGAAAACGCTTTAAGAGAAAGATTACTTCGTGAACCAGACCTGACATTCCAAAAAGGTATTTGCAATCTTGCCCAAATGTCTAAAGCACAAGCTGGCTCAATAAAGTCCCGGAATACCGAGCATACAGTGCTGTAAAAATCAATAACAATCACAATCGGTGTAATTGCACCGAGTCTGACGACGATTGCGTATTTTTGATGTCAAGACAAGGAACAACAGCTCGACGTGTCCGCGATGTCTCATCGCGACTCGGCCCAGGGCCGCACGTGTCATTTTCAGCTTCTGTTCCAACTTCAGCATCGAACTTTAAAAAACATAAACATCAAAATAAGTGTAAGTGCTACAGCTCGAAGTGCACAAAATGTTGAACGGTGCATATAAATAAATATTGTCCGGCATATGGCAAAAGGTGTTTGAAGTGTAATAACCTAAATCATTTTTCGCGAGTTTGTAGAAAAGTATTCGAGTTGCAAGCCGATAAATCTTCCGATAAGGTAATATATTATTTTCAACAGCCATGTAATAAATGGTTTTAAATTTATCAATATATATTATTATATTAAAAATAATAATGTTGATATATCTTTTAAATTGGATACTGGCGCTGTACTACCAAGTAAATACTTAACGCAAGTAGGCATCGAAAAGAAAAATCTGAACAAAACGTTAATAAAATTTCGTGGAAATTCTGAAAGTAACATTAAACAAATTGTCTCGTTTTTATAAATTCTAAAATACTTTAGTAATTCATTGGCATTCAAAATAAAACCGTAAACCATAGAAGAGAAGTTCGCAATTAGTACCTGTGCAATTGTACCACACACAGTGAAAAATTGACGGTATTCACAACTGTTTCCACTCAGAATATACAGAGCTGCGTCACGACCATAGACCGTCTAAAGTTTAGAAGTGAATTCATTTGTAATTATGCAACGTACTCCGCCCTCGAATAAGCGTTACGACTCAGACCCAGATTTATCAAACATAGCTGTTCGCAAACGAAAGCATGACCATGAAAACACAGAATCACTCAAGTCATTTACAGAAGAATTCCTGAAGAAAATGGAGAGCTGGAAATTTGAATTTAATAAAAATCTAGCTCAAATCAATGAAACTTTAAATAATGTTATGAAAGAAGATTTAATTAAATTAAAACAAGAATATAAATAATAAATAAATATAAATATCTTCACGCAATTCCCAATACAGGGGTAGACAGAGGTCGAGTCTAGACAATTAAGTCCCTTCGACCCACCTTTCACCGAAGATATTTTCGGGACAACGTGACAGGTGGTGAGCCCATCGCCGCCTTTATGTCCAAGCCAACGATATTCGTACATAAGTTTTTGAAAAACTCATTGGTACGAGCCTACCAACTGGGGATCGAACTCGGGTCTATTGACTCGAAATTCCGACCACCCAACCACTCGGCTATCGTGACTTTAAAACAAGACACTACAGAATTAAAAGAAGAAATAAAAAATATTCGAAAGGAATATAGTGAAATTAAAATAAGTATCGAAAAATTGAACAAGCAACAAAGAAATGCAGAAAAAAGAAATGACAGAACTCCAGCCATCCATACAATTCACATCCGACTTACAAGATGAACATAGTAAGATGATTGATTCTTTCTCTAACGAGGTAAAAATTATAGATAATCTTAAAATGGAAATAGGAAAATTAACAATTGAAAATCAGCAAATAAAACAACAACCTCAGTTCCCTGGGGAAAATCTATGAACGCGTCATCATCGCTAGACTGAATGACTGCGTCGAATCTCTGAATATAATTCCCGACGAGCAGTTTGGTTTTCGAGCCAAACACTCATGTACTTAGCAAGTGCACCGCCTCACGTTGAGGGCCCTATTCTTCGATGTCGCGAAGGCATTTGACAAAGTCTCGCACAACGTCTTAATTTATAAGCTGTATTCTCAAAAAGTGCCGGACAGACTTCTACACATCATACTAGACTACTTGTCAAATCGAACCTTCCGCTTCAAAGTGGTGGGGATCCTATGCGACAACAGACCCATAAGGGCTGGTGTTCCGCAGGGTTCGAAACTCTCCCCGACCCTATACTCGCTATACACCAGCGATATCCCTAATACGACTGGAGTGGAGTTGGCATTATTCGCCGACGACACCACGCTTTTCTCTACCGATTCGAGTGAATCCAGGATTTACATCCGTCTGCGGAACGCGATCAGTGTGTGTAGCCACTAGTTTAGGACCTGGAGAATTGATGTGAACCCTGAAAAAAGCCGTACTCTTCTCTAGGAAGAGTTCCCCCCGAAAACCTTCGCGCGCTAAGCGCATAGTCCAATCGACATTTCAAAAGCAAATATCCATGTTTGATAAACCCATTACATGGGTTAAGAAGGTGAAGTACCTAGGTGTCGTTATAGATCGTAGGTTATCCTTCGAACAACATATTAAATATGTAAGAGATAAAGCGCCCTTCGTTTCCGGTCGAATTTGCAATCCCACAAACCATCGTAGCAAAATGTCGCTAAGACATATAATGCTACTATACAAGACCTGTGTTCGGCCGATAATTTCCTATGCGTGGGTCATATCTGAGAACACTCCAAGTCATCCAAAATAGATTCATAAGGCGTGCTACAAACGCACCCCATTACATGAGGAACGCAGATCTCCACGAGATTGTCTCGGGTAACCGTCCGAAATACGACAATTGCCCAACACGAGTGGCCCTCGGGGCCACTCTCCCTCCCCCTCCGTCCGTATGTCGAAGGTCTTCGCTTCGTTACAGGGTTCGAGTGCGTCACGACTTTGTTTCCTTTCTTCTTTTTACCTGCGGGCCTTCGTTCTCGCAGGTCTTCTCAGATGAAGCTGTAAAGGCCTCCGGGCCAACAGCATCCCGTGGATGGTTTTTAGTCGGTATGTTTCTCCTTCTGAGATCCGAGTCCGACACTGTTTGTTTCGGTGGCCTCCCGGTCAGGAAACGTTCGTGCGTAAAGCATTTTCCTCTACGGTTATCAAAAAAAATAAAATAAAAAGAGAACGATATTACAAGAAACTAATACATACACCTAGTCAAGATATGTGTTGGTTTTATTTAAAAGTAACAATAGGTATCTAGCCCAGTACGTACGATCGTATTCATGGTCCATCGTACGCCGGAAGGAACTGTCAAATACAGATTTTAGTAATCGGTGGTTCCGAAGTGGAATCACACCCCACACCCAGAAGTAGCGAATTGCTACTTATAAGGTGAGGCGAAGCCGGTAACAAGAAGCAGAGCAGAGAAGAGACAGAAAAAAAAGAGCCCGCTAGTGGCAGCGTTAGGGAATTTCACACCCGCGTGCGATACTCCACCTCGATTGAGGCGCTCGAAATGCGTCATCATAGACGATGATGACGCAATCACCCGTGTCAATATTGCGTATGAGGCCCCGCCCCCTACGTACATTCGCACACACATCGACACAAACCGAGTCCTGCGGCTTACACAACCTCGCCATTGTCGCAATTTGACGACTAGCACGAGATTTTCCCGTAGTCGTAGTCGTCCTTGACTGGCAATATCGTAAGGCGATCCGAGAGGAGATTTTCCTCCAAGCAACTGGGGCCGTCGGACCCCATGTCGGAAGTCTCCTCTTTCGTTTCAGGGGACGCAGCGCTTCGCAGCAGCAGCCATCATCGACACCAAACTTTACTTGCGAGCCTCTATCCTCGCAAGTCTCCTTAGATGAAGCTGTAAAGGCCTCCGGGCCAACAGCATCCCGTGGATGGTTTTAGTCGGTATGCTTCTCCTTCTGAGGTTCGAACCCGACACTGTTCGTTTCGGTAGCCTTCCGGCCAGGGAACGTTCGTACATAAAACATTTCCTCTACGGTTATAAAAAAAAAAGAGAACGATACCGGAAGAAAGTAATGCCTATTCTAGATATCTGTTGGTTTTATTTAAAAATAAAAATAAATAAATATCTTCACGCAATTCCCAATACAGGGGTAGACAGAGGTCAAGTCTAGATAATTAAGTCCCTTTGACCCACCTTCCACCGAAGATATTTTCGGGACAACGTGACAGGTGGTGAGCCCGTCGCCGTCTTTATGTCCAAGCCAACGATGAAATTCGTACATAAGTTTTTGAAAAACTCATTGGTACTGCCACCTGGGGATCGAACTCGGGTCTCTCGACTCGAAATTCCGACCACCCAACAACTCGGCTATCGTGACTTTGGTTTTATTTGAAATACCAATAGGTATCTAGCCCGCTAAGTACGACCGTATTTAACTTCTACGAACAGTTTGTTATTGGTTTGCACGGTACGAAAAGCACGGAAATTATTTGAAATTATACACGATTATTATTTGATACCAAATTAACATATTAGAAGACGGTGGAACTAGCTCTGGGATTGGAAGCTGCGAAGAAGCATGTGGAGCGTATAAGCGGCCGATACAGTTCGGGCGATGCTAGTTCTGCAGACTTCGGCAACAGGGGCTGCATGCGCTGCGCGGTGCCCGGCCTGAGACGGCACAATGAGACGGCGTGCTGATGACTCCGAAAGTTTAATGTAATGTTTAATATTTAAGTGGTTTCTAGAGGAGACAAACCTCTTCTGTAGACGTAAACATAGAAGACAATATCTTTAAATGCTAATTAGACACAGGCAGAAAAATTTCGGTAACCAGTGAAAGTTGTGAGTCAAGTATAAATTATTTAATCACGAATTGAACCGCACGGCTAGCAGTCGGGTGGTATAGAAGTAAACGCATCGATAGACAAAAACTATCAAAGAATTTACAACTTGTAATTAAAAATGGTAGACGTCCTTTATTTGGCACACGTTGAATTCAAAGATTTAACATAAATAAATTATGAATTCACAATATTTCATCACCAAATGCGGAGTGCATTTGGTGATGAAATATTTCGCTTGACACCACCAAAACGACACCACTGGTGGTGTCGTATGGAATCTCTAGTCCATATGACACCACCGACTGTTAATGATGTTACATAAATATATGAAAACTGAATTTTTTATAATTTCTTGAAAAATTTATATATTTATTTTATTTTATTCTTAAAGGAAAGCTTACAGCTAATAGAGAAAATATAAATTCAATTACAATAAAACAAAAGGGCATTTAAAAGCTTCCACAGTTATTTAAAAAGAGTGATTAAATACTTGATGTTATTTATAATATAAACAGTAAAATGAATAGATATATATGAATTTTTCAAAATCGACATCGATACTAATACTGAAGACATAAAATACATTAAAACTCATGGCGGAACAGCTTAGCTCTGGCAAACGTATAAATTTCGCCGTCACAAGGGATATAAAAAGGGCTCAGTGTTATGGAGATGTACTAGCTTCAAAAGGACAATATGTCCAGGTACTATAACTTTTATGGTAAGTATCCTTTTCATATGACATTTTTTCGAGTATTCTTACTTGGAGCCTTTACTTATTTTACTAGAATAAATTATTGTATTACTTTTTAGAATGATTTAATTTCTAAGACCAAAGATCACACTTGCGGAAGAGACGCCTTTGCAAATGACCGTTTGCTGGTAACTAACGCATTACGAAATAATGTAATTACATTTGACCCACTAATACCAACCTTATATGAAGATAATGTGTTTACATTGAAACAAAAAGATCATGATTTACTGAATGCAATTCCAAAATTTATAAATATAAAACAGTCGCTTTATAATGCAAGAAATAAAGAACTTGGAGATTCCGCTACAATTTTTAAATCTATCAATGAGGTCACTGTACCGGTAACATTTCGCGAGTCTAAATTAGCGGATTACTATTATGATGGTACTCGCATATTGGTTTTTTGTTCCGTACGTTGTCGTGAAATGATTTGTAATATCACTGAGTATTTGTTTGATGGAACTGTTGCAGTCTGCCCGACTCCCTTCCATCAAATCTGCAATATTCTTGGTGACATAGGCAGCACTTTTGAAGAAACAAAAGTGGTACCACTTATCAGTGCATTTATGACTAATCGAACACAGAAAAGCTATTATCCCACATGATTCAATCACAATTACCAGAATTTAAACCTTATAAAGTACAAGTACATTGTTACTATGAGTCCGCGGCAATTAACGCTATAAAAGAAGAAAATCCAAATGTAATAATAAAAGGCTGCTATTATCACTGCAGTGATAATAGCACCCATGATTACTCACTTTTTCATTCCTGAATTGAACAACCATGATGTCCAGGAGCTGTGGTTTCAACAAGACGGCGCAACATGTCACACAGCTCGTGCCACAATCGACTAAAATTATTGAAAGACTGGTTTGGTGACCGCCTAATTTCACGTTTTTGATCTGTTAATTGGCCTCCAAGATCTTGTGATTTAACACCGCTAGACAACTTTCTGTGGGGCTATTTAAAGCCATTGGTCTATGCGGATAAGCCACAAATGCTTCACCATTTGGAAGACAACATTCGCCGTGTTATTGCCGATATACGGCCACAAATGTTGGAAAAAATCATCGAAAATTGGACGTCTAGATTGGACTACACCCGAGTCAGCCGTGGCGGTCATATGCCGGAAATCATATTTAAAATTAATGCCACAAGATTATCTATCGAATAAAAAAAATTCTTGTCAATAGAATAATCCATCGTTGTTTTATTGCAATTTAAAGTTCTATACCTCTAAAAAACACCCTATATTTACTTCACTTAAATAAAAAATTAATATGTCATAAACTCTGTTTTAGTAACTATCGTTTAATTATAGATAACTTAAAATAATGAATTAGTAGATGTTTGTCAAAAACACGCGTTTCTCGACATCACTAGGGTGGTGTCATATGGACTATAGATTCCATACGACACCACCGGTGGTGCCGTTTTGGTAGTGTCAAGTGGAAGGAAGGACCAAATGATAAGGACTTTGGCGATCGGTTCTTCAACGACCTGAAAACCGAGAACGTACCCTTCGGTGTTTACGGACAAGCTAGGAAAATGTAAAAAACATATTCGGTTACAGCTGACAGACAATAAAGCGGTTTTTTTACTTTAACTTAACGAGGGTTAACTTTGCGAGCCGCAGAGGAGATTAGAAAAATTATAAATATTTGCCAGTTATTAAACCGTTGGGAGAAATACGTTTTTTTTGCGGTTACTATAAATCGACCATTTATTCGATTCTAAAAAGAGACCATTACCCACTTCCGCGCATTGAGGAACTATTTGCATCATTAAGTGAGGGTCAAGAATTTCAAAAATTTGCCGTATGACCCCGTGCAAGTGCCTCTCCACTCAGACTCGCAAGCGTGAACGACGATTTCAACACATGTAGGTCCTTATGCATTTAAACGTATACCCCTATGGTTCAAATTTCGCACCACATAAGTTTCAAAAGATGATAGAAGAAACTCTAAAAAGGTTGCCGCGTACTGTAGTTTTCATGGATGATATTTGCATGACAGGGCCAAATCTGAAAGCTGTAATCGAAAGATTGGCTGAAATGGGCCTTACTGTAACAATAAATAAAAATTTTTGCAGAAAAGTGTATCATACTTAGGGCTTATTATTGATAAGCAGGGTTTACACCCATATATGACAAAAGTAGAGGCAATTCTAAAATCTCCACAACCGATAAACGTAACTCAGTTGAAGGGTTATCTTGACATAATTAATTATTATGAGAAATTCGTTCCTAACTTAAGTTCACTACTTCATTCGTTGTATGCTCTGTTAAAAAAACTGACAAGATAATCTATCGTTATTTGTGAAAAAGCATTCTCAAACATAAAATAAATTTTGGCTAGCGATAGTGTTATGTCACTACGATCCTGCCCTGCCTGAAACAAGACAGGATTCAAAATAAGACTATTTTCGGAATTTTTCGCGTTTTATAATTAGTTTTTACAAACTATTTTTATTTCCCGACGTTTCGGATGCTTTATAGCATCCGTGGGACTGAGTCCCCCGTGACTACGGATGTTGTAAAGCATCCGAAATGTCGGGAAATAAAAATAATTTGTAAAAACTAATTAAAAATGCGATAAAATCCGAAAATCGTTTTATTTTAAATGTGTAGTATTCGCGTAAATACAAGAAATCATTAAGACAGGATTCGTTATTAGGTGGAAGATTTGGTTACGTTATGTTCAGATGACCAAAAAAGTGCCAGGACGTGGAATACTATTTCACGTAAGGCTTTCGGACTTGTATATTAAGCATGGCTGTATTTTGTATAGGTACCGAATAACAATCCTACAAAATTTACAAAGATTTTGATCGAAATTCATGCAGGCCATTTGGTAACAGTGATTATTGAATCAATTACCAGAAACTACGTTCTGACCAGCAATAGATAAAGATATAGAAAGATATAGGTCAAGAATGTGATGCGTATCGGAGTGTACGAGATGCACCCCATAAAACTTCTCTACATCGTTGGCAGTTCCCGGCAAGGCCTGGAAACGCCTACATGCTGACTTTGCAAATATGTACTGCAAATACTAAATCATTGTAGTCGATGCCTATATTAAGTGGTTAGAGGCGGAAGAAATAAGTAGTATATCGGCTTATGATACTACAAAAATTTTAAACATTTAATTGCGAAATTCGGATTGCCCGGAAGCCAACGGACCGTCACTTCAAAGTGCAGAATGTGGGGTAACAATATTAATTATTTTGAACAGTAAATTTAAAAATGATAAAATTTATGTTCTTTAAAAACATTATATATAATTATCACGGAAATTGTACTTAGCGACTTCTTCATGTGGATCGTTCATGTTTTTATATAATTTTTAAATGATGGTTGCGCGTACGCCGTAGCCTGTGCCGTGAGCCGCAAATTTTTCCGATCGTGTAAGTGTCCGTATCGTGTGTGTAGCGAATAGTAAATTAGTGATTTATAGAGTCACTCTCAAGTCTGAGTAGTTTCGGAGACCTTCCGGGTCACAAGAATAAAAAGTGAAACAGCTTTTAATGCGTAAAGAGTTATGAAGTCGTAAACTATCTCAATTAATGCGCCGTCTCATGCAACTTGCCGACTGTAGTGTTCAAGAAAATTTGATCCGCACAATTTGGTCGGGTAGACTGTGTCAGAATATTCAAACCATTGTCGTATCGAACGCAGAGATGCCATTGAAACAATTAGCATAACTGGCAGATAAAATTAATGATATTTTACCGCGAGGACACCGAAGTTTCTCCATAGAACCCTTCCTCCTCAACCCAGCACATAAAATCACCTTATGCGGCTATGGAAGCTATGCAGCGTTAACGATGCAAGTAAACAGACAAAGCAGAACCTCATCACGATACAGAAGATTTAGATCGCGCTCAAGATCACATTCTCGGCGAGCGAATGGTATATGCTGGTACCATAGAAAATTTGGCGACAAATAAACAAGATGAACGTTTCCCTGTCAATACAATCAAAAAAAGACCAAGCGTAAGCGCCATAAGCTCCGTAAGCGCCACCACCTCGCCAGACCGCCGCGACTGCAGACTCAATGTTAGTGCTTATTTTTGCATCACCACCAATCACATAGTCAGCGTTGTGAGCCTACTGCTAACCCCAAGGTTATGGTTTTTACGTGTTTTCCACGGGCCGCAGCCTTGAGTGTCTCCTATTTCCAGCTGCCATTTGCATTTTTGATATGCAGGACGTACGTGCAGAATTAAAAGCGTTTCAGGCTAGTGTATTATCCATGCTAGAAAATTGGTTCGAAAGACAGGACAGTAAGTTTAAAAAAAATATTGTTGATTTTAATTACATTAAGGCTTCTATGAAATTTATTAACTAAAAATAAAAATAGAAATAGAAAAATAGAAGACGTCACAAAACGTGTGACGGAAATAGATGAGAAAACTATTTTGTCTCAGAGAAATTCAATTCGACTTGCGGAATTAGAGGCCAAATTAAACGCGATGGAGCAGCAGTCTCGTCAGTACAATATAGAGATTTGTAACCTACCAGAGAAACGAGGTGAAAATCTCCCAGCTATACTAGAAAATCTAGCAGCCCCTCTCAAGGAGCCCATAAATAAACAAGATATTATTTCTATTCACCGCATTCCGCAAGCTAGTCCTAAGAGCACACACTCCAAAAATGTGGTTGTAAAGTTGTCCAACTGCTTACTGAGAGATTACACTGAGACTTCACAAAGGAATCACTTCTGACCAGCTTAGCGTATTTGGCACTCCACAAAAAATCTACATAAACGAACATCTTACATTGAAAAAAAGAACTTATTTCGACAAACTCTGGACGCAGCAAAACAACACGGATTTCGCTTCGTATGGGTCAAGCATGGCACTATTCTTGTCAGAGACAATGAATCGTCACCTGTTTCAATACGATCCGAAAACGACTTGTCAAAAATCAAGACCCAAGTTAAGTGTTAATTTCAAGTTAAGTAATAGTTTCAAAATACGCTTCGTCACGATAATAAGATTTGGTAAGATTTTCTGTGTTGTCACAAATCGTAAAATGATGTTTAAATTTTCTGTTAGCTATGTTTATTTTGCAAAACGATGTCTCTGGCATACATATTACTCTATGTGTTTACGTATAACTTTGTTTTTAACCAATTTTTTGCAGTCTACCCTTCAATATTTATTATTTTACAATAACAATCTAAACGATGGAATAATATTAATCCCATGTTTTCAATATCAACTTTTTTATTTACAATATATACTAGACTCTTTTTTTAATATATTAATGATATACTTAAACATTGATCTTTTTGGTGATTTTTCTCACATGAGTGTTGAAAGGCTATTTTTAAATTCAAATGTAATTAGGTATCATCTTTTTCTACTCAGTAACAATTTTGACATTCTGTCGCGTAGCCATGAATGATAAAATATCGATTTATTATCAAAACTGCAGGAGACTGAGGACCAAATTAAATACTTTGAGTTCACAAATATTTTAGCGGATTCTTACGATGTTATTATACTATCAGAAACATGGTTAACGCCTAGTATCGCAGATTACGAAATAGTCGACTCCCGGTACGTGCTATACAGATGTGACAGGAATCGCGCAACCACCGGTAAACAGGACGGTGGTGGTGTTCTGGTTGCCGTGCGACGCGGCTTGCATTTATGTATTAAGCGTCTAACACTACATTCCTTTTTTCACTACGGCCTTACTGATATTAATGATAAACCTATATCGCCGCTTATCGATTACATACTATTAAAATTAGGCACACGTAATAAGTACCATATAATCTGCGGTCTGTATATTGCACCTAATCAAAGTTTAAAGACTTATTTTCATTTAGTTGATAAATATGAATTGGTTGTTACAGTAATCATGACATGATCCATGCCAGAGCGAGCTACATAAGTCAAGGTCGTGTCTTTGCAAGATATTAGCTAAAAGTCTGTGGTTAAGAGAAAATTCTCCAACTCGTAAGAAAACTACGTTATTATTATCCAAGAAATATAAACTACTATTTATATTTCATATCCAAGAAATAAAAACTACTTTAATAGTATGTAAAAAAAATATCTTCACGCAATTCCCAATACAGTACAAACAGAGGTATAGTCTAGACATTTAAGTCCCTTCGACCCACCTTCCACCGAACATATTTTTTGGACAACGTGACAGGTGGTGAGTCCGTCGCCGTCTTTATGTCCAAGCCAACGATATAATTTGTACACAGGTTTTTTTTTAGAAAAACCCATTGGTACGGCCACTTGAGGATCGAACTCGGGTCTCTTGACTCGAAATTCCAACCACCCAACCACTCGGCTAACATGACGTTAATAGTACGTATGATAACAATAACGTAGTCGATTATGTTGTAACATGGCAAACCTCCGTGGTGCAGCGCCTGGCCGCTTGGACAGCGTTCCAAAGTGGCGATTCGGTTTTGTTTATTTTCGTTGGAGGCATACTACAAATCTAGTTGGTCTCGGAGCGAGCTGAATTATAACTTGAATAAAATATTATCTTTTAATTGTCTAAATTGACCAAATGATTATATATATTATTGTAAAGGGAGGTGTAAATAGTATTTCTACGTTTACAAATCAATAAACTGCATTTAACTTATATGTTTGGTTAGGGGAAACGAAATAATTGTTGTATTTGGTGATTTGAATGGATGGGTTGGAACCGCTCGGCCAGGGTACAAGTCGGTGCTTAGAATGTTTGGTGATAAAAGGGTTAACGATGCTGGCAAGCTTATAATGGCTGTATGCAAGGAAAAGGGTCCTCTTGTGACAAACACTATGTTTAGTCACAAGAAAATCCATATGTATACTAGAAAAAGAGAGAATGAACGATTTATTCCTGGTGGATGACCGATTGCGAAAACAGGTGCTGGATACGCGATTGTTCAGAGGCGCTGACCAGGAAACGAATCTCTATCTAGTGATAACTAGATTTAGGGGTCTGTTCGCGGGTTGGCGCCACCGGACGGCGATACCAGAACCATAGTCGGTCGGTAGTATGCGAAGCTGGAAGCTTCAGGAAGCGGACACTAGGGATAAATATCAAGCACAGGTAGCCGAAATGCTTGACATCATCGATGTCAGGTAAGAATGTGTGGACGAAATATGGCAGAACCTTAGGGATGGAATGGTTTGTGCAGCCGAAGACGTGTGCGGATCTGTGAAAAGAGGTATTAGAAAAAAGGGTGATGCATGGTGGAATGCCGAAGTGAAAGAAGCAGTTAATAAGAAGAAGAAAGCATGGTTAGAGTACTTGGCCTCTAGTAATGATAAGGATATGAGAGAGAAGAGGAAAGAAAGATATAATAGAGGAAAGAAAGATATAATAGAGATATAAGCTCCAGAAAGTTCACACGGAAGCATTGATTGAGGAAGTGCGTGAAAGGAGTAGAATAGTAGAAGCGGATGAAAGGTTGTCGCCCAACTTCAAGGAGAACTCCAAACTCTTCTGGAAAGAGGTTGGAAGGACCCGGAGTGGTGCGACAGCCTTAAGAATGAACAAAGTGCTTTCGAGAACCAATGACGTCCTCTCAGAAAAATCGGACGTCATGCAGCGATGGAGTGAATTTTATAGAGAGATGTATGCGTGTGATGATCTTAGTGAGGGATCCGGGTTGACGCCGTGACTGGAACTGCAGACTCGGACATCGAGATGACACTGAGGTCATCAGTATGAAAAAGATTGAATGTGCGATTCGAAGTTTGAAATGTGGTAAGGCTGCGGGACTAGACAGTTTTACTGCTGAAATGGTCAAGTATGGTGGGCTCGCGTCTGGGACAGCTTTAATCTGCTGAACTATTTTTGCTGGCGGACGGGGGCTTCGCGGATGATTGGCGATCCGCGGTCATTGTGCCTTTATATAAAGGTAAAGTTTCACATTATGACTACGTGTGCTATCGGGCGATCAGCTTGACCAGTTTAGCAAGTAAAGTTTACTCGAAGGTTTTGACACGTAGGATGCAAGAGAAATCGGAAAGATTTCTATGAGAGGCACAATGCGGATTTAGACCTGGAAGAGGGTGCACGGATCAAATGTTTTCTCTCCGCATGATCACGAAGAAGATTCTGGCTGCTAGCCACAAGATTTTCTGTGCTTTTGTGGATCTTGAGAAAGCATTTGATAAGGTTGTAAGGAAGAAAATGTGGGATCTGTTGCCGTGGTATGGTGTGGATGGTCGATTCCTAAGGGCTGTACAGTCACTTTATTGTGACTGTAAAGCCTGTGTGCGGGTAGGGCATGACCTGTCACCCATGTTTAGCGTCCGATCGGGCGTAAAACAGGGGTGTGTCATGTCTTCCCGGCTGTTCATACTGTATCTCGACAGCTGTTTACAGAAGCTGAAAGGTAGTTGTTTGGGTGTGAAATTGAGTGATATTAAAGTAAATTGTCTGCTGTATGCTGATAATGCAGTGCTTATTGCACCATCAGAGGCAGAACTACAGACACTTGTATAAAAGAAGAATGTGAAATTAAAGGTCTCCGTTTGAATGCTAATAAAACTAAGGTTCTGGTGTTTGAAAGAGACGAAGAATGAAGTGTGAAATATGGGTAAATCTGGAATGTCTGGAACAGGTGGATGAAATTGTATACTTGGGGAATGCGTTTAGCGGCCTTACCATGGCCGACCGAAAGCGAAACGAAGAGGTTCGCAATATGGTAGGTTGGAAAGATGACTTTGTCACAAAAATTGTTAAGGGCGTGCTTCGATAGTTTGGGCACGTTGAGCGAATGAGTGAAGACCGAATGGAGAAGAAAATATATTGCGCGAAAGTTAACATTAAAAGGGGTCAAGGTAGACCGAGACAAACTTTCGAAGACCATGTGAGCAAATTGCTTGAAGAGGGGAGGGTCAAGAGTACTCGGATACCTCGAAGTGCATGTATGAAGAAGATGATGAATCTGAAAGAAGCGAAAGAGGTATGTAGGGATCGTGACACTTGGCGATCTGTTCTCTCTGGCTACCCCGTCAGGGATTGTGCGTCAAGATAAGTAGTAAGTAGTAGTAGTAGTAGTAGTAGTAGTAACTTATATGTAAGGGCTGCAAATTAAGCAGGTACGTGTTGTAAGTTCGTTGTAAATACTACTAAAGTTTGCGTGTTATATAAATTGTAGTTTAATTTTATTCACTCAATCCAAGTCTCAATCGTTAAGTGTCACTGGTCTTATCTTGTCTAAATGGATGGAGTGACGATGTACAGTACATTAAGAAGACACCTCTTACAGCCCTACCCTTGAGGTTTAACCTGAGCGCTCACGACTGCGCCCTACATTGTGTGTTGCTGGTAGCTGTGAACTGATCTGAACTTGGTGGCGTAGAATGCAGATAAAATACCACTTGAAGCCTAGTAATTGACCTCTTCGAGCTTCGAGGGATCGTCGAACGTTTACTCTCTATACAGGCCAGTGACTATAGATTTTGATCTTGCCGCGCTGATTTATTTTGACCGGCTAGCTGTAATGTGTAACATATTAATATAGAACATCGAAAAATCCACGAAGGATGTTATGTTTGATAGATCATGCATCCCTTATTCCAGCACTGTGAAAAACCTAGGTCTCTACATGGACTCAACCCTCATTTGGTCCACTTACATTCAAACAATAAGTGCTTCAGTTATTGCTAAGTTGAGTGCCCTAAATCGCCTTAGAAACTTCCTTCCGGTCAAGGTAAAGATAACTCTGGTGCAGTCTCTTATTTTGCCCATTATTGATTATGCTGATGTTTGTTGTACTGATCTTAATGAAAACCTTCTAGACAAGCTGGATTGTCTCGTAAATACCTGTGTCCGATTCATCTTCTGTCTTCGCAAGTTTGACCTTTAGATTTCAGCTAAATTGGCTTCCCATTCGCCAACGAAGGCAAGTCAGGACACTTCTCAAACTTTTTTTTATTTTATTTGACAATCGTTGTCCAGACTATTTGAAAAGCAAGTTTCAATTTCTATCTGATACGCATAAAAGACCTCTACGTTCTTCGGAGACTCTTACGCTCTCCATTCCACTTCACCGCTCCGGTTTCACTTTATCCTCGTTTGCTGTAGGAGCTGCGCGACTTTGGAATGCACTACCTGAAACTTTGAGACAACGCTCCAACAATATATATATATATATATATATATATATATATATATATATATATATATATATATATATATATATATATATATATATATATATATATATATATGTGGTGTACACCTTTTATTATTAAAATACTTTTTATTTGTTATATTTTATATTTATCTATAAATTACTATAACTATTTATCTATCTCTTATATCTTAATATATTACATCAATCTTTTATATGTATTTATAATATCTATACTACTTTTATTACTTCATAAGCAATAGTATTTATGTTTCACTAGATAATTATTTCGTAATGTGGTAAACAAATCAGCTGTGTCGCGCCGCGCACTCGACCCAACGTTTTTTATATACGGAAAGAACCGGTCGGGCGCGCGGCCACAGGTAGCCGGCCCGAGCTCGCATGGGAAGGATCCTCACTACCTATTATCTCTGCTGTATAAAGTATTTAACTGATTTAGATATGGCGTCTGTGGTTTCAAACGATACTAGATGTAGGATCATGATCGATGATCTTCAAGTTGTCCCGAATAAATCAAGACCAAATTACATGAGCCTCAAATCTCATCGCCGAGAGATAAAAAAAGAAGTAGTTGCTTTCCAGGCAGTTTATGGAGCATACGTAATGTGCAGACCGGTCGCTACAAAAAGGAGCTTCCGAGTGGGTGTCTAAGAGGTACTCATCATTCTTGGCTTCTATACAGTATACGCCTGAGACTAATGTATCACTGCCCATCCAAGAAGGCGGAACACACGTCAACGAGACCGTCGTTGAAAGGGCATTCTTAAGAAAGATTATCTACTCTCTCACCAAAATAAGTACAGAGGACATTGTTGTGTCGGCGATCAAAACCCATGTCAGATTCTTAACCTCGTTATCTGACATGACAACATATTCCTTAATCAACCAACTGGTGACCCCGATAAGAACACCAAAATGAGTGATAGTGATAGCGGGGCATCCGCGACAACAGTTGGAACGCCGAGTAAAAGCGCCCACGTAACCGTGCGGCGAACGCAACGAGCACGCGTTCCGACAGATGACGAAGGCGACAAAATGGACGCCCGGATGACAAATTTAAAAGTGCCTCCGTTCTCAACCGACGATCCTGAAATTTGGTTTGCGCTCCTAGAAGGTCAGTTCGACAACTTTAACATAACCGACGACCACGCTAAATTCACGAATGTTGTAATTAACTTGGATATCCTGCATGCAAAATCAGTGAAGGACATTATTGTTAACCCGCCGGCAGTAAATCGATATTTTAAAATTAAGACCGAACTTATAAGGCGACTTTCTGCTTCGCATGAAAAGAAGGTGAAGCAACTTCTGACGCACGAAGAGCTGGGAGATCGAAAACCTTCTCAGTTTCTACGGCATCTACTTGATCTAGCTGGACCATCGGTTCCCGAGGAATTTGTTAGATCTATTTGGAGCAGTCGACTTCCAAATAATATACAGACAGTGCTAGCATCACAGCCTACGCACTCCCTAGAGCAACTAGCAGACTTATCCGATCGTATACAGGAGTTGACCTCACCAGCCAACGTCGCTGCTGCCTTTCCAGTAGAGTACACAGAGATGACGAAATTGCAGAACTGAAGAGGATGGTGCAGCACCTAACCCTGAAGCTGGAGGAACGTACCCGTGCTGCCTGCTGCTCCACTGAGCGTTCAAGGTCACGTGTTCGGCGGTGCTCAACTTCACGGCAGAGGATCCGCTCTAACTCCAACTACCGCAAGTACCCTTTATGCTGGTATCATGCAAAATTTGGTGCAAAAGCTCATAAATGCATAAAGCCCTGCGACTTCAACAAGGCGGGAAACTCCATAGGCAGTCGGTAGTGGCGACAAACGATTGCCTATCACGCAAAGGTCGCCTGTTCGTTACCGACCGTAGTTCCAACATGCAGTTCCTGGTAGATACTGGCAGTGACCTGTGCGTTTATCCTCGTTCTGCGTTTCGGGAACGACGAGCCAAGACGAACTTCGAACTCAATGCTGCCAATGGTTCGGTTATTGACACATTTGGATTTATAGAGCTTAAATTAGATTTGGGGCTTAGACGCAATTTTGTTTGGCGATTTGTAGTAGCTAATGTGACTAAACCTATAATAGGAGTTGATTTTCTTAGCTTTTATAATTTAATTGTAGATTGCCGCAATCAACGCCTAATTGATAATACTACAACTTTAATATCAAATGCTGTTTTTGCCAATAATGATATTTGTTCTGTAAAGGTTGCAACAGGCGATTCGCGATATCACGAAATTTTAAATAAGTTTCCTGAAATTACTCGACCTTCAGGTACACCGGTGTCCCCTAGGCACAATACGGTACACCATATAAGGACCACACCTGGCCCTCCTATCTCATGTACCCTCGAAGACTGGCACCGGATAAACTCAAAATTGCTAAAATGAATTTGAGCTTATGATCGCTAACGGTATAGCGCGTCCTTCAGAAAGCCCCTGGGCTTCACCCTTACACCTGGCGCCTAAGAAGGACAACAGCTGGCGGCCATGTGGCGATTACCGAATGCTTAACTCACGGACTATACCAGACCGTTATCCTGTTAGGCACATCCATGACCTCTCCCATTCCATTTCTGGTTGTACAGTCTTCCACAATCGATTTGACGAAGGCATACAACCAAATCCCTGTGTTTGAGGATGACATCCCTAAAACCGCCATCACTACACCCTTTGGCCTGTATGAATTTCCTTCATGAATTTTGGATTAAAAAATGCGAGCCAAACGTTCCAAAGGTTTGTTGACGAGATGACCAGAGGTCTCGACTTTTGCTTCTGCTACTTGTATGACTTCCTTGTCTTTTCCAGAAACGAAGCAGAGCACATTAAACACCTCCATCAGCTATTCAGTCGCATGAATGAATACGGCGTCTTAGTCAATACCTCCAAGTGTGTCTTCGGTGCATCGGAGGTAACATTTTTAGGTCACCGAATATCTGCATCCGGCACCAAACCTTTGGAATCGAAGGTCAAGGCCATAATGGATTTCCCAGTTCCTAAAACTATCCGGCATCTCCGACGGTTCTTGGGTATGCTCAATTTTTATAGAAGGTTCGTACCTCGGTTTGCTTCAGTCCAAGCGCCCCTAAATGCTTTACTGGCTGGCAGCACGAAAGGCTCTCAACCAGTTGTTATTTCTGGCGATACTTTGTTGGCTTTCAGCAAGTGTAAAGAAAGTCTTGCCAATGCTGCACTACTGGCACACCCAGATTGTCAGGCCAAACTTGCTCTGGTAACAGATGCATCTGACCTCGCAATGGGTGCAGTTTTGCAGCAACTAAAACAAAGTGCTTGGGAACCTTTAGCGTTCTTTTCACGGAAGCTGAGTCCCTCCCAGCAAAAGTACTCACCATACGACCGTGAGCTCTTAGCTATCTACGAAAGCATAAAATACTTTCGTCACATGCTGGAGGCTAGACATTTCGTGGTGTTTACTGACCACAAGCCGCTCAGTTATGCCTTCAGTGAAAGGAAAGCTAACTGTTCGCCTAGGCAGTACCGCCACCTTGACTTCATCTCGCAGTTCACGACGGATATCCGACACATCTCCGGAAAAGATAACGTTGTCGCCGATCCTCTGTCTCGTGTCGATGAGCTGCAGATGCCTGTCGATTTAAATATACTGGCAGAATCTCAAGCATCTGACACCGAACTTATTCAACTGATTAATGGAGAATCGTCACTCCGGTTTAAAAGTTGAAAGTTCCGAATTGTCAGACAGAACTTTATTGTGATGTCAGCACCTCTTGTCCCAGACCATTCGTGACACAACCCTTGAGGAGACAAATCTTTGACAGTCTCCATAGTCTCAGTCACCCAGGCTCCAACGCGACTGCAAAACTAGTCGCCGATCGATTTGTTTGGCCCGGTGTGCGCAGAGACTGTCGAGAGTGGTCTCGTCAATGTTTAGCATGTCAACGCGCGAAGGTACATCGACATGTGTCATCTCCAGTAGGCACCTTCGATCTTCCTCGTGCCCGATTTGCCTTCATTCACGTGGACATTATTGGCCCTTTACCAATTTCACAAGGCTTTCGCTATTGCTTTACAGCGGTGGATCGTTTCACTCGCTGGCCTGAAGTAACGCCGATGGTGGATATGACTGCCGAAACAGTTGGGAAGGCACTAATATCCTGGATATCCAGATTTGGATGTCCAATGGATATTGTCACTGATCGCGGTGGACAGTTTGAATCGTCACTTTTCCAATATCTTGGAAAAGGATCGGATTCAAACATCGCAGGACAACCGCGTATCACCCAGTTTATAACGGGCTAGTGGAACGATTCCACCGCCAATTGAAAGCTGCCATAATGTGCCACGCTGATTGCAACTGGGTAGACACATTACCTTTGGTGCTGTTAGGAATTAGGAGTGCATTTAAAGAAGACCTCCAATCGTCTTCTGCCGAGTTGGTGTATGGCGAGCCATTGCGGTTGCCTGGTGAATTTTCCAGACAACAAGTGCTCACTCCACCGACATTTCGGACTTCACCACTCGTCTTCACCAATTCGCATCAAAGCTACAACCAGCACCAGCAGCACATCACAACAAAAACAAAATCTTTGTTTACAAAGAATTGACTTCTTCCAGTCACGTCTTTTAAGGGACGATACATTACGTGGGGCATTACAGCCACCCTACACAGGTCCCTACGAAGTTTTGGAGCGAGGGGAAAAGACCTTCAAAATACAGGTCAAAGGGAAAAGTGTTACAGTATCAATAGACCGCCTCAAACCGGCCTATATATTGTTCAACACATCTCCCGGTCACCCTCCCAACACCAATCCCACATCCCATCCTAGTTATTTACCTCATCCTGTTCCCATAGGGCAGAATACCCCAGCTCAGGATGACGCCAGAATAACACGGTCAGGACGCCGAGTCCGATTTCCCGATTATTATCGCCCGTTGTGACGGTCTCCGGGGGGGAGTGATGTGGTGTACACCTTTTATTATTAAAATACTTTTTATTTGTTATATTTTATATTTATCTATAAATTACTATAACTATTTATCTATCTCTTATATCTTAATATATTACATCAATCTTTTATATGTATTTATAATATCTATACTACTTTTATTACTTCATAAGCAATAGTATTTATGTTTCACTAGATAATTATTTCGTAATGTGGTAAACAAATCAGCTGTGTCGCGCCGCGCACTCGACCCAACGTTTTTTATATACGGAAAGAACCGGTCGGGCGCGCGGCCACAGGTAGCCGGCCCGAGCCAGGTGATTAGTCGCTCTCGGTACCAGATATGCGCAATAACGTTTCTATCGCTTGTTGCTTCCGCGCTGCGCTTACGCTTTTCGTTGTTTAGAAATTTCTATGTGCTTTTACTTTTTGTCTCACGCTGTCGCTGTATTTTATATTTTGCTTCACTCTTGTACTATCGTATATCTTTCACTCCTTCTGACTTTCATTGTATTGTGTTCTGTGTGTATATAATAAATAGTGTTCGGTGTAACAAGACTTTTGACTCTTATCTACCAAACACCCTTCACGCATTCACTAAATATATATATATATATATATATATATATATATATATATATATATATATATATATATATATATATATATATATATATATATATATATATATATATATGTATATATATATATATATATATATATATATATATATATATATATATATATATATATATGTCGCAGAACCATGATAAGGCAACAATTTTGGTTTCAACGCCATCTATTAAAAGTCTTCGGAAACGTGCAAGGAGTGCGCTTGAGTGGGGTCGATACAGGAATTGACAGAGCGGATTTGACTTCTGATATAAAGTGTCTTTAAAATATTCTCCAGGCTTCACTTTCGAAACGGACGGCAGTGTGAACGGTTATCTTCCTGTTATTGCTTTGACTTACTGCGTTTCCACCCATTTAGATCAGTTTTCTAATATGGCTCAAGACGGATTTAACAACGAGTTGCCTCATGTGACCTACTCTACCCTACGCCGACATCAGAAGCGGGATGCAACTCAATCAGCCCACATGGCGTGAGAGATCAAGATAACCAGAACTGCAACTTATTGGCGATTACACAATCAATGCGGGACACCTTCTGCGAGTACGGATTTTCGTCTACCCTCTAAGGAAGCAAGCTACGGTACGGTGGTTGTTCTTTTGAAAGAAAAAGAGTGGATATCTACATCGTGTACGCGCCTGCTGGATCCGTCCATCACTCTGGTGAGCAGTTTCATTTTTATTACGATTCTAGAGCTGAATGTTCGCTTGTTAGAGAAACTATTTCTTGTAAATTTAATGGTAAACGACTTTAAGAAACTGTGACTCTAACAGAATAAAAACGAAACCAAAAAAAAGCTTGATCTTAAGTGTAGAGGTTCTTTTAAAGTTATGAAGGTACTAGACGATGACCGACACACACTACAGGCACTAAACTTAAGGCGTTATAAGGTTCATAAAGTTAAATAAATAAATAAATAAGGATTGTCCTCGATGCCAGTCTGCATTCTAGGCACTTTTACTATTTCTTTCCTTTATTAGTGTGAAGGTAGTTCTTTTTTTTACCCGATTGTTTTGCCATATTAGAGATAGTATAGGACAAAGCATGTCTACTTCATCGTAAAATTCGAATCAATGAAAATTGTAAAGTATTCATTTAGTTATGAGAAGTCGTCAATACAGTCTAGACGACAAGTTGAAAATGGTACAAAATAGAGATACTGCTCTTAAAATTATGTGCGATAACTCATTGAATCCGGATTAACGCCTAGAAAGTGTATTAGCACATAAAGAATTGCAAAGTTATAAACAATTCAAGATGGAAAAAATGGCATTTCGTTTTTTGCCAATATTTCATAAACTATTAATATTTAAGTAATTTCAAAAAGATTTTGAAAGAGGAGTAAATTTCCAATATAAAACTCAAAACTCCCGGAACTTTATCTCTATTATTTATGATTTTAATTTAACGCTGAAAATAGGTTTGCGCGCGACATTTTTAGGTTGCACGCGTGGCATTAAAAGCGAGTACGGCACATTAATTAATTTATTAAAAAAAATATTCCTTGAATATTTTTTTTAATTTGAAAAAAAAAACAGGTGTGTTCTGAACACTATAAATAATTTATTCCCATTGGAAATTTTACTTAAAGTAAATTTTTCAACAAGTTAAACAATTGTTAACTAACAAAATTTTCTCGAACTACCGTCTTAAATGTAAGTGAAAAAAAAAATTTTTTAAATAATGGTCGTAAAAAGTTTTCGCTTCCTAGAGCCTTCTTTACATACATATTTAACAAGATCGCGCCATAAATGTTAAAAAAATATTTATACTTTGTTTATAATTTTCCCGCCATACATCAGAGGAGTCACTGACAAGATTGGCTGTATCTTTAAACGAGCTTCCATAAAGACATTTTACAAGCCTCCGAGAAAGATTGGCGAGTTTTTACCATCTGTTAAGTATAATATCCCTCTGGAAGATGCAGCAGTGTACAAGCTTGTCTGTGAATGTGGTCTCTCTTACATAGGATAAACAAAAAGATCAATAAAAACTCGCGTTATATCAATTTCATTTCAATTTCAATAGAGAAGATGGTTGGGCGCTACCAACTACTTGGGACCCAGTCATTAATAAAATTAAGTCTAAGACCAAGCATACCACTGCAAGACCTCAAGATACAGCGAGCATATTCTGCGTAAATCGGATCCAAAATTAATAATTAAAGTTGACGATAGCCGAAAGTACCAATGACAGCGGGACGTTCAAGACCTCAATCCTATCCTCAATATTATTTATAATCGTTTTTTTATGTTTATTTTTTTTTAAATACAGTTATTATTTATCTTGTAATATTCATCATTTATTTCGAGTTCTGTACTTAACAATGAACAGCTGCTTCTTTTAGAAGCCATTTTTTCTGTCCGACCTTTGAATCTTGTCCCTGCTTTCTTTGCTGACGTGGCTTATACTCTAAACCTGCTTCAGTTGAAAACGTGACTCATAGTAAATTTTAGTTACCAAAAATAGTTCAATTTATAAGCCTCGTGGTGTATTAATTTTTTTTATTTAGTATTGATGTGATTGCATAAAGTTTTGTTGAAATTAATTTTTTTATTCCATTAAAAAGACATTGAATCGAAGTAAAATCGATTTTCATAAAATATTATTAACCGAAGTTCCACGTATTTAATTTATTCTGAAGGATTGTTTGATATTTTTCTCTTAACGGTTTAATATTTTATAACAATGGAACTCAGTGAAATGTTTTCTTTGTGAAAAAAACTCATTAGTTCTTCTCACGAGTGGACGTTCGTTAAAGAATGTGGAATACGTACAATATGTGAATATAGTAAAAATATTGAATATAATAATATTGAATAATAAAACATGAACAATGAAATATTATAATATTGAATTCTAGCGGCTATGATTGACAACAAAGATTTACATCATGAGTTAGCTCCATTCCCTATGAGTATGTTTAATGATAAAAGGTTGATGAGAGAAAGCAATAAATCCGAGTTATACAAAGCATTACAGTCTACAACCTTCGTTCAACCGGATCCTTCTGAATATGAGTTCATTGTTGATGGAGGATTTCTTTTACATAAAGTGGGTTGGCGTAAAAATATTACATTTCAACAAATTTTTAAAGATTATACATATTATATCTATCTGAACATTACTCACGTAATACCACAATAGTTTTTGATGGATACGACACAGAAAATTTTGGTGTTAATCATATGAACACTGCGGATGAGCACGTAACAAAACTTCTCAAGAACTTTTGTTACGTACTCGTATAAATTTACCGAGAGCATGATCATTTCGAGTTTTTCTCGGAATGATCATCCGGAGGTTTTCTTATTAAACATAAAAAACAAAGCTAGATTTGTTATGTATTTGATAACTTACTTAAAAAAGAAGCAAATCTGAAGATTAGTCAAGCTTTAGAAAATGCAGATACATTAATATTCCGTACAGCATTAAATGTAGCTGAACAATCTCAAAAGAAAGGCATTGTTGTAGGCACTGACGTCGATTTAGCAACTTTAATAATCGATTTAATACCAAACGACAAACCATATCGCAATGTAGAAGCCAAATATTCTATGCAAACCTGATGTTATTTATGAAGATGAAAAAAATAACAAATTGAAGAATATATTACTGTTTGTTCATGGATTCACTGGTTGCGATACAGTCAGCTCCTTCTTCTATAAAGGAAAACAAAGCTTGTTAAATTTAATTAAAAAAGAATCAACTGTAAGGCAAGAAGTTCAAAAATTCACATTAAAGAAGCTGGAGAACGAATAATGTTAAAATTATTTGGATCTGATCCCAATTCTATAAATCAATGTAGAATTAACAATGTAGAAAAAACGAAATGCCATGTTTTTCATCTTTCATTGTTTATAACTTTTGCAATTTTTTATGTCCTAATACACGCTTTTGGCACATTTTTCTAGGCGGCAGCGTCATTCCGGATCCAATGAGCTATCGCACATAATTTTAAAAGCAGTTTCTCTATTTTGTACCATTTTCAACTTGTCGACTAGACTAATAACTCGCCGACAACCTTTGTTTGCAATATTCGTGATACGTTCCACAAATATGGGCGCCATGTGTAAATGAACAATTATTATTATATTGTTGGTCTCTCAGAGTTTCGGTTGCGTAATGGAAGTAATTTAACTGGAACTCTGAGAACTAAATGCAAACGAAATCCAACCATGGTTACGACTAAACTCCGGAAAGGTGGTAGCATCTTCAGGTATAATCGCCAAGGTGTTTGTGTTTGCAAGTGGCGTAATCGTGATGTCTTGATTATCAGCACCAAACATTCACCGCCGAGTTGATGCCGATCACGAACCGAAAAAGCTAACAGATGTTAAAGCCGCAAATGGTCATAAAATATAATAACTACATGAGCAAGACCAAATGTTGGCTTACTACACTTGCGAACACAAAACCGTGCTTTGGTATAAAAAAGTAGGCATGGCATACACATCTTCTACATGGTGATGTTGAATTAGAAAAATTGGATTGTATGAATTCAGGGAAAATATTGTAACCAACTTGCTACCACCTCCTCCTCATCCTCCTCCTGCTGCTCAAAATGGAAGTGAAAAGGCCAATGGACTAAGTTTAAATTGTAATTAAATTTAAGTTCAGAAACATATAAAAAAATTATTTGCTTTACCGTAATTTATATCGTATATTTTTTTTGTCTTCACCCTATTTCTCATACCGAGGTAGACAGAGATTATGTTTTGGTGACTAGACCATGAAGTCTTTTAGACCCACTTTTCACTTAAGCCAAATAACTAATACTAACTAATTAAAACTCGCTATCAAGTTGACCATGCCATTGAAACATTGCTTAAATCAGTCAAAAGTCATGCGGAGATTTAGGCCGACATTCTATCTTACGATCGCCAGTACGTTAATTCCAAAGCCAGAACACCAATAACTACCGGATGATATTACAATCATTACATTATTGTGGGTGATTTTAACATGGATCTAAAAAAAATCTTCAACAGCCGCAACTGAGTACTTTAGAATCGTTCAAAATTATAATTACATAATTCATATAAATGACCTACAAGGCAACGGGCATGTAAAGATCAAATAATAAGTAATATACCCGATGCTAAAGCCGAGGAAGAAGAGTTGATCCCGGGATGGAGAAATTTAACATGATAATACTCAGTGCAAGTGGTAAATTTGAACTACGTGATCACCTTTAGGCAAGATCAGTGGATATTTAATATTGAAAAGCTGACTTTAGCGTTTTCTTGTTTGCCTTCAACCCTAACGAGGCCGTCTTCTGCAATAAAACGTGAAAGGAGTTTAAAAGCTCATGATGCTGTTTCAAACTTTCAATTTTAAAAAGAATAGTTAATTTTTGGACCTAAGCGTATTATCGCAAGTTCAGTTATATTCCTACTATGACCATTAAAAGTAACGTAATCAAACGTTGCAAAAATTTTATCTGGCGGATCCCTCATGTTTTTCGTAAGGTCTAAGCGGTTTCTAATCTCTAAAATAGTTCTAATTAAGTCGCATACGTGTATTTCTTGTATTGACGAAACACTTAAGCGATTCTGGTAATATAGGAGGTGAGACATATAATACCTAACATAGAAATACCTAACAAAATTTATTGTGAAAATCATTTTAACAAAATACACTCACGCAGTCATGAAGGGCCATTTGTAGCGCTTGCATTTCAAATTGGGTGACCACGAGTCAGGGGCTACTAAAGAGCTAGTTTTGAATATTTAGGCTTCATTCGCACGTTTTATTGGGCCAGATACAGCCATCCGAGTTCTCGACTGCAGAACCAAATATCTATATCTGTACATTATAGTGTTAAAAGGGACTGACAAAATACGATGCGTTTTTGATGCATTAATGAAGGGTACATTAGGGAACTCAATGGCATTTTGTTGGCTGGCCCGAAAGATATTGACATAATAAGTCATTTTTGATGCTGTGACATTATGTTTTCAGCCGATATCAGTCATATGTACCGTCAGATACTGGTACATCCGGTAATCAAAAATCGAACCGACCGATATCAATATCGACCTATAATCGAAATAATCAATTAATACTCTGACCTGATAATAAAGGACACGTTACAGTTTCTACTTAATACCTTACTAATATACTTAATACCGTGATCTATGGCATCACTTTTGCCATGAGGTGCTTACATGAACTTGCTTATCAAGCACAAAATACTCATCTTCTTTCTTCTAAAGTCTACCGGAGTCGATACACCTCCCAAGAGGTGTAGTATACTAGAGGAACGAGGATAAGCAACAAGCCCCGACGTGAAGAGCGTAACATGCCTATATAGACTTACAAATCTTGAGGCCACGTCTCGATACTCGCTACCCTTAATCCCCTTCTGGGTACTTTTACACCCCTAGATACAGAAGACCCTATTTGCTCTTGCCACCTTATAATTTTAATTAAAAAAAGTCACGATAGCCGAGTGGTTAGGTGGTCGGAATTAGAAGTCGAGAGACCCGAGTTCGATCCCCCAGGTGGCAGGCTCGTACCAATCGGTTTTTCAAAAACTTATGTACGAATATCGTTGGCTTGGACATAAAGACGGCGACGGGCTCACCACCTGTCACGTTGTCCCGAAAATATCAGCCATCCCATTATCGCATTATAATCTTACGCATCAAGTAACTAATACGCTGAAGCATATTATTTTGCACTGTAGCCATATACATCGCATTACTTCGCTTTAATGCAAAACCGGGCGCATAACCGGTTTCACTTTGTGTCACTCGATTGTCAATGTGCCTTTTTTAGTAATTTTTGTTAATTTATTTACTTTTGTGTAAATTGCATTGCTGAAAATGATTGAATTTAATAAAGAACGACTTAGAGACACTGTAACATTAAAGCTAAGTTTACTCAGTTTTATAATTATTTAAATATCATAAAAAAGTTGTGTCATTGAGTGACCTTCAAGGTAATGAATTTGAATATCGGTTATGCAAAAACACCCTTAAACAGTGATTTCGACACATTACAGACAGAGTTCGAGTCGTTATCAGAAGATACTTCTCACTGGTGGCTACGGCGCGGACGCTTCTTGAATCAATGCGTCGTCGACGTTCGCTTTTGCCCGTGTCAACCTCAAGCCACGGGAGCAGAATCGGGATGGATCACGATTTTGTGAGGCTACCCAAAATCAATCTACCCAGCTTTAGCGGTGACTTCCAGCACTGGCTTGAATTTAGAGATACGTCATCACACTGATACATCAATACACCGCGTCTGTTATGGACGACCCACGACAGTCATTGAGATTGTGCGCATCTCTTAATTTAAACAAATCTACGGTTCATGGAATTATTTCAAAAGCACCATTTATCACATTCGCATTTTCACCTCTATAAAATTGTTATTATTCTTGCAATGAAGCCTGATGATCCTGATAAACGAGTCGAATTTCGCAGGACAATGAAAAACTGTTTTAGGAGTTTTAAAAACATCTGGTTCTCTGACTAATAGAATTTTCACATCAACTGTCATGATAGCCGAGTGGTTGGGTGGTCGGAATTTCGAGTCAATAGACCCGAGTTCGATCCCCAGTTGGTAGGCTCGTACCAATGAGTTTTTCAAAAACTTATGTACGAATATCGTTGGCTTGGACATAAAGGCGGCGATGGGCTCACCACCTGTCACGTTGTCCCGAAAATATCTTCGGTGAAAGGTGGGTCGAAGGGACTTAATTGTCTAGACTCGACCTCTGTCTACCCCTGTATTGGGAATTGCGTGAAGATATTTATTTATTTATTTATTATTAACTGTCATGTGAATAGACAAAATTGCAGATACTGAGCTTCCGAGAATCCGTTAGAACTGCATCAGAAGCCCTTGCACTCGCCAAAAGTTGTTGTTTGGACTGACATGTCAAGTCAAAGAGTTATCTGTACTTATTTTTTTGAGGATGACCGAGGTCGAACTCAGACCGTTAATTCTGACCGATATTGCCATATGATCCGGACTTTTTTGGCTACAGGAATGCAAAACCAAAAGAGCTACAACCGCAACACCTTTTTCCAGCAAGATGAAGCCACTTCTCTTGTTACAAATGACTCATTAGCTGGTCTTCACGAAAGGAAAGTCAACCTGGAAGAGTGTTAAGTCGCCGAGGAGACATCAATTGGCCACCGAGGAGCCTTGATTTAACGTCTGCTGATTTCTTCCTATGGGGCTACCTAAAAAGCAGTTAACAATCCATTGCCACCCAACCTGAATGTTTTGTGGCAAGGAATCACTGAAGAAATCAACTCTTTTCCAAAATCGATGCTCCAGCGAGTTATTAAAAGTTTAAGCTCCAGGTTAAATGAGTGTGAACAAATGAAAGGTGCGCATTTGCTAACGGTTGTTTTTCATAAATAAACTTCAAGGATTGCTCTTTAAATTAACATTAAATAAAACGAGATTTAATTGATATTTTGTTTTTAACATCTAAAAATGAAAAACATTCTGAAAATCCCTTTATTATTAGGTTTTAACGAAGTTTCACAATTGAAAGTAATGCAGATCTTATCAGTAATAATATGTTTTAAATTTATTAAATTTTGGGACAAGGTTTTGTGAATTCCAATGCATTGAGTTGGCAAAAAATATTTTGCTTTTATCCATCAATAGTTCAGGACTGGTTTTAGTATGGGACAGTCACAAATATTTCTACAACAATGTTGTAGAGGCAGTAAAAATAGAGGCAGTACTAAATTCCCGTCCTCTTACTCCTCTATCATCCGATCCTTCAGATTTAACTACTCTTACTCCATCACATTTTTAATTGGACGACCACCTCTGACTGTTCCTTATCCGCAGGTAGCTGACATCAACATCGGTCGACTGGAGCGCTATCAAAAAGTAGAGCATATCAAACAACACTTTTAGCAAAGATTGCAAATCGAATATGTTTCGCTGTTACAGCACAAAACCTAATAGCATGTGTCTACAGGGCAGCTGGCTGCAGGAATGGGCAAATACCACTGCTATGGCTGGGTCGTGTTATCAAAAACCTGGGAAGTATTTTAATATTCATGTAATAATCAATAATTATGTCTGTATTTCAAATATTACTTTTACTTTTAGTGCGCTGTACGGCATGCCTACATCTGATCAATGGTCTACACTCTGTGGTCCGTCCTAACTGATTGGAAACGACGCAGCAGAACTTAGCAACTTTAAGTTTATTTAAGATATAATAATTAGTTTATGAATATCGCTCCTACCAACTCTCAACTGGAATTCCTATAATGTCGAAATTGTTCGGACGGTAGGCTTTTTAAAGGTAAAAGAGGTTTAAATATACATATTAGACGTTGTCCCCTCTCATGGCACAATCAGAGATATTAATCAAACCAATTTTCAAAATTTTTCGGAACAAATTCATTGTCACTACCGTAATGTACCAATACTTAGGAGGATTCCTAGAGGTGCGAGGATGCAGCTAGCTAAAGCTTTATCAAATACCATTCAAAATTGTTTTACTTTTAACTAGTTACACTGTAACTAGTTGGCAAAAATTATTTTACTTTGCATATTTTCATTTTCATTTTGACAAAACGGAACGTAAGTCAATTACGTCACAGCTTAAGAACAATTCTTTTCAAAATTTTGATTCACCGATTGATACATCTATAGCTCCAAGACCACACAATTTTGATTTAAAGAAAGTTGTCGAGTCTATAGTTATGGATGGTGATTTAAAAAACGCATCGCGTATTTTATTTTCAGATGATATCCTGGCGCCTCACAATGCGGACACCCTTGAAAGCTTACATCAGAAGCATCCTAAGGCAAATTCCTCCTTACTTCTACCGTCGCCTCCTGATCCTTCTTATCAGCCATTACAAGTTTCAGAAAAAGATACTTTAGAGGCAATTATGTCTTTCTCAAATGGCTCTGCCGGCGGCATTGACGGAATTACGCCTCAACATCTGAAAGATCTTGTAAGCGCGTCCGCCGGTGACGCCGGGCGAATTCTTTTGGGCGACATAACAAAATTAAGTAATTTTATGCTTTCTGGCAATGTAAATCCCAATTTTGTTAAAATCATATATGGAGCAAGGTTATGAGCCTTTAAAAAAAAGATAATGGTATCCGCCCTTTAGCTGTTGGTTCCACTTTTAGACGTTTAACTTCTAAATTAGCATGTAGGAACATAACCTCCGATCTAAAGTCAAAATTTCAGCCTATTCTGTTAGGCTTCGGTAGCAGAGGAGGTTGTGAGGCAGCTGTACATTCAGTGCGTACTTTTTTAACGAATTGTCAAACAGATGTTCTCTTGAAAGTTCAGCAGGGTGATCCACTGGGTCCAGCATTGTTTAGTTTGGGAATTCAACCGTTTATTTCAAAGTTGAAATCCAAACTCAATGTTTGGTACCTGGATGACGGAACCCTAGGAGGAAAGCCAGATGACGTGCAAAATGATTTTCAAAAAATTATTCAAAATTTTAAAAACATTGGCCTTGAATTAAATAATACTAAATGTGAACTTTTCATTCCTGATCGTTTGTCTTCTCATAGACACAGTTTGTTTCAAAATTTTAACAATATATCTCCTGGCATTAAAGTAACTGAGGCGGATTCTCTTTACCTCCTTGGAGCGCCGTTATTTATAGAGAGTATGAAACCTCTTTTAAAAGTAAAATTTGATCAATTTTTAAAACATGTTACTATTTTAAAATATTGCTTTCTTGTTCCTAAATTTATTTATTTACTCCGCTCGAGTGGCAATGTTCTGATGTTTGATTTTCAGCATGGAAATGTTCTGATTTTTTAAAACAAATTGACCTTAATCTCAAAATAGCTTTGGAAAAAATTCTAAATTTATCTTTAGTCTCATCTAGCTGGACTCAAGCTACTTTACCTGTTAGATTTGGAGGTATCGGTATAAGAGAGGTTTCAAATATTGCGCTGCCGGCTTTCCTTGCCTCCGTACAGTGTTCATGAGTTGTCACGTAAAATTCTTAAGAATGATTTGGACTTGACCTTTGCTACCGAGGCAAGAGAAGCATGATTACGTCTCTGTCCCGGCGAGGATATTCCACTGGAACCTAACTAACAAAAACGATAGGATATCCCGTTGGTTCAGAATGTGCATAAATGCTTACTGAACAATTTTCACTGTGACAGAGACCGCGCCGCTTTCTAGGTGTTTCGACAAAGGAATCCAGTTACTGGCTACATGCTTTACCATCAAGTAACCTTGGTACATTACTAGATAACGAAAGTTTACGTATAGCTGTAGGAATACGATTGGGAGCATCGATTTGTCAACCACATCGATGTCCTTGTGGCAGCGACGTCGACGAGTTAGGCCTCCACGGACTTTCATGCAAAAAAGTGGCGGCAGACTATCTCGTCACGGTTCCTTGAATGAAGTCATCTGAAGGGCTCTTGTTTCCATAAATATTCCATCGGTTTTAGAGCCTTGTGGAATATTTAGGGAGGATGGTAAGAGACCCGACGGCTTGACTTTAGTCCCTTAGGAGAGAGGCAAAGCTCTTTTGTGGGACGCAACTTGCGTCGATACATTAGCGGCCTCTCATATCAAGGGTACTTCGATAAGGGTCGGGGCGGCATCAGAGGCAGCTGAATTGGGTAAATGGCGTAAATATGAGTCTTTGAAAGGAGACTATATATTTGTTCCATTTGCCGTAGAGACAATCGGTCCGTGGGGTCCCCGCGCGATGCAGTTTCTAAAGGAATTGTATCCGCGACTTATCGTTGCCGCTGGTGACAAGAGGGCTGGTTCTTTTCTCGCTCAACGGTTAAGTCTAGTCATTCAACGTGGAAATGCAGCCAACGTTCTTGGTACCATGCCACGAGGAGCTCTACGATTATAATAGTTTTTAGTTAATAAGTATTGTAAATATTAACATAATTTTTCTGTAAATAAATATTTATGAACATCAAAAAAAAAATTAAAAAGAATCAATTGTAAGACAAGAAGGTCAAAAATTCTACGAGCCTCGGTCAACAGTTGAAGGCATTAAAGAAGCTGGAGAACGAATAATGTTATAATTATTTGGATCTAATCTCTATTTTATAAATCAATCAAGAAAAAAAAAAATGCCATTTTTTTCAACTTTAACCCTTAACTGGTTTCGTGGGGGAGGCGCAGCCCACACACGTCATTTTTTTTGAATTCCTTTAAAGCTATGCACTGTGCGCGAGCGCCATTTTGAGTATTCTCATTACGTCGCCTACTCACAGCGGCTGTCGGACTTTTTTTTTTTTGATAACCATGGAGTATATGTTTTATGCACGAAGCCACCGAAACGAACAGTGTCGGGCTCGAATCTCAGAAGGAGAAGCATACCGACTAAAACCATCCACGGGATGCTGTTGGCCCGGAGGCCTTTACAGCTTCGTCTAACTTGCGAGGAGAGGCTCGCAAGTTAGAGTTGAAGACAATAATGGCTGCTGCTGCGACGCGCTGCGTCCCCTAGAACGAAAGAGAAGACTTCCGACATGAGGGAGGGGCCATGCGATCCGAGGGCCCCAGTTGGTTTGGAGGAAAATCTCCTCTCGGAGCGCCTTGTGTTAACCATTTAGTGACGACTAGGACCACGAGAAAGTCTCGTGCTAGTCGTGAAATTACGACGATGGAGAGGTTGTGTAAGCCGCAGGACGCGGCTTGTGTCTGTGTGTGTGCGAAAGTACGTAGGGGGCGGGGCCTCATACGCATTGTTGACACGGGTGATTGCGTCATCATCGTCTATGATGACGCATTTCGGGCGCCTCAATTGAGGTGGAGTATCGCGCGCGGGTGTGTAATTCCCTAACGCTGCCACTAGCGGATTTGTATGTAAGTTCGTCCTATCGAAGTAGTCGATGGAGAACTTTTTAAATAGCGCTGCCATTGTAGGCAGTTTGAGATCGCGATGCAGATCTACATTCCGCATATATGCGGGAGCGCCGGTTGCGCGGCGCATGAATCGGTTTTGAATCACTTGAAGTGAGTTCAAACGTACTTTGGGGACGTGCGCGAATAATATACTGGCGTATGACATGACGGGTCGTACGCAAGTTGTGTATAGGCGTATTTTGTGTTTTAGCAGCATTTTGCTGCGGCTATTTGTGGCAGTTAAAGAGGCGGCCGGATATGAAGGCCGCTCTATCCCTGACAATTTTAATATGTTTCTTGAAGTTCAGTTTACGGTCTAAGGTGACTCCAAGATATTTTACTTCTGACACCCAGGGAATGGGTTTGTCGAAGAGGGTTATTTTACTGAATCTGTTAGGGCGATTCGAGTTTTTGTGATTCCTGCTGAACAAGACCGCGTTGCTCTTTTCAGGATTTATGTCGATCCTCCATTTCCTAAACCACTCGCTTAAGGCGGTGGCCGCGGCTTGGAGACGAATGTAGATTCTCGATGCGTTAAGATCCGCAGAGTATAGAGTGGTATCGTCCGCGAATAAGGCCAATTCTACCTTTTTATTTGGGTCTTTTGGGATATCGCTCGTATAAAGCGTGTATAGTGTGGGCGAGAGGACCGAGCCTTGCGGAACGCCGGCTTTTAAGTCTCTGCTGGAGGACAGAGTGCCCTCGACTTTGTAGCGGAAGGTGCGATTCGAAAAATAGGCTTGTATGATGTGCACAAGCCTGTCTGACATACCGTAGTTGTATAGCTTGTTTATCAAGCCATTGTGTCAGACTTTGTCGAACGCTTTCGCGACATCGAAGAAGAGTGCTCCTACCTTATATTTGGGGTAATCATTTAGGCGCTCGAGTATGTGCTCCGTGAGGCGGTGCACTTGCTGAACACATGAGTGCTTAGCTCTAAAGCAAAACTGCTCATCAGGAATGACATTTAGTGACTGAGCGCTGTCCTTGAGGCGGATCAGAATTATGCGCTCGAAGATTTTCCCCAGTGCGCTGAGGAGACTAATGGGCCTATAGCTAGAGGCCTCTTTTTTCGGTTTCCCGGGTTCATGGATCCCTATTACGTGGGCTTCTTTCCAGGAGTCTGGAAAGGTGCAACTTGTGAGAAGGGCATTGAAGATTGCTACTAATAGTAATAGCAACGAATTTGGGAGAGTTTTAACTAAGCTATTTGAGATGCCGTCGGCTCCTGGAGCGTTACGTACCCTAAGGTTTTTAATTATACCCTTAACCTCTTCGAGTGAGGTAGGCGGGAGAGGTTCACCCGTTAGTGGCTGCGTCATTTTCCGCGATACGAAGTCGTCCACATTCTGAATGTGTACGGGATCTGTGGGTTGCGTGCTTGGAAAGCACTGACTTTCGAAGCTGTCGGCTAAACATTCGGCTTTTTCCCTATCGTCAAAAGCTATAGAACCGTCGGGACTGACCATGATACGACAGAGTCGGATTTCATCGACCTCGCCAACTGCCAGTAGGCAGTGTGCGAAGGCGTGATGTCCGACATTAGGTTGTCCCATCTTTGCCCCCTCAACTCAGCCATGCGCTGTTTAACCTGCGGCTGTCGGACGTTCGGCGCTGCAGATTTTATTACAGCGTAAGCTGAAACAAACGGAGCTGAAACAAACGGATCTGCATAAGTTTGACGTCCAGGGATATTGTACGTCCAAGCTCTCAATCGGTAGCCATTTCAAGATCCCTTTGTCAAAGACGACCTTTGCTAACTCTCTTTAACTGCTGATATACTAACACAAAATACCTTCGAGCAAATATGCCGATAAACCAATCTCCACCGGCTATGACATTTTTCGAAATCACCGCCGTTACAACATTCTTCTTCTGAGCCTAAACTATTAGAAGAGCGCTCTGAGTCTAACGCTTCAAAACCTAATGTTCGTCTCAAACGTAAACGAGAGAACAGTACAAACACACAGCTTGCATCTTTTTGGATGACATAAAGCAGATGCTTTTTAATTTCCAAGACACGCAAAACAAAAAAATCGAAAAAATATTTACAGCGATAGAAGAAATAAAAAAACAGTACTCCGAATTTCGGCTTTCCGTTGAGTTTTTGTCGCAACAATACGACTCGATAAAAAATCATATCGTGAGATTAGAACAACATCATGTAAAAAATTTGGAAGAAAAATTAAAAAAATGTGAGCGCAACATTACATCGACTTGTTTGGAAATTAAAAATATACCATTAAATAAACCAAGAACAAAGGAGTCGTTATTGAAGACCATTAAGTCGATTGGAGAAACGATAAGTGTGAACTTTTTGTCCCAAGAAGTGAAGAACATCTTCCGCATTGCCACAAAGGACTCAGAAAATAGAACTATAATTGTAGATTTTACCAGTAGTATCCTGAAGGAAAAAATGATACGTGCATCAAAGAAGTATAGCAAAGAAAATAGACAACTTACTACCGAATGCCTCAAGCTCGCTGGATCACCAAAATCTGTATTTATATCGGAAAACCTAACTCCGAAGATGAAATTAATTTTATTTCTGGCCGGAGATTTTGCTAAAACAAATTCATATGAATATTGCTGGGTTTCTAATGGAAAAATTTTCTTACGTGAAAAACAAGGGAGGCCCTATTACATTGTGAAAGACGAGTCAGATTTGTTAACTCTTAACACTGAACTCTGAACAGTAAAAAAGACGTTTGGATATGCTGTAGTTTAGTGGAAGCATTATGGGGCATATCATTTAATTACACGAGTATAGGTACTGCGAGCATCGGTATTTTAGAGATGCCAACTACTTTAAGACAAAGAAATTATATTTAAATGTTAAGGATGTAAACAAGCAAACATATAAACAAATTTCAAAGTTGCAACTTGGAAAAAATTTGACAGCACTACATTTATCCAGCATTCCTAATGAAAGCATGCAAAACTCTGCAAGAAACTACTTACACCAAAGCATATAAAAAAATCGACGAATAAAATTTAGAAATCTTAGCTTATTTCAGGGAACAGGGAACGAATTTAAGAAAAAATCTTTGTGTCGAAAACTTTGTGCCCTTCATACATTTTTATTTTATTTTATTACCGCTAAGTACTTACCTGTTCTTAAACGTTTCAAAAGTTTTATTTGTTTCTTTACTTCACTGGTTGGTTATTGAATGTTGTTGTATTGCTTTTTAGTCATGAATGACATCCAAGGCTAAAAAGCAACACAGTAACCAAATATAGAGGAGATGCTTCGCATGCTAGAACGAGGCGCATTTTCTGACGATGATATGGAATCCGACGGGGAAGACCTTGATTATTCTAGAGTAAAAAGAATATCCTTTAGAGCCATTCAGTGTTGATGGTGAAGACTTCGATCCAGCTCTTATAGATGTTTATAATATTTATCCTCCTTGAGCTGCTTGAGCAAATTTGGATTTTGCCAATACGAGATAGTACACTCGTGAAAAAATTAGGAAGATATTGAATTTCAAAGACAATTTGAAACATTTCGTTCCTGGTCAAAAAATCATATCGTATATTTTTTCGCTACTAAAAGAATCCATTCATTAGCATTACAGCGAAAAAATTGTGGAAAAGTTGTAAATTGCCTGATAAAAAAGATATTGATAACGACCAAGAAACTATTACTTCGAGTAACTTGGAGTCTAAGGATTTAACAACACACGTACTCGTATATGTCAGGTGTGTTTCGAGCGATAAAAGTATACTGTGTTACGATTCATGAATGACCCAAACATCATGGGGTTAGAATTTCGATCTGAATCAATTACGCCTCAACATCTGAAAGATCTTGTAAGCGCGTCCGCCGGTGACTCCGGCCGAATTCTTTTGGGCGACATAACAAAATTAAGTAATTTTATGCTTTCAGGCAATGTAAATCCCAATTTTGTTAAAATCATATATGGAGCAAGGTTATGTGCCTTTAAAAAAAAGATAACGGTATCCGCCCTGTAGCTGTTGGTTCCACTTTAAGACGTTTAATTTCTAAATTAGCATTTAGACACATAACCTCCGATCTAAAGTCAAAATTTCAGTCTATTCAGTTAGGCTTCGGAAGCAGAGGAGGTTGTGAGGCAGCTGTACTTTCAGTTTCATTCAGTGCGTACTCTTTCAAGAATTATCAAACAAACGTTCTCTTGAAAGTTGACCATAGAAATGCCATTAACTCCCTAGACAGATCAACCTGCTGAAGGAGGTAGCGAAACATAGCCCGGAAATTTACCAATACGTTTGGCAATGTTACTGTCAAAACACTAATTTATTTTACGAAAATCACTTAATTGACTCAGCCGTCGGAGTTCAGCAGGGCGATCCACTGGGTCCAGCATTGTTTAGTTTGAAAATTCAACCGATTATTTCAAAGTTGAAATCCAAACTCAATGTTAGGGTTTTACCTAGATAACGGAACCCTAGGAGGAAAGCCAGATGACGTGCAAAATGATTTTCAAAAAATTATTCAACATTTTAGAAACATTGGCCTTGAATTAAATAATACTATGTGAACTTTTCATTCCTGACCGTTCAAAATTTTAACAATGTATCTCGAGGTATTAAAGTAACTGAGGCGAATTCTTTTTACCTCCTTGGAGCGCCGTTACTTATAGAGAGTATGAAACCTCTTTTCAAAGTAAAATTTGATCAATTTTTAGAACATGTTAATAAACTGTATATTCTTAATTCTCATATAGCGCTTACTATTTTAAAGTATTGCGTTCTTGGTCCTACATTTACTTATTTATTCCGCTCGAGTCCAGCATGGAAATGTTCTAATTTTTAAAACAAATTGACCTTAATCTCAAAATAGCTTTGGAAAAAATTCTAAATTTATCTTTTGTCTCATCTAGCTGGACTCGAGCTACTTTATCTATTAGATTTGGAGGTATCGGTATAAGAGAGGTGTCAAATATTGCGCTGCCGGCTTTCCTTTTCCTCCGTACACAGTGTTCATGATTTGTCTCGTAAAATTCTTAAGAATGATTTGGACTTGACCTTTGCTACCGAGGCAAGAGAAGCATGGTTGCGTCTCTGTCCCAGCAAGGATATTCCACTGGAACCTAACTCACAAAAACGGTGGGATATCCCGTTGAACTGAACAATTTTCGCTATGACAGTGATCGCGCCCGCTTTCTAGGTGTTTAGACAAAGTAATCAAGTTACTGGCTACATGCTTTACCATCAGATAGCCTTGGTACATCACTGGATAACAAAAGTTTACGAATAGCTGTAGGAGCAAGAGCAACGATTGGGAGCATCGATTTGTCAACCACATCGATGCAGCTTGGCAGCGACGTCGACGAATTAGGCCTCCACGGACTTTCATGCCAAAAAAGTGCCGGCAGACTGTCTCGTCACGGCTCCTTGAATAAAATTATCCTTCAATAAATGAGGTTTCGGTCTATATAGAAACAAAGTCATTTTATTAGTGGAACGCTATGTTCGATTGAATAAAATACATATTCCATTTAAAGATAACATTCCAGGACCAGACTGGTTCACAAAATTCCGTAAACGACACAAGCTTTCGCTTTAAAATGTTTAGTCTCTAACATAATAGACCAGAAAGAGTTATACGTTTCGGCCGAGAAATTTATTCTTGCACCGCATGTTTATCGAAGCAAATACTTTAAAATGCCTTCACCGTCAAAGCTATCTTCTTGTGGAATAAGCTTCCTCCGCACATCCACCGAGCGACTACTTTAGACAAATATAAGATTCAAGTAAAAAGTCATTACTTGTCACCATGCAGTCACTAGGCATTACTTAGCAATACTTAGATTTTTTATGTACTTATTTTTTGTATTTATATATTGATATGTATATTATATTTTATAAATATTAAATAAACTAAACGAATATGTAACAGTAACATATGATATGTTACTGTTACATATTCGTTTAGTTTATTTAGTTATTAACATGTTAGTTTATAATATTCACCACTTCCCACTGTCCTTTATTTATGTCTATCCTTAACCCATAAGGTTATCTGGAAGAGATAGCTCTTAAGCGATAAGATCGCCTTGTTGTACCTTACCCTCTATGTATTTCCTACTTTCTGTAATCTGTATTTTTTTTTTCTTGTGTTTAAGTGTTGTACAATAAAGTATATATACAATGCAATATACAGTAGTCTAGAACATTCAAGAAAAAACAACACTAATCCTTTTATTATAGATGAATACTTCACGATGTTCGAGTCAACTTTGAAGGAATAAATTTGGCCACATTTAATAAGGATTCGATGATCACGATCGATCTCGAGCCATCAACTTGCTTTGTAACTTTGTGCGCATCTGGAGTGGTTACTAACTATAGTTTGTTATTAAATTTTTTTGTTAAATAAATTTAATAAAAATTAAACAAAGATGATGGCTGATGGTAAGTAACAAAAAGTAGATACAAAATGGCGCCAGTTTCAAGAAAAATGGACTGAGGAATTCTTTTTTATCTTGCACAATGTATGTTTCAGTCATTTCAGTAATTAAAGAATTCAACTAGGCATGCTAATGCTGCATTCACTGACAGGACAATTAAGAACAGACAAAAAACAGCAACAAATGTTTCATAAACAAAGAACACAACTTGTTAATGTTGTGAAGGCTAATTCTATAGTTAGCTCAAAATTGGCAAAGGCATTAAAACCATTTGCCGAAAGAGAATTTTGTAGAGGTATTTTGTGTCCTGAAAAGAAAAATAAATTTGAAATAATTATTTTGTCGAGGCGAACTGTTGTTCGACGTATAGAAATGAAGGCTAATAATATAAAAATAACATTAACTGACCGTATAGGTTTTGAATAATTTTCCATAGCATTAGACGAGAGCACCGATTGATTAGTCTGACACAGCTCAACTGGCTATATTTATTCAAGGTGTTGATAAGGAGTTCACTATTACTGGAGGATTGCTTGCTTTACATCCGCTAAAAGGAACCACTACAGGAGAGGGTATTATTATTGAAGTCCAAATGGTAGTCACAAGTTTTCGCTTGACAAAGTCAAAATTAATTGGAGTATTCCCTGATGCACCATTAGTCTGACACAGCTCAACTGGCTATATTTATTCAAGGTGTTGATAAGGAGTTCACTGTTACTGGGGGATTGCTTGCTTTACATCCGCTAAAAGGAACTACTACAAGAGAGGATATTATTATTGAAGTCCAAATGGTAGTCACAAGTTTTGGCTTGACAAAGTCAAAATTAATTGGAGTATTCCCTGATGCACCATTAGTCTGACACAGCTCAACTGGCTATATTTATTCAAGGTGTTGATAAGGAGTTCACTGTTACTGGGGGATTGCTTGCTTTACATCCGCTAAAAGGAACTACTACAAGAGAGGATATTATTATTGAAGTCCAAAAGGTAGTCACAAGTTTTGGCTTGACAAAATCAAAATTAATTGGATTATTCCCTGATGGTGCACCTTATATGGTTGGCTTACGTAAAGATTTCATCGGAATATTGAATGAAAAAGCAACAGTGTTAACAGAACAGCATTAAAAAAAGATGATTTTATAGTCATTCATTGCATTGTCCACCAACAGAACTTGTGTTCTAAGTCCATTCAACTCCAGAATGATGTAGTAAAAACCATCAACTTTTTCGATCCGATCGCTAGGGCTTAACCATCGTCAGTTCAAGGCGTTTTTGGATGAAATATCAGCTGAATATAACGACGTAACATACTTTTGTGAAGTCAGATGGCTGAGCAAAAGAAAAATGTTCAAACGGTTTTACAAGCTTAGAAATGAAATAGCAGACTTTATGAAAATAAAAGATACCACTATCTGAATTAAGTTATCCAAAATGTACTCGTGTATGCGACTTAGCATTTCTGGTCGATCTTACAGCCTATTTATTTAAATTTGAAACTTCAAATACAAGGACAGTTAGTAAGGTAATTTGAAAGCGTTTCAGATCAAACTACGCTTGTGGGGAGTCACAGATGCTGTCTGGTAACAGATACCATTTCAACATGTTCTCTGCGTATGAAAATATTGCTTATGCACAATATGCTGAAGAACTAAGTTACAGTCGGAACAATTATCGAAGAGATTTAAGGTAAAACCACCAGTAATTGACACTGCATCAATAGTTGACACTTTGACGAAGAAACTAAAATAACAAGCATAAAAAAAGTAGCCAAAGATAGACATTGTGTTTGTGATATAGTATATACATCTAGCGGCACTAACAAAAACTACCGTGGCGTCTTAACGTCATCGCCTGTCACAGCGTTCGATCCATAACAGCCGGTTGTTTCGCGCCATATTTATTGTTATTTTCGTGTGCAATTTGTTAAGAGCAAGCCGAAAGATTAATATTGGAAAGTTACGTAATCTTTTGTAATTATGAATAAATATTAATTGTATCCTTTATATTAGTCTGAAGTGTGAATGCATGTCATTTAACATGACAAACAATAACAAAAGAAAATATATAAGGGGTCATGTCATTTACTGATTCTTAAAACGACTTAAGATTGAGTAGTTGACATGTGCTGTCTACTAATGAATTTTATGAAATTTATAAATATCGTATAATTTATGTGTCATCTTGCTGCTTATACATTAAATTACTCTATTATATCCCCTAAAATAATTTAAAACCATTTTGTTCAGTAGTTGACAGGAGGTGTCAACTATTAGAGATTTAGGTGTCAACTATCGAATTATTTTTCTTTCGTTTTGTAGATGCCACCGACAAAAGGAAATTTTAGGAATTATACACAAGAGGCTATGGAAGCAGCGGTAGAAGATGTGCGTTTACATAAAAGTCCTTATAAGACTGTTGCAAAAAATTTAACGTACCAAGGATTACACTAAAGTACAAGGTTGAAGGAAACATCCAATTGACCGGTAAGTCAGTTTTTAATATATTAAGCGAGTGTATATACTAAATTTAGGTGTAAGTGCATGAATAAAATAACATTGTTGTAGATATGTATTTACTTCCTAATTTTATTTTTAGAAAAACGGCGCCACCAGCCAAATTGAGTAGAACAGAGGAAAAAATTATTGTAGATTGGATTTTTGAAATGGCCCGTGCAGGATTTCCCGTCACTATGAAGGAGGTTGTCTTTAGTGTGCGGCGTCTATTAACAGAATTAAAAAGGCCGAACCCGTTTAAAGACAATTGCCCAGGAAAATCGTGGATGAAAGTATTCATGAAGAGGAATCCTTGAATAAGTGTTTGTATGTCTCAAAACCTTACCAGATCAAGAGCTGTAATATCCAAGGATAAATTTTAAATTGGTTTAAAGAAGTAGACATTTTTGGGTCAGACTCAACAAAAAGACGTTTTACAAGATCCTAGAAGGATCTTTAATACAGATGAAACTGCTTTTTTTTTTTAAATCCGTAGGGTGGTAAAATTTTAGCACAAAAAGGGGACAAGACAGTATATCAGCAAGTTAATCCAGATGAGATAAAATGCCTAAACGTCCTTATCACAGGTAGCGCATCTGGTGCTATACCTCCTCCAACAATTTTGTTTAAATATAAAAGAATCCCATAAGAAATTGCGCAGAATTTTCCGCCAGAATGGGGTCTGGGAAAAACAGATTCTGGTTGGATGACTTGCGAGGCGTTCTTCAAATTTATTGCCGACATTTTTCATCCTTAGCTGAAGAATGAAAGTATTCCTTTGCCTGTCATTCTTTTCGTGGACGGGCATGCGTCTCAACTAAGTCTACAAGTGAGTCAGTTTTGCGAAAAAAAATGGCATCATCCTCATTGCCCTGTACCCCAATGCAACAGACCTGTTACAGCCAATGGATGTTGCTGTATTCAGAACTCTGAAAGAGCATTGGAAAAAGAGGGTACACGAATGGAGAATATCTAATTTGGAAGCTCCAATCTTAAAAAAAAAAAAGATTTTCCAAAACTTCTGAAAGAAGTTATCGACACTACACTGAACGCGACTATCTTCGAAAATGGTTTTAGAAAATGTGGGCTATTTTCCGGGTGCCAACCCGGAAATACAGCATACAGTCAATGTTCCATTAAACAATGAATACCTTCATAAACAAGTCACAGATGTTTAGGGACGTAGAAGATTTTTAGAAGAAGGGCTTCGGTTTCTCAATCAAAGTATTCCCCAAAGCAAGCTCATTATATTTTGCAACGGAGAGAAAAATGAGTAAGACGAAAAAGATATCTCACTGTTTGAACTGTGGCAAAATAATAAATCAGAAATAGAAAACGGTTTGTCAAATTCCTCTGTTGTTATCCCTGAGCCTACCGCAGAAAACAGTGAAGATACAAATATTTTATTTAACATTATATCGCTCGGTTCTGGTGGCAATAACGAGTGGCAAAACCAAAGCACAGCATATAACAACCGGCCATCTAAAAACAACTCTCCTACGATTTTTGAACCATATTTTGAAAATAATATGAACCTTTGCCAAGCTGGACCTTATTTAGCGCCCGCGGTTTTCCCTAGCCCCTTTGCTCCTGACGCTCTACCGCTCGCTTCTGTTGCCATTTGCCAAGCTGGACCTTCTTCAGCGCCCGCGGATTTCCCTAGCCCCTTTGACCCTGATGCTCTACCGCTCGCTTCTGGTGCCATTAGCGAGTGCAATAACGAAACCATAGAAACTTCAGTGTCTGCGGAAATCCCCAGCCCCTTTAAAAGACATTTTTATTATAAGAAAAATAAACAGGAACCAGACAAAAAGAAAAATAAAAGATCCATAAAAGAAAGAATGCCTTCTATAGTTTCGGGACACCCATGTCAAGAATATTTTAAAAAGAAGTTAGCAAAAAAGGAAGAATTAGAAAAATTAAAAATGGAACGTGCTGCCAAAAGACAAAAGAAAAGAGAAGAAAATAAGAAAACAAAAAAAGGGAACATTCAGAAGCGTAAGAAAAACACTGAAAAGAGGATGCTTAATTTTACATGGGTTATAGGTTTTCTCCGGAGAAATCCTTCGATTTCAAAAAGAGTTTCTCAAAACTTAACTGTATCACGGGCAGCAGTCACAAGGGAAAACATACTGAATTGGTTTTCAGAAGTAGAGCCCTACATTGGAAAAGAGTATGGTGATGAGAAGATCTTGGAAGATCCATCTCGAATATTCAATTGTGACGAGTCTGCTTTTTTTTTTAAATCCAAAAGGCCCCAAAGTTCTTGCTAGAAAAGGAGTTAAAACGGTTTATCAAAAAGTTAACGTTGAAGTGAAGGAGTGCGTTACAGTTTTGGCAACAGGTAATGCAAGTGGTGTAGTAGCTCCTACATCTTGCGTTTACAAATATAAGCGTATTCTTCAGGAGATAGCAGAAAATTTTCCTAAAGAGTGGCTGGGGGCTAGGAAAAACGGATTCAGGATGGATGACGTGTGTGGCATTTTTTGAATTTATTGCCGATATTTTTCATCCCTGGTTAGTAAAAAAACAACATTTCTAGTCATTGTTTTCGTGGATGGCCATGCCTCCCATTTATGTTTACAAACAAGTCAATTTTGTCAAAAAAATGGGATAATTTTGGTAGCTTTGTTACCGAACGCCACTCACATTTTACAGCCTATGAATGTTGCAGTGTTCAGAAGCCTAAAGGAGGATGGAGGAAAAGAGTCCATCAATGGAGGATGGACAATGTTGTTCGAGAAGGTTCTCATATCCTAAAAAAAATATTTCACAAAGTTACTGCAAGAAGTGATACTTCAAAATATTACAGAATCTATGTTGTCCAATGGGTTCAAAAAATGTGGATTGTTCCAATGGAATCCGCAAGCTGTTGTGATACCAGGCCAAGGATCATCCCAAAAACAAGACCGTCACTCAACCATAATGAAAACGCAATACATAAAGCGAGGTTTAGATTTTCTTAACGACATGATGGGAGGAGAAAAAGTAGCTATTTTTGATGCATATGCCGATACTTGGAATGGAGATCCACTAGACACTTCTTTGTTCAAATTATGGAAGAAAACAAAAATAGAGCTTCACAAACTTTCTTCAGAAACTGGGGATTGTGGTGATGGGGAAAATATTTCTAACGTGCTGGTTAGAAATGATGATTTCCCACAAGCAACAGAGGCCTCTACTAGCCTTGCTGATAATTTATCAGGACACCTCGATTCTTCAGAGGTTCTTCCTGACGGAAAAAATATAGACGAGGTTAATATAATGGACGTAGATGTCATTAGTGACTTGCGCCCAATTGATTCAGACACACAGTCTGCGCGGAAAGATTTCCCACAAGCTGCAACAGAGGCCTATACCAGCCTTGCTGATAACTTATCAACATCCCTCAATTCTCCAGAGGTTCTTCCTGACCGAAGAAATATAGACGGAGCTCCTATAATAGGCGTAGATGTCATTAGTGACTTGCATCCAAATGCTTCAGATTCAGTTTTAGTTTATTCTACTAGACACCAAGATCTGTCCCAAGTAATAGAGGCATCTACCAGTCTAAATAAAGAAAATGTTGCAGGACCTTCACAAAAAGAAATACTAAGTCCATTTAAGAGGCACTTCTTTTATCCAGCTTTTGAAGAAATCAAGAAAAAAGGATAATGAGGGAAAGAATGCCAACGATTGTCTCCGGAGAATTGTGCCAAAAATATTTTGAAACCAAAAAGAAGAAGAAAGAGGATCTTGAACAATTGAAGATAGAAACAGTCACTGAAAGACAACGAAAGAAGGTAAAGAATGAAAGAGTAAAGAAAAATAAGGTTAAAGTGGTAAAAAATAAACACAATAAAAGTGTATCAAAAATTCTTTCAGATAGCTCTGACTCGAGTGTTGATGTGTCTTCTGGAGATAGTGTGGTTTCAGAATCCTTGGAAGATGAAAACTTAAGCAACTTTAACCATTCTCAGAAACCGTTATTAAAACAAATGAATGAATTTGTTATTTTCACATATGTCAATAAGTATTATCCTGGCAAAATAATTAATGTTACTGAACATACTGCAACAATTTCATCAATGATACAGTGTGGTCGCTTGGAATGGAAATGGCCTGAGAGACCTGATGTCCTTGAATACCAGTGGAAAAATTTGACATGTCACATAAATGAACACAAAAAGACCAGTAAAACGCGTAATGTTTACTCTGTTCCTGAGTTAGATTTCATGTGGAATTAAGTTTCCAAAAGACGTGTGAGCCCCTTCCAGTTCTTGAGTCAGGGTATGCTACAACAAAATATACTTGAGAACTACTAGAAATTCCACAGAAGAAAACTCCAATAAAAAAGTCTAGTCGGAAAAAGTAAAACTGAGAAATATTAATAAAAAAAAAATAAAAAATTTTAAAAACAACACTAAAAAATACCTAATAAAAAGAAGACCAACAGGAAAAGAAAAGTTTGAGAACCTCTAGTTAAATTTTTCCCCAGCAATTGAAATATAAAAAACAAATAATTTGTAATATCTGTGTTATTTGAAGGTATTTTGAAATTATAGACAGTTCTGAAGTGTTGGGACAATTAACATTGTAGCCTACTGTCCATCAACATTGTCTGACATTAATTTGTACGATATAAGAAACTACTCCAATCTATCCCCACCACCCGTTCATCTTTCCCCTCGTTCCTTTCTTTCGATAAAACCATTATAACTAATTTTATTTGCTTTCTAACAGGGATTTATTGATGTGTTACAGATATAGATCTAATGGCAAATAAAACACTTGAAAACTTATAGAAACACTTCATATTTGGGCAGCATAACGACATAGTTATTACAAAATGATAATGACTACTACAAACATTTGGCGCTGTTTTACAGCCTATTTTGACACTAATAAATCGAAAGTCATAATAACAAATGATATAATTCTATTATTGATTTATGATCATTAATTTTACAATATCCTTATTCATTTGTAAGTTATACTTATTTACCTAAACTACATTATATTCTTATAACTGATTCAATATTACTATGTATGCTGAATGTAAATGAATAAATGTAGTGGTGACCTACCGTCACTATTTAACATATGACATAAAAACATGCTCTTTGTAATTTATTCTCTATTTATCCCAATATAATTTCACCTCAAGTTAATATGTACTCTTATACCAGACACTGTACTGCATATCACATCAAAAAAACCATTTGATCTTCCCCCCAACACCCTATTCTATAACATGTATAGTAATAAACCAGAATTCCTAATATTTTAATTAAATAAACAAAAACAAAATATCTTCATGCCATTCCCAATACAGGGGTACACAGAGGTCTAGTCTAGACAATTAAGTCCCTTTGAACCCACCTTCCACCGAAAATATTTCGGGACAATATTTTAATTAAATAAAATAAAACATAAGTTGATTCAATTAGTTCAGATTAGATGTTTAACTATGATATGATGTTTAACTATGATAACAGCATAAGAATATTGCCACCTTTTTCCCATGGGTATTATAAGAGGCAACTAAGGGAAACAGCCTTGAAAGAGAAAGAACTTTTAAGAGATACTTTTAAGGCACTGTATATTCAAGAATTGATTAAAATTTTAACACCATAGATATATTCTGATTTATCTATTGTTGAGAGAAGAAACATGGCACGCAATGTGAATAGAATTGCTTAAATTCATCCACATGTCCTACAATTCATTCTGCACTTGTAATTTTCCACAAGCAAATTATCAAAATTAAGTAGATTTTTCTCATATATAAATATTTTTGTAACCAACACACAAAGCTGGTTAGTAATAATTTGTCACTAATACTATACTACTATAAGCATGTAACATTTCTGAAAAAATTACTTATGACACTGAATATAAAATGGAGGGGTAGAACTGTAATAAAAATTAAATAACTATACTTTTGGAAGAAGTACACCTAAAATAAAGCACACTATAATGACATTGATGTCTTTTGCCTATAAAATAATCATAGTTAATAAATTATGAAAATATTTGACAATCAAAGTTATAGGCTGCATATCCATTAGAAACAGGCCAAGCAACTGACTTGGTCTAGTAGTGCGGGTGTAACCTCTAAACATTTCAATATAAGCAATACCCCTGCTCTAAATTGGCGAATACACCAGTTCTCATTGTAACACCAGCTCTGTCATTTCGGATTCGATTCCCGGACGGAACAATGTAAACAGCCACTTCTGTATTGTCTCCGGTGTCGGTGTTAAAGGAATATCACAATTAAACAATTCCAGAGTTAAAAAAATAAGTACTTATTTTAGAAAAACAAAGACAAAGACACATTTAAGGAAGGACAATAATTAATTACACTTTAAAAATAATAAACTAGTTAAATTTTAAAATAAAACGTAGTTTTATTCAAACATTATATAATGACTTCGTTTTATTCTCCTTGGTATTACTCTATAATTAATTTCATACCAAAGATAACATAATCATTGCGACATAACTTGATAATATTTGGATACTTCATTTCATCTTTTAACTCAACTCTGTTAGTTACTATCGGTAAATAACTAAGTTCAGTTACGCTTAACTAGCCAATTTTTATCCAACCAATTATACTGTTGGAATATTAAGTGTTTTTATTTAGATTTGGGAGAGGCATGTGTTCAGCAGTAGGCTCTTGATAGGCTGTAAAGAAGATGTTTTTTTACTATAACGTTTATTTTATGCTATAAATGAGATTATTATAACGCAATAAATTTTGTGACTACAGCAACTACTTACGTCAAAGATTCAATCACAAACACGGCTTCATAGTAGTTATGTGAATCTTTGTATTAATAATGTACACCGTGATTACAACTAATACCAAACATCCATTTTATTTTTCACTATTGAACAGTAGGTTTGGCTAATGGTATCACTTTCAAACCATCAAATATGACACCATTCAATCGAAACAAATAAAACTGACATTCCAAATTTAAAGTACTTCAAACATATTACATAAACCAAACAGATCAGAGTTGACATCAAAAGAGTATGTATAATCTGAAATTATCAATCAACATTGGCTAAATGTTATAATATGCGTACTTTTACATTATATATAAGTACTCTACATTATGTGATTAAATTAAAGAGAAAAAAAGTTAAAATTTCAACTGTCGGGCGGGATTCGAACCCGCTACTTTCGCCGATCCGTAGCGACGCTCTAACTTCGGAGCCACCGTGTATTACACGCATCAGTTTAACTTTTTTCTCTTTAATTTAATCACATAAAAGTACAGCATAAACATGCCTTAAAAATCAATAAAATTGCATAATACTCTACATTATATTTAAATTTTATATTCCGAAAGTTCATTTCGGTGTGTACAGGCTAACTTCATTTTTCCATACTTACCAAAATTATTGCCTACAAAAGTCATTTACTGTTGTGTGCTACGGGAATCACTGGTGTACCTCAGTCTAATATAAATATTCGATTGAAGTAGCAAAAAAATATTACAGTCTTCGTTGAAATCGAAAAATGTGTTAAAAATTGTCAGGCCGTAAACCGGAGTAACGGTGACCGTGTGGTAATGGCGTAAGAATATTGCCACTCCCTTTCTTCCCGTGGGTGTCGTAAGAGGCGACTAAGTTTAACAGCCTTGAATAATGTTATGGCAACCGATAGATGACGGGATAACCATCTCTAAAAGTATCAGACCAAGATGTGTAGCAGTAGCTCAGGGAAATGTGGTTACTGCGTTATAATATATAGACGGAATATTAAAATGCAATGTGGTATCGACAGTTGGCGGTGGGTTAACCATCTTAAAATGCTGTTCCAAAATTCAGCAGACCGATGACGGGCAGGAGCATCTAAGGTGCGAGTGGTCTGCTACTGCAATCGCTAATCCGCCTGCCAAGCATGGCGATTATGGCAAATCATCCCTATGGGAGAGGCCTGTCCTGCAGTGGACTGTAACAGGCCATAGATAAATCAATAAGAAACATAATTAGAGTACTATATTTTTACGAGAATAGTGTAGTAACGGGTAGGAGTGGGAGCTACTGTGGCGCTACTGCAGCCTTGAAGCCTTCTTGAAAATTACTCATTGGAATCTATTATCGGTTAATAGATTATATTTATTACTTGTTTTTGTTTACTTATGTTTATCTACATTTTTTAATTTAGGACTTCGTCTTTACTTAAATAAAAAATATGTAAAAAGAAAATAGATAAAAAAAGAGTGCTTCCGTGAACAGAGTTTTAAATTCAAAAGACCCGAGTTCAATCTCCAAAAGGAACGTTCGAGTTTGTCTTAATCGTTAATCGTTAAGCTTATTTCGTTAATCTTAATTAGTTGACAACAACAATGTAATCTATCAAGCATCTCTACATTTCTATTAGATCTGTGAAATCACGTATTGCTTATTCTTATATAATCTGTGGTCAACAAGCAGAAGTAACAGTAGAATGGCCTAAAGGTCTAGATACCAGGCCATAAATTTAAAAAAAAAAGTAACCGAAACACTGCTGTAAAAACACAAACAAATATTAAGTTATAAATTATGATATTTTTTTAATTCCTAAATGAAATGAATTATTTTGTTTTAAGCATCTAACAGTAACGTTAATAAAGTAACGTCGCAATGGAAAATAATCAACAATTATGTTGCGGTTGTCTTTGCGTAGATCGCAGAATGTCAGTTCTTGAAGACTATTGGAAAAAGAATTTGTTTCTGCAAATTATTAGAGAAATACCGGTAAATTTTACATTATTATAATAATTATCTCTACATACACACTTACACAACGAAGTGCAAAAGTTAGCTGATGAATACCACACCATACATGCCGTGCAAGTATGGTATGGTATTCATCAGGGGTAGGATTCGCTGTAACCACAGGGCAATAATCATTTGAAGGCCATTAGAGCTGGGTAACGTTCGCCGCACTGCTCTTGTTGGTTGATGACGGACAGGTTTCTTCTTAATATTTTCTTGCACATTCGATATCATGGTTAATTCTGCATCTAAAATTGCTTTCAAGTATTTTAGTGAAGATGAACTGTTTATCGAAGCTGGGTCAGTTCCCAGCTGCACGTAATTCGATTCTAAATAATGATAATAACATGTAGAATTTTCTAAATAAGGATAATACCTATTCCTTTTTCATAGACAAATGATTTAGTTTTCATGAAGGTCCTAGCTTTAAGATTCTGGTTTCGATTCCTGGATGGGTAATTGTGGAAAAACAATGTTTCTACATTTGTTTGTGTCTAAGTGTTCTTAGTTACATCAGACACAGTAAGATAGGTGTTCTAACTACTTATGTTGATTTGGACACAAAGAAGGCAACAGGTTCAGCACCTGTCACCATCCCAAAACAAAAAAAACCCTCATGGTATTCCCAATGCAGGGGTAGACAGAGGTCTAGACAATTAAATCAATTAGATAAATTTTTTGGAACAGTGTGACAGGTGGTTAACCGTCTTACTTAAATAAAAATATGTAAAAGAAAATAGATAAAAAGAGTGCTTCCGTGAACAGAGTTTTAAATTCAAAAGACCCGAGTTCAATCTCCAAAAGGAACGTTCGAGTTTGTCTTAATCGTTAATCGTTAAGCTTATTTCGTTAATCTTAATTAGTTGACAACAACAATGTAATCTATCAAGCATCTCTACATTTCTATTAGATCTGTGAAATCACGTATTGCTTATTCTTATATAATCTGTGGTCAACAAGCAGAAGTAACAGTAGAATGGCCTAAAGGTCTAGATACCAGGCCATAAATTTAAAAAAAGTAACCGAAACACTGCTGTAAAACACAAACAAATATGAAGTTATAAATTATGATATTTTTTTAATTTAGGACTTCGTCTTTACTTAAATAAAAATATGTAAAAGAAAATAGATAAAAAGAGTGCTTCCGTGAACAGAGTTTTAAATTCAAAAGACCCGAGTTCAATCTCCAAAAGGAACGTTCGAGTTTGTCTTAATCGTTAATCGTTAAGCTTATTTCGTTAATCTTAATTAGTTGACAACAACAATGTAATCTATCAAGCATCTCTACATTTCTATTAGATCTGTGAAATCACGTATTGCTTATTCTTATATAATCTGTGGTCAACAAGCAGAAGTAACAGTAGAATGGCCTAAAGGTCTAGATACCAGGCCATAAATTTAAAAAAAAAAGTAACCGAAACACTGCTGTAAAAACACAAACAAATATGAAGTTATAAATTATGATATTTTTTTAATTCCTAAATGAAATGAATTATTTTGTTTTAAGCATCTAACAGTAACGTTAATAAAGTAACGTCGCAATGGAAAATAATCAACAATTATGTTGCGGTTGTCTTTGCGTAGATCGCAGAATGTCAGTTCTTGAAGACTATTGGAAAAAGAATTTGTTTCTGCAAATTATTAGAGAAATACCGGTAAATTTTACATTATTATAATAATTATTTCTACATACACACCTACACAACGAAGTGCAAAAGTTAGCTGATGAATACCACACCATACATGCCGTGCAAGTATGGTATGGTATTCATCAGGGGTAGGATTCGCTGTAACCACAGGGCAATAATCATTTGAAGGCCATTAGAGCTGGGTAACGTTCGCCGCACTGCTCTTGTTGGTTGATGACGGACAGGTTTCTTCTTAATATTTTCTTGCACATTCGATATCATGGTTAATTCTGCATCTAAAATTGCTTTCAAGTATTTTAGTGAAGATGAACTGTTTATCGAAGCTGGGTCAGTTCCCAGCTGCACGTAATTCGATTCTAAATAATGATAATAACATGTAGAATTTTCTAAATAAGGATAATACCTATTCCTTTTTCATAGACAAATGATTTAGTTTTCATGAAGGTCCTAGCTTTAAGATTCTGGTTTCGATTCCTGGATGGGTAATTGTGGAAAAACAATGTTTCTACATTTGTTTGTGTCTAAGTGTTCTTAGTTACATCAGACACAGTAAGATAGGTGTTCTAACTACTTATGTTGATTTGGACACAAAGAAGGCAACAGGTTCAGCACCCGTCACCATCCCAAAACAAAAACCCTCATGGTATTCCCAATGCAGGGGTAGACAGAGGTCTATATAGACAATTAAGTCCTTCAAACCCATCTTCTAACAAAGACATTTTTTTTTGGGACAATGTGGCAGGTGGTGAGTCTATCGCCGTATTAGTGTCTCAGATAATATTACAATATACTTCTGAATCTTTGCAGTCTATCAAGAGTCCACTGCTGAACATACATCCCCCAAACCTTCCTCAAAGAATGTAACTACATATAAATATCAATGATTTGACTACAACCATTTATCTTCATGACACAAAAGTTTGTCCCCAGCAGGGTTCTAACCCGGAAACTTTCCTTTTTGGTTGTTGTAAATAATAAATATATAAATTTGTTTTTCAGGACCTAGACTTAGCACTGATAAAGCAAACATCCAAGCTACAGACATACAAGGTGCATAACTTAGCAATATTACCACATGGAACAGAGTCTGCGGAAGGAGATAGACATGCATTTGAAACTGTAAATGAATGGACCGATGTAAATAAACTAGAAACAGAAGTAAAGGAAGAAGATAACACATCTGTCTTCTCAAACGGAGATGCAGATGAAGAGGAGAAAGCATTAATAGAATTGGTTAATAGACGTAAATTGAAATCACGTCGATTGAAGGGCAATTTGAAGAAAAGAAAACGAAATAATGAATCAGAAGTCCTGGTAGTATATAAGGAGATAAAACTGAGCAGTGTAGAGTTGGAAGAGGAGAGGAGATTGATGTCAGCTAGAGATGAATATGTTAATGCAATGTTTAGATGCGAAAAGTGTATCGCCTCTTTTCCAAATGCGGATGACTTGAAAGACCACATTAAATTTAAACATGAATTGGTAATTATTTTCTTACTTCCTTTCTATTTATTATTGCTTAAAGAGGGGAGAGTCAAGAGTACTCGGATACCTAGACGTGCGTGTGTGAAGAAAATGATGAATTTGAAAGAAGCAAAATCTGTATGTAGAGATAGTGACATTTGGTGATCTGTTCTCTGTCGCTACTCAAGGTCCAGGGTTTAACTATCGGATGGGTTATTGTTGAAAACCACCTTCTCTGTCTTGGATCTGAGTGTTTGTAGTACCTTCGTAGTTTCCAATTCCATTGCACGAATGCTTAAGCTACTTACTTTGGGATCCGAGCAATGTATGTGATGTTGTAACTATCTATATGCATATTTTTATATTAATATGTTTTCGTTCACAGAACGCCTCAAACTACAAATGTCGAGTGTGCGAGTGTTCGTTCGCAAGCGAGGTGTCATACAACTACCATACAAACAGACATACGAGGAGATTTCAGTGTGTGATGTGTGAGGAGAGGTTTGGCAGTAAGAATGCAGCCAGTAAACATTACAGTTTGGTGCATTGTCACAGGTAGAGTATGCTTTTAAAGACATATTAAACTTTTATGTATATAAACTGTAATGGATATTTGGTATTTTATACAATTTATGTATTGAATATAAAAGTTTTGAATTATATGTCACGATAGCCGAATGGTTGGGTGATCGGAATTCGAGTCAAGAGACCCAAGTTCGATCCTCAACGGTCGTACCACTGGGTTTTTTTTAAATAATAGCCGGCGACGGACTCACCACCTGTCAGGTTGTTACAAAAAATGTGTTTGGTGAAAAGTGGGGTAAACGACTTAATTGTCTAGACCTCTGTCTACCCCTGTATTGGGAATGGTGTAAAGAAATATACACTTATAAAATTATATATTTACTAATACATTACAATATTGTTCACACCATCCATTTACTTTTCTCAATCTCCATCAACCAGAGTTGACGGATAGAAAACACCACAAGACATTAAATCCACTCATTGGAACCCTTAGTATACTTGTATGACTGTAAAGAATAAATAAATCTATACATATAAATAAAATTGTAGTGTCTGTTTGTAATATTGAAATAAACATTTTTTTATTACATGTATAATAATATATATGGTACATACAACAAAATAATTTTTACAATTTTTGCCTGTCTGTCTGAGTCTGTTCGAATGAATCTCTGAAACGGCTGGACAGATTTTAACAGGACTTTCACTGGCAGATTGCTAATTTTATAAGGACTAACATAGACTACTTTTAAAGTTAAAGTTTAATGCAACGCAAGGAGGTAAGGTAATAAAATGTTTATTTTTTTTTACAGTGTAGAATTCAATTATGAACCAGACAAGACATTCGAATGCGAGCCGGAGAGACCAGCAGAGGATGGACAAGTAACGAACAGGTGAAATTTTTTGCCTCATAATATTAATAGTCATAAGTCACGATAGCCAAGTGGTCGGAATTTCGAATCTAGAGTGCCGAGTTCGATCCCCAGGTAGCAGGCTTGTACCAATGGGTTTTTCAAAACTTATGTACGAATTATATAGTTGGGATGGATCGTCTTTATAGACGGCGACGGGCTTACCACCTGTCACATTGTCCCGAAAATAGCTTCTGTGGAAGGTGGGTTCGATGGGACTTAATTGTCTAGACTAGACCTCTGTCTACCCCTGTATTGAAAATTGCGTGAAGATTTTTTTTATAATATTAATATGTCCCTTTTTATATTTACACGCCAATTCCTATACTTGTGTAGGCAGAGGTTAAGACAATTTGGCCAATTCAATACATATTTCACTGGAGCTTATTTGTAATTTTGTAAGATGTTTTTGTTTGATGTAAGATTTTCTATTTCTGTTTACGATAACGTGATAGGTGGTGAGTCTGTCGCCTTCTTGTTATCCAGTCGACGAAGTAAACAGGCCACGATAGCCGAGTGGTTGGGTGATCGGAATTCGATTCAGGAGAACCGAATTCGATGAGCAAGGCTCCAAAGAGTTTTTAGTAAACTTATGTGGAGTTGTATCATTGCTTTGGATACTGTGACGGTCTTGTGGAGTTGTATCATTGGTTTGGATACTGTAACGGTCTTGTGGAGTTGTATCATTGGTTTGGATACTGTGACGGTCTTGTGGAGTTGTATCATTGGTTTGGATACTGTGACGGTCTTGTGGAGTTGTATCATTGGTTTGGATACTATGACGGTCTTGTGGGTTATCATTGGTTTGGATACCTTGACGGTCTTGTGGAGTTATATCATTGGTTTGGATACTGTGACGGTCTTGTGGGTTATCATTGGTTTGGATACTATGACGGTCTTGTGGAGTTGTATCATTGGTTTGGATACTGTGACGGTCTTGTGGAGTTGTATCATTGGTTTGGATACTGTGACGGTCTTGTGGAGTTGTATCATTGGTTTGGATACTGTGACGGTCTTGTGGAGTTGTATCATTGGTTTGGATACTGTGACAGTCTTGTGGGTTGTATCATTGGTTTGGATACTGTGACAGTCTTGTGGGTTATCATTGGTTTGGATACTGTGACGGTCTTGTGGAGTTGTATCATTGGTTTGGATACTGTGACGGTCTTGTGGGTTGTATCATTGGTTTGATACTGTGACGGTCTTGTGGAGTTGTATCATTGCTTTGGATACTGTGACGGTCTTGTGGAGTTGTATCATTGGTTTGGATACTGTAACGGTCTTGTGGAGTTGTATCATTGGTTTGGATACTGTGACGGTCTTGTGGAGTTGTATCATTGGTTTGGATACTGTGACGGTCTTGTGGAGTTGTATCATTGGTTTGGATACTGTGACGGTCTTGTGGAGTTGTATCATTGGTTTGGATACTGTGACGGTCTTGTGGAGTTGTATCATTGGTTTGGATACTGTGACGGTCTTGTGGGTTATCATTGGTTTGGATACTGTGACAGTCTTGTGGAGTTGTATCATTGGTTTGGATACTGTGACAGTCTTGTGGAGTTGTATCATTGGTTTGGATACTGTGACGGTCTTGCAGAGTTGTATCATAGGTTTGGATACTGTGACGGTCTTGTGGAGTTATCATTGGTTTGGATACTGTGACAGTCTTGTGGAGTTGTATCATTGGTTTGGATACTGTGACGGTCTTGTGGGTTATCATTGGTTTGGATACTGTAACGGTCTTGTGGAGTTATCATTGGTTTGGATACTGTGACGGTCTTGTGGAGTTATCATTGGTTTGGATACTGTGACGGTCTTGTGGAGTTGTATCATTGGTTTGGATACTGTGACGGTCTTGTGGAGTTGTATCATTGGTTTGGATACTGTGACGGTCTTGTGGAGTTGTATCATTGGTTTAGATACTGTGACGGTCTTGTGGAGTTGTATCATTGGTTTGGATACTGTGACGGTCTTGTGGAGTTGTATCATTGGTTTGGATACTGTGGCGGTCTTGTGGAGTTGTATCATTGGTTTGGATACTGTGACGGTCTTGTGGAGTTGTATCATTGGTTTGGATACTGTGACGGTCTTGTGGAGTTGTATCATTGGTTTGGATACTGTGACGGTCTTGCAGAGTTGTATCATAGGTTTGGATACTGTGACAGTCTAGTGGAGTTGTATCATTGGTTTGGATACTGGGACACTTGTCACGTATCAAATAAGCTCAGTGAAATGTGGGTTAGAATATATAGACGGAATATTAAAATGCAATGGGATATCTACAGTTGGCGGATGGTTAACCATCTTAAAATGCTGTACCAAAATACAGCAGACCGCTGACTGGCAGCAGCGTCTGAGGTGCGAGGTGTCTGGTACTGCGATCGCCGATCCGCTTGTCGAGCGTGGCGATGACTGTAAAACCTCTCGTCAAATAGAGGCCTATTACTGCAGTGGACTTTTACATGTCGTTATGATAGTGCTAATGATATGATGAATTGTAGGTTGATGATATTTTTATGTTTTCCTTATAGTCTATTTTCACTTATAGATTAAGTCACGATAGCCGAGTGATTGGGCGGTCGGAATTTCGAGTCAAGAGACCCGAGTTCGATCCGCAAGTGGCATGTTCGTATCAATGGGTTTTTCAATAACTTATGTACGAATGATATCGTCGGCTTGGACGTAAAGAAGGCGACGGGCTCACCGCCTGTCACGTTGTCCCAAAAATATCTTCGGTGGAAAGTGGGTCAAAGGGACTTAATTGTCTAGACTAGACCTCTGTGTACCCATGTATTGGGAATTCAGTGAATATTTACAGTGGTAGAGCCACGCATCAGCTTTTGTTGTTGCATGAATGGGCCGGCTCGAAGTTCCACTACCTCACAGAATACCGGCGTAAAGTAGAAGTCTAACAAACTTCTGCGGTTCGTCTGGTGAGTGCAGGTAACCGGAGGCCCACACACCCCCCTCCGATCCGTCCGACACAAATCTGGGGGAGGGGGGCACTCTAAGGGAGGCAACGCATCTGCTATGCCTCTGGTATTGCGGGTGTTCATGGGCGGCGGTAATCACTTACCATCACGTGAGCCACCTGCTCGTTTGCCTCCCTTTTCTATAAAATAAAGAAGATATGTATTTATTTATTATTTACATATGTATTTAACGAAGTATTTGGGTGTATAAATATTTAATCTTATGTGAATTTGTAACTGTATTTATATGTCGCAGAATCAAGATAAGGCAACAATTTTGGTTACAACGCCATCTATTAAATGTCTTCGGAAATTCTGTCACCATAATCTTGCAAAATTTAATGTTGTATATTTTCTATGTTAGTCTGCAATAAAGAGTATTCTATCTATCTATCTATCTACATTTCTCTGATCCCGAATTAAGGTAATAATCTATCGGAATCAGAAATAACGATGGTACCACAAACACCCTGATCCCGGATAATTTCGAAAAAATGGCTTTCCTGCATTATCCCGTTCGGGAAACAAACCCGTGACCTCAGAGCTGGTCAGCTGGTCGTCAGGTGGCGTTGCAAACGGATTCCAAGGTTTTTGTGCATTGTATAATTATATATTGGTATTATTAGATATATAGGGATAGATAGGGACAACATTATATGCATTGCTCCGATCCCAATATAAGACGCTTAAGCACTTGTAGTATGGGAATCGGAAAAAACGAAGGCATCACAAACAACCAGACCCGAGAAAATGTAGAGAAAGCGGTTGTTGTACATCGACCCGACCGGGAATAGAACCCGGGACCTCGAGATGTCGACATCTTGAAAAACCGGTGTTTACGCAATTCGTCCATGGAGGCCGTCATGTATGTAGAACACACTTTTTCTTATCTGTATCAGGGTATTTGTGGTACCTTCGTTGTTTCTGATTCCATACTACAAGTGCTTAAGCTGCTTACTGTGGGATCAGAGCAATGGATGTGATGTTGTCCGTATTTATGTATGTATTTATTTTATTTACTTTTTTCAGTATCGAGGAGACACCTTCGTTCCCCTGCGAGCTCTGCACGAAGACCTTCCGTTGGAAAACCTCGCTGAGGAAGCATCTGGAAACCCACCGAATAGAGACCGGACAGAAAAGGAAACCGTACTGTGAATCTTGCAGGTATTTCCTTAATATACTTAAAAAAATATCTTCACGTAATTCCCAATACAGGGGTAGACAGAGGTCTAGTCTAGACAATTAAGTCCCTTCGACCTACCTTCCACCAAAGATATTTTTCGGGACAACGTGACAGGTGGTGAGCCCGTCGCCGTCTTTATGTCCAAGCCAGCGATATAAATCTTTCGTAAGTTTTTGAAAAAACCAGTTCATACGAACCTTGTGGTTCGAACTCGGGTTCCTTGATTGTAATTCTGATCACCCGATAACTCGGCTATCGTGACAACCTTATCTCTAGTCATCGTAAATGATTTTAAAAAAATGAAACAACATGATTTCTTTCTTCTCTATTTCTAGATTGTCCTTTATGACTACGTCAAATCTGCAGAAGCATGTCAAAACTAGCTCCAAGCATCAAATACAGCTGAAACTGAGGTGAGGGACTCACTTCTGAAGTTAACAAACCCATGCAGGAGATGAAATGAGAAGACTTTGTCTCGACTCGACATCGATAAGCAATCTCTCTGTTCAGGCCAACACTAGTCACTAGTATAGTACTAGTAATGGTAGTACTCGGCTGGGATATTCGGCGGGAGCGGGGTGAACCCCACTCCTGTATAGCACTCGGAGTGCCCGAAAGTTTTATAAAACTAAATTGGACACTGTATATTTAAATGTGCAGCATTCGCGTGAATAAAATGTAATTGTTACATCTTGTTATGTAGTTAGAACAACTTATGATATTCCTGTCTATTTTAACAGTAGTAGAGCCACGCATAAGGTTTTGTTGTTGCATGAATAATATTCATAGCGCCCTGGTACTATTTTAAAAAGTAACGTACGCCACCGAAAACTAACCTTCCTACGCACTATCAATCAGATCCTAACTTAACATCTCAGGCGGACTCAGATTTGCAGTCTACTAGTCGTTTGAAATGGAAAAGACAAGACGTTGAATCTAAATTAGAAGCTCTTCTTTTTGTGGTAGAGCCACGCATCAGCTTTTGTTGTTGCATGAACGGGCCGGCTCGACCGGGGAAGTACCAAAACCTCACAGAATACCGGCGTGAAGTGGAAGTCTAACAAACTTCTGCGTTTCGTCTGGTGAGTGCAGGTAACCGGAGGCCCACACACCCCCCTCCCCCAATTCTGGGGTGAAATCTTAGACCGGCAACGCATCTGCAATGCCTCTGGTATTGCGGGTGTTCATGGGCAGCGGTATTCACTTACCATCAGGTGAGCCACCGGCTCGTTTGCCTCCCTTTTCTATAAAAAAAAATATCTTCACGCCATTTTTATTACACACAATTGTGTCGTTTCGACCCACCTTCCACCGAGAATACTTTTTGGGACAACTTGACATGTGGTGCGAACGATATAATTCGTACATAAATTTTGTAAACAAGCCATTGGTACGTGCCTTGGGGATCGACCTCGGGTCTCTTGAATCAAATTCCGATCACCCAACCACTCGGCTATCATTACTTTTTATTTAAATGTGTAGTTTTCGCTTAATTGTGTCTTTTTGTAACTGTGTACTCTAAATTAAATATACCCATATATATGATATTCAGATAAACATATACTTATATATATATATATATATATATATATATATATATATATATACACCTACATACACATATATAGATATAAATATACATCATATGTACACATATAGAAAGAAAGAAAGAAACTTTATTTGTTGCTTATTTTACCGGAACAAAAAAACAGTATTTAAATCATAAATGTACAAAATCAAAACAAAATCAAATAAAAACCTAAAACGGTAAATTAAAAGTGCTATAACTAAAAAAACATACAAATAAATAATAAAAAATAAATAAATATAAATATGTATACCTAAATATATATAAATATCTTCACGCAATTCCCAATACAGGGGTAGACAGAGATCTAGTCTACACGATGAAGTCCCTTCGACCCACCTTCCAAGGAAGATATTTTCGGGACAACGTGACAGGTGGTGAGCACGTCGCCGTCTTTATGTCCAAGTCAACGATTTGAATCGTACATAGGTTTTGAAAATCCCATTGGCACGAGTCTGCCACCTGGGTATCGAACTCGGGTCTCTTGTCTCGAAATTCCGACCACCCAACCACTCGGCTGTCGTGACTTAAAGAAAGAAAAAAAAAATACATTAGTGACATTCCAGTAAAGCAACAAAAGGGTCTGCGCTCTTCTCATATTACTTTTTTGTGGTAGAGCCACGCGTCAGCTTTTGTTGATGCATGAATGGGCCGGATCGACTGGGAAGTACCACGACCTCACAGAATACCGGCGTGAAGTAGAAGTCTAACAAACTTCTGCGTTTCGTCTGGTAAGTGCAGGTAACCGGAGGACCACACGCACCCTCCCCCACCCTGGGGTGAAATCTTAGACCGGCAACGCATCTGCAATGCCTCTGGTATTGCGGGTGTTCATGGGCAGCGGTATTCACTTACCATCAGGTGAGCCACCGGCTCGTTTGCCTCCCTTTTCTATAAAAAAAAATATCTTCACGCCATTTTTATTACACACAATTGTGTCGTTTCGACCCACCTTCCACCGAGAATACTTTTTGGGACAACTTGACATGTGGTGCGAACGATATAATTCGTACATAAATTTTGTAAACAAGCCATTGGTACGTGCCTTGGGGATCGACCTCGGGTCTCTTGAATCAAATTCCGATCACCCAACCACTCGGCTATCATTACTTTTTATTTAAATGTGTAGTTTTCGCTTAATTGTGTCTTTTTGTAACTGTGTACTCTAAATTAAATATACCCATATATATGATATTCCAGATAAACATATACTTATATATATATACACCTACATACACATATATAGATATAAATATACATCATATGTACACATATAGAAAGAAAGAAAGAAACTTTATTTGTTGCTTATTTTACCGGAACAAAAAAAAACAGTATTTAAATCATAAATGTACAAAATCAAAACAAAATCAAATAAAAAACCTAAAACGGTAAATTAAAAGTGCTATAACTAAAAAAACATACAAATAAATAATAAAAAATAAATAAATATAAATATGTATACCTAAATATATATAAATATCTTCACGCAATTCCCAATACAGGGGTAGACAGAGATCTAGTCTACACGATGAAGTCCCTTCGACCCACCTTCCAAGGAAGATATTTTCGGGACAACGTGACAGGTGGTGAGCACGTCGCCGTCTTTATGTCCAAGTCAACGATTTGAATCGTACATAGGTTTTGAAAATCCCATTGGCACGAGTCTGCCACCTGGGTATCGAACTCGGGTCTCTTGTCTCGAAATTCCGACCACCCAACCACTCGGCTGTCGTGACTTAAAGAAAGAAAAAAAAATACATTAGTGACATTCCAGTAAAGCAACAAAAGGGTCTGCGCTCTTCTCATATTACTTTTTTGTGGTAGAGCCACGCGTCAGCTTTTGTTGATGCATGAATGGGCCGGATCGACCGGGGAAGTACCACGACCTCACAGAATACCGGCGTGAAGTGGAAGTCTAACAAACTTCTGCGTTTCGTCTGGTGAGTGCAGGTAACCGGAGGCCCACACACCCCCCTCCCCCAATTCTGGGGGGGGGGGGTGAAATCTTAGACCGGCAACGCATCTGCAATGCCTCTGGTATTGCGGGTGTTCATGGGCAGCGGTATTCACTTACCATCAGGTGAGCCACCGGCTCGTTTGCCTCCCTTTTCTATAAAAAAAAATATCTTCACGCCATTTTTATTACACACAATTGTGTCGTTTCGACCCACCTTCCACCGAGAATACTTTTTGGGACAACTTGACATGTGGTGCGAACGATATAATTCGTACATAAATTTTGTAAACAAGCCATTGGTACGTGCCTTGGGGATCGACCTCGGGTCTCTTGAATCAAATTCCGATCACCCAACCACTCGGCTATCATTACTTTTTATTTAAATGTGTAGTTTTCGCTTAATTGTGTCTTTTTGTAACTGTGTACTCTAAATTAAATATACCCATATATATGATATTCCAGATAAACATATACTTATATATATACACCTACATACACATATATAGATATAAATATACATCATATGTACACATATAGAAAGAAAGAAAGAAACTTTATTTGTTGCTTATTTTACCGGAACAAAAAAAAACAGTATTTAAATCATAAATGTACAAAATCAAAACAAAATCAAATAAAAAACCTAAAACGGTAAATTAAAAGTGCTATAACTAAAAAAACATACAAATAAATAATAAAAAATAAATAAATATAAATATGTATACCTAAATATATATAAATATCTTCACGCAATTCCCAATACAGGGGTAGACAGAGATCTAGTCTACACGATGAAGTCCCTTCGACCCACCTTCCAAGGAAGATATTTTCGGGACAACGTGACAGGTGGTGAGCACGTCGCCGTCTTTATGTCCAAGTCAACGATTTGAATCGTACATAGGTTTTGAAAATCCCATTGGCACGAGTCTGCCACCTGGGTATCGAACTCGGGTCTCTTGTCTCGAAATTCCGACCACCCAACCACTCGGCTGTCGTGACTTAAAGAAAGAAAAAAAAATACATTAGTGACATTCCAGTAAAGCAACAAAAGGGTCTGCGCTCTTCTCATATTACTTTTTTGTGGTAGAGCCACGCGTCAGCTTTTGTTGATGCATGAATGGGCCGGATCGACCGGGGAAGTACCACGACCTCACAGAATACCGGCGTGAAGTAGAAGTCTAACAAACTTCTGCGTTTCGTCTGGTAAGTGCAGGTAACCGGAGGACCACACGCACCCTCCCCCAATTCTGGGGGCACTCTAAGGGAGGTAACGCATCTGCTATGCCTGTGGTATTGCGGGTGTTCATGGGCGGCGGTAATCACTTACCATCACGTGAGCCACCCGCTCGTTTGCCTCCCTTTTCTATTAAAAAAAAAACTTATATGTCCGATTCGTGTCAGGAAACTGGGTGAGTCCGGGGGGGAGGAGGGCGCGGGCGCGGGCGCGGAGGGGCAGCAGGCTCGAATCGAGCAGATCAAGTGGTCCGTGAACAGCGCTCGGCAGCAGTTCGCGTGCCCGCAGTGCGGCAAGCGCTTCCAGTGGCGCGGCAACCTGCTGCGCCACCTGCACAGCCACGCCGCCCGGTGAGTGCCTCCGCCACACCCGCACATACCTATACACACACACACACACACATACGCGCATATCTATTCATACGCATATATGCGTACATAAATATCTGCACAACTTATACATATATTAATAAATACCTACACCACATACACAAATACCTACTCAAAAGTTTATGCACATTGAGAAATACCTACACACTACATACGTATATACCTACTCACACTCACGTGCAAATTGACAAATACCTACGTACGATGTGGTGCTTCAAGGAATGGAACTCTTCGTTCCTCTCAGATCCGTGCAACTACAGACCGATCGCAATCACCTCTTTGTTCTCCAAAATAATGGAATTCATTATCAACTGCCAGCTCTTGAGGTACATAGAAGAGCACCATTTGATTAGTGACCGCCAGTACGGCTTCCGTCGGGGTCGCTCAGCTCGTGATCTTCTCGTGTACGATGGGCGGAGGCAGTAGGAAGGGGGGCCTTGGCAGTAAGTTTGGATATAGGGAAAGCCTTCGATGGGGTATGGCACAAAGCGTTTCTCTCGAAGCTTCCGTCATATGGGCTTCCCGAGAAATTTTGCAATTGGGTCACTAGTTCTCTCACAGACCGGAGCATCAAGGTCGTAGTTGACGGTGCATGCTCGGACTCCAAGTCTGTGAACGCTAGTGTCCCACAAGGCTGTGTGCTATCGCCAACCCACATACGTACACACCACATACGCACATAGACCTCCACATGCACATTGACCTACACACCACATGCACTTTAACAAATACCTAATCACCACATACGCACGTACACACATCACACACACATGCACATTGTCAAATACCTACACAACACATACACAAATACCTTTTCACTACATTCACAAATACCTACTCACCACATACACAAATACCTACTCACACGTTCATTCACATTGTCAAATACCTACACACCACATAGCTCAACTCTTACACTCACATGCACATTGTCAAATATCTACACACACAATACGCACATACCTACTCACACGCACACGCACATTGACAAATACCTTCACTCCTCATACGCTCGTATCTACAAACACATACATACACGCGTATACAAATGCACATATTCAAATATCTATACGCTACATACGCACTTACAGACATACGGAATTGCACTCAAACGTACACAAATATATCACTGTGAAAGTCCTCTCCTGGACACGTGACGCTCCTGTAGACGATTGCCATAATCACCACACTTGGCGACTGCGATCGCCAAACAACTTACAAAGGGTGGCGCTAATCGCCATTCGTAATGGGAGAGACCTTATGTCCTGAAGTGAAATTTTAGTTGTTTAGAAAAATATCTTCACGCCATTTCCAATACAGTGGGAAACAGAGATCTAGACTAGTCATGTCCCTTTGATGCAAGAAAATGTTTTACATTAATTTCTAGTATACTGTTTACAGATTCCTTGATATATTTTTAATTAATACATGTGCTTTGTAACAGTGTATGAATATTGCCACTCCCTGTCTTCCCGTGGGTGTCGTAAGAGGCGTCTATGAGAAACAGCCTTGAGAAACAACCTTCAACCGAAGACTTTTTCGGCACAGGTGGTGAGACCATCGCCGTCTTTATCTCCAAGCCAACTATATAAATCATGGGGATCAGCCTTGGGGATCGAATTCGGCTCTCTAGACTCGAATTTTGATCACCCAACCACTATTGTGCCTATTTTATAGTCAGTTCTTTAGTGTGTTCTGTTGATTGTTTTGGTCAGTCCTAGACATCCTTTCTACCCATGTATAGGGAATGGCGTGAAGATATTTGTTACTTATTTATTTTATTAATATTATTGGTCTGCAGGGCGAATGGTGATTTAGTCTGCGAGCCCTGCAAGCGTACCTTCTCCTCCATAGAAACCTACCAGCAGCACATGAAGATCAGCAAGAAACACGTCTCCGAGGATGACTTCAAGTGAGTACACCGGATCTCTTAAAGGGGGGGGGGAGGGGTATCGTGGTCCTGTGTTATGATACCACCCCCCTTTTATTTATTTGTTATTTATAGAACCTTACCATTATGAAAGTAACTAAAAGTAAGAATCAAAACGCTGAGATAATTCTGTATCTGTCAACTTTAAGGAGTGTTAAAATGTTTAAAACAATAAAAAAATAATAACACAGTGCTACATTAATAAATTTTCTATACATACAAGCACATTACCTACATTTACATAAAAACATACAGACACACACATACATTTATATTTTATTCCCGTGGGCTTATATATTCACACAATTTCACCTAATGGGGTTGGCAGAGGTCTTGAAAATTAAGAAGACAACGTGACAGGTGGTGAGCCTATCGCCGTCTTAATATCGCAGCTAATCGACAATATATTTTTACATAAATATATATTTACATAGACAAAAATTAAAAATAATTCTTGAATAGCAAAACTATGCCTATGAATACATAGTATACTAATTGAGTGTGAGTGAGTGGGCGTGTGAGTAGGAGTGTAGTGGAGTGTTCAGAATTGTAAAATAACCTCCATAAGCTCTTCTCTAGTGGCTCCAAGAAGCTGTAGTCACAGCGGCCACACTCAGGTAAACCACGCCAGTGGGCTAAACCTAGAGAAGTGGGCTACTTTCATGAACAACTTTGAAATAGCTATCGGTTGATCCCCGACTGAACCAAACGTTGATGTGATACTGTACATTTAAGACCATCGATGTGACTAGGTATTGCGAAACTTACTATACTATGGAATGGGCCGGCTCGACCGGGGAAGTACCCACGACCTCACAGAATACCGGCGTGAAATAGAAGTCTAACAAACTTCTGCGTTTCGTCTGGTGAATGCAGGTAACTTGAGGCCCACACACCCCCCTCCCCCAATTCTGGGGGAGGGGGGCACTTTAAGGGAGGCAACGCATCTGCTATGCCTGTGGTATTGCGGATGTTCAAGGGCGGCGGTAATCACTTACCATCACGTGATGCCACCTGCTCGTTTGCCTCTCTTTTCTATAAAAAAAAACCTCAAGGGCGTCTGTCAGGGTCCATTTAGTGTCTTATGGTCTTTCGCTGCATCCCTACATTTGCCAATTGTACCAGGCTTCCGGTCCATTGGATCAAAGATAGAGGGAGAAGGGAGTGGACTTGCAGTAGCGCAGCCGCTGGTTTACTATAAATAAGCTCATGCGCAGATGAACCTAGCTATCCTTTTACGGACTATGAACAATAAAGACCTGCGGCGAATACCCTGACCTCGTTCCCTGAATAGCTTGAAACGGGATTTGTGGTCCGGCAGCACGACTGGTGACAAAGCAGCCCTATTTAGGATCGCTCTGCTTTCCTCTGCACAGGGAAGGGGCCTAGAAAAGGTGGCTTAAAAACAGTCCGTTTCATCCATCAATTAAATTCAGCCTTAAAATCAGTGCCCTCAAGACACAAGTCCTTAAACAGCCACTAAGGAGTTGTGAAGCAGACAAAGCGACATTCATTCTAGATGGGAAACCACTAGAAGAAGTATCGCGTTTGAAATATTTGGGAAGCTATATTCGACAAGACTTTGCCTCGGAAATACCAACACGCATTGCCATTGCAACTTCCAATTTCGGACGTCTCGTGAGTCGTTTCTGGAGGTCTCATGATCTTAAGCTAGAAACAAAAATCAGCGTCTATAAAGCGGCAATCATACCAGTCCTTTTATATGGCGCAGAGACATGGTGCCTCTATAAAGCTGACATAAGGAAACTCGACACATTCCATCTAAAGTGTTTAAGAACCATCCTTAAGATTCCATGGCACGATCGCATCCCTAATACAGAAGTTTTGCGTCGCTCCGGAGTTTATGGCATGGAAGCTCTCCTGATACAGCGTCAGCTGAGATGGTGTGACCACATCCTTCGAATGGATGACGCCCGGTTGCCCAAGGCTGTGTTTTATTCCGAAATGGCTAAGGGCAAGCGTAAACGAGGTGGTCAGCATCTGTGCAACAAGGACGTATTGAAGCGAAATCTCAACGCCTGCGGTATGGACCCTGCAAGTTGGAAGGAACAAGCCACAATAAGATCATCATGGCGTTCTAATATTTTTAAAAATATAAAAGTTTTTGAGGAAACTCGGTTCAAAACGCTTGACACGCACGTCAAGTTCGGAAAGAGAAGCCCAAGCTCTCTTATACTTACAGTCTCAGGGTCAGCTCTACTGTCACACATGCGATAGGGGTTTTAAAACTAAATTTGGTCTTGCAAGCCATATCAGGGCTCATAAAAGAAAATAGTAAATATATTTCCAAGATAAATATTAAAAAAAATGTTCCAGTAGTTTATAGTTTAGGGTCGCCGTCGTTGAAATCGACGAGGAGGACTATATATACTAATTAGGGTGGATGACGAAGTAGTAATGAGTAGTAATAATTCCTCATCCCTATGAGCATGAGGAATTTTCAGAAGAAAAATTGAGAATGCGAATGTGGATGTATTGTGAGTTATGAGGAAACGAGTGGGAAAAAGAAAGAGAAGGAGAAATAACATTAACCAAACCTTTATATTTTTTGAATATGCCACATATTCAAAAAATATAAATATAAGGTTTGGTTAATGTTATTTCAAGCTGTACTAACTCTATTAATAAACTGTCAGATTATTTTACTGTGTGACTAATTTCTACTCATTATTTATCTATATGTGTCTGTTTTTAATATTGAAATTATTGTTTTTACTACATGTTATTACATTACTCATTACTCATCTGTATTAAAGAGATCGAAAGAGTATTTTGAATGTTTGTTTAAAAGAGAGGAAGTGCAGGTACAACAATCGGCACCTTCCATGGTTAATATAAATGTTGATGAAAGTGAGATAAGCATGGATGAAATAGTAAAAGCGTTGAAAAGTATGAGATTAGGTAAGGCTGCAGGGTAAGATAGGATTACCTTGTCGCGATGCTGAGGACAGGACAGGGCATAGTGGCTAGTCAGCTGTACCGCCTTTTTAATTTGTACTGGCGAATTGGGGAAGTACCGGGAGACTGGTGCAAAGCCGTAATCGTGCCATTGTATAAGGGAAAAGGGTCACGGCAGGACTGCATAAATTTCCGCGGCATAAGCCTAATCAGCGTTGTCGGTAAATTGTATGCGAAAGTATTGATTGAAAGGGTTGTGAATGAAATAGACTACGAAGTATGGGATGCACAAGCAGGATTTCAAAAGGGAATGGGGTGTACGGATCAGGTCTTTTCCATGCTGTGCATAGCCGAAAAGCAGAAGGTCTATTGCACGTTCGTGGATCTAGAAAAGGCCTATGATAGAGTGGTGAGGAATGAATTGTGGTCAGCATTATCCGTGAACGGTGTGAGCAGTATCCTCATACGGGCATTACAATCCCTTATAGGGATTCTAGTGCTTGTGTAAGGATAAACGGGGCATACACTGAATGGTTTAAAATAGAAAAAGGTGTTAGACAAGGATGTGTAGCGTCACCGTGGCTGTTTAATCTGTTCATGAACAATTGCTTGACAGATTTAAAAGAGAACGAAAGTGGGTTGAGAATGAATGAGTTACTCGTCAAATGTTTTCTCTATACTGACGACCAAGTATTACTTGCGTCTTCAGCCGAGGAGTTGCAGGAGATGGTAACTGCTATGAGTGGAGCTTTTATTAGAAAGGGAATGAAGATGAATGTAAAGAAGACGAAAGTGATGGTGTTTGAAAGAGATGAGGCAATGACAGACTGCAATATCGTGATTGAACAGGCGAATGAGTTTGTGTATCTGGGTTCAAAGTTTACAAGAATGGAAAGTGTGAGAGTGATATTGAAAGAAGAGTGAATGCTGGAAACGTAGTGAATGGAGCTCTGCACTTCTTTATGAACAGTCGGAAGGTGTCTAACAAGGCTCGTTTGGCTGTGCATGAGGGAGTGTTAAGAATAAGAATAATTTATTTGCATAAAAACTAATTACAATAATCTATCCAATATTGGGACATCCTTTTAAGCAAATAATTACTTGTGCCAGAATGCCCCGCTCTTCCATAAATGTTATTACATGTGTTTTTTACAAATAAACATAAAGCATTAATTTGAGATAACACTCTCTTAACTACTATTATAAATACAAAGGTAACTATTTTACTGCTAAATATCTACTAAGCATAAATCTACATAACTTATACTACGAAAATTACTATGATTATGTCTATACTACTTTACTGACAGATTTGCTAAATCTAATTATTTTAAAACATTGTGTGTGTGTGTGTGTGTGTGCGCGTGTGTGTGTCATTTGAGTGTGTATTAGAGCATGTGCATATCATATTACATATTCATATCTAATAAAGATTCAATCTCATCATAATTGTGGGACAAAAGCCATTCAGAAACTACCTTTTTCAGCTTTTTTGACAGTACAGGATAAATGTTTAAAAATCTATTCAATTTACAATATAGATAACCGGATTGACTCTTAAACTGGCGACCGGCAAAATTTGTTTTAACGGGATCTTTTTCTATAATAATTCTCCGTTTTATGCTAGTATTGGAGTTAAAGAATACTGTTTTATGTTTTTCTATTATAAGTTGTAGTATATATAATTTTCTAACACTCAATATCCCAGCTATGGAATAAAGTTCTTCTGTAGGAAATCTGTAGTGTTTATTTAATAAAACTTTCAATAATAATCGCTGACCACGTTCCAATTCTAAAAATTTTGATTTAGAAGCTCCACCCCACACCGGAATACAGTATGTCAGAATTGACTGAGCAAGAGCAGTATATACTTGTTTTAAAATTTTAGTGGTTGCCACGTCTCTTAGATTTTTAAAAATCCAGACCAGTTTCCTTATTCTGCTAGTCGTGGCTTCAATATGCGGGTGCCAAGAAACCCTTTGGTCTACTATTATCCCCAAATACCTAGCGGTAGTTACTTTCTCAATTTCAGGACACGAGCATTTATCACTAAATCCACAACTATGTATTTTGAGTTTCAATGATGTAGAAGGTTGCGTACGTTTATTTATGGAAAAGCATATGTAGTTGGATTTTTTAGTATTTAGTGTTAGTGTATTGTGTTGTAGCCAATTAGCAACTTTAGCCAAACCCCTTTCTGCCGTTTTATGTATTTCTTCCCATGATTTACCAGAAAACACAATTGCGGTATCATCAGCATATGAGTATATATGCCCGTTACCTAGTTTATAATTACATAAATCATTAATGTAGATAAGAAATAAGGTTGGCCCCAAAACACTACCTTGCGGGACACCATGGGTCACGGGAGCGTCGTTACTAATTAAGTCACCTATTTTGATTCTTTGTGTTCGGTCAGTTAGGTAATTTTTAAATAAACACAATTGTGTACCTCTAATGCCGATTCTTTCCAACTTCTGTAATAAAGTTGGTATGGAAACGGTATCAAAAGCCTTTTAAGGTCCAAAATACAGCTAAACATTTATTTTTACCATCAAGTTGTTCAACTATATTTGATGTTAGATCCAAAATGACGTCCTGAGTACACTTTTTTTGCCCAAAACCATACTGAGAATCGGATAAAATATTGTACTTATTAAGATAATTTAATAGTCTGATATTTATTAATTTTTCTACTATTTTTGAAATAGCCGGTAGGATAGAGATTGGTCTATAATTACTAACTTCACCTTTATCCCCGCTTTTATAAATAGGAATAATAACAGATTTTTTTAAATAATTAGGAAATTCTCCTGTAGAAAATAAATATTAGCAAAGTGACAGATGATGGGGACTACAACATTTTTTGATAATTTTAAGAAATTAGTAGATATATTATCCCATCCCGCAGCACTGTTTGTTTTTAAATTCATTAATATGGTATTTACTTCATTATAATCTGTGTCCATTAAGGTAAAAGATGAAGGCCGAGCATCGATTGTTCGAACAGAATTAAAATTTTTAACTGTTAACTTATTACGTACTACTTCGTCGGCAAGTTCTCGTCCAATATTAGAAAAAAAGTTATTTATAGAATTTACTGATTTAAGAGGGCAAGGTTCTAATTGTAAGAGCTCATGATAATAAGTTTTGTTTTGTTTAATATTTGTTATATTTTTTATGTTTTGCCATAGCACTTTGGGATTCTTATTCAATAATTGTGATGTTTCATAATTGCGTTTTAGTTTTTTAATAAGTAATGTACAGTAATTACGATATCTTTTATAAGTAATTTTTTGTATTTCATCAAAAGGATTCATTTTAAGTCGTTTCTGCATTTGATTTCTATTCCTTATACAACGCAAAATACCAGGTGTTATCCATGGTTTTATCGTTCGTTTACTTTTAGGAACAGATACTATTTTAGTATTCTCTTCTAAAGATTCCATAATTTTATTCATTAATATCTCAATCAGCTGATTAGGATCATTACATAGTAATAAAGTAGATAAGTTTTTATTTGCCAGACTATTGAAAGCTTGATCATAATCAATATATGTTTTTGTTTTAAGACAAGTCTTTACATCTTTTACTTTAGCCAAGCACACTAACACCATGCTATGATCAGTTACAGTTGTATTCATAACAGCTACGTTAGCATTATTCTTTTTCCTACAAAGCTTTAAAATAACATGATGCAGACAATTATTTTGTCTAGTAGCAATCATATGGCCTGGTAACATACCATATGTAGATAACATACCTAAGTACTTAGTCCTGTTTCTTCGTTCCATGTCAAGTTCATTAGCTTTCGGAATAAGGTTAATATTTAAATCTCCTGTAAGTATAATATTTTTATAATTTTTAATTGTATCCAAATGCGTTTGAAGTGATTCATTAAATTTTTGAGTATTCGCATTGGAAGGCGATCGATAGATTCCATGAATAATATAATTAAAAATTTCTACTTGTAAGGACTATGCATGTTCTAATTTTATTTCTTTAACTTTGGGTTTAAGATGGTTCTTAATAAACACCGTTACTCCATCGTTTTGATTAAGGTGAAATGTAGTTGCAAAAGACGTGTAGTTATTTATTTGAGGTATACTTTTATTATTATTAAGTCTACATTCAGTTAATATTAAGATGTCAACATCAAATTTAAGGTGCGATAAAGTTACTTGTAAGTCATCTATATTTTTACATATGCTTCTGACGTTTTGTGTAATAATTGTAAGGTCGTTCTTTTTTATTTGTATATAATTAGTGTTGGTTCCAACACTCATATACCGAAGTGAAAGTTGGGTATGGCAGAAGAAACATGAAAGCAGAGTAAATGCGGTTTAGATGAGAGCGTTAAGAAGTATTATAGGAGTTAAACTGAGTGACAGGATAAGGAATAGTAAGATAAGAAAACGTTGTGGTCTGAAAGAAGATGTAGTGACTAAAATTGAGAAAGGTATGCTAAGATGGCTTGGCCATGTCGAGAGAATGAATGAAGAACGATTGACGAAAAAAGTGTATAAGGCGAGTCGGAATGGAAGTGTAGAAAGGAGAAGACCTAGGCGGACGTTTCGAGACCAAATCAGGGATGTCCTGAAAAAATGCCAGGTCAAGAGTACCCTAAATCGAAGAGTATGTATGAAGGGAATAATGAAAGTGGACGAAGCGAAACAAGTAGCAAGTGGAAAGAAGTGGTCTCTGCCTACTCCTACGGGAAAGAGGCGTGAATATATGTCCAACCTTAGTATCTGGGGATCGAACTCGAGTCTCTCGACTCGAATCCCCATCACTCAACTGCTCGGCTCTCGTGTTTTATGTACTTAATATTATTACAGATACATGTGCAGTGACTGCGGTAAAAAGTTCGCGAATAAGACCCGACTCAAGGACCACGTGGACTGGGAGCACCTCAAGAACTACGTGCACAAATGTGCCGTCTGTCAGAAGGTGAGGTTCGGATTCAAATACAAATCATTCGTTCATCGATATAAGTGATATATAATTACATTCATCGATTGTCATCGTAATCACCAATGGCTTCGAATTGGGGGGGGGGTACCATAGACATTGTCAAACATGCTGCTTTTTAATTATGCAGCGGCAGTGTTAATAATAAATGAATACATACATAGATAGGGACAACCTAACATACATTGCTCTGATCACAAAGTAAAGCACTTGTGTTACGGAATCGGAAACAACGAAGCTACCGCAAACAACCAGACTCGAGAATATGTAGAAAAGTGTTTTCTTCATTGAACGAAACCAAACGGAATCGAACCCGGGGCCTCAGACTTGACTATGGCAGTGTGTACACCACTCGCCCACATAGGTCGTAGTGATATTTATTCTTTACTATGCGTTTTCATTATTTACTAGTCGCACCCCTTCAGTGCTGTGTTTTAACATTTAAGGCGGTATACTATTTTTCTAAAATAAAATTAGCTTATGTCACTCCTTATAACATCAGCTATCTGTCAGTAAAGAGACCCGTTAAAATAAGTTCAGTCATTTCAGAGATAAACCATCATAAATATTAAGTGAAAATATGTTAATTTGGAATTTCAAGCAGACACTTCAATATTTTGGCTTGGACATAAAGACGGCGACGGGCTCATCACCTGTCACGTTGTCACAAAATATCTTCGGTGAAAGGTGTGTCGAAGGGACTCAATTGTCTAGACTAGACCGCTGGCTACCCCTGTTTTGGGAATGGCGTGAAGATATTTTTCTGATTTATTTACCTTAGTTTGCGCAATCAACAGGTGTTCAAGAGCCACACCTCCCTCTACCTGCACAAGCAGGTGGTTCACAAGAAGGACCACGCGGAGCATTTGTGCGACCACTGCGGGAAGTCATTTCCGGTGAATATAGCCTTATTTTTTATTATTCAATTCGGTTTGCAAAATAACATGACATTTCTAAATATTTAGGTACATAAAGTTGTTATAAATCAAGACTACCGCTCGCCAGCTGAGAGGTCCCGGGTTCACATACGGTTCGGATCAATGTTGACGTCGCGCGGGGTGTTTATCGTGACCACGGATGCAGTTAAACATCCGAAACGTAGGGAAGTAAAAATAGTTTGTTAAAAACTAATTAAAAGACGCGATAAAATTCGAAAATCGTTTTATTTAAAATGTGTAGTATTCGCGTTAATACAAGAAATCAGAAAGATATTCTTGAGCCTGTGTGCAATTTAATACATGCCATATTCTGCTTTAGAAAAGACTTCAGACCATTCATTGGCTTCAAATATAATAGTGGTATCATCAACATAGCACACTATTTCAGCAGAACCTAAATCTAGTTATAATCAATCATTGATGTAGGAGACAACCCAAGACACTGCCTTGAGGCACGCCACACCGCACATCTGCTACAGAGCTAATATAGTAATTAATTTTAGATGTTGTTTTATGTCCGTCTAATTACTTCGAAACCATTCCAGTGCGATATCCCACCCACCAATAATTTAAGCTTTCGTAAGAGGATGGGAACAGAGACAGTGTCGAAGGCCTTTTTAAGGTCTACAAGCACAGCCTTTATCAAGAGGACTAGCGCTCGAACTAGCGATGACCTAAGATACAGCGTCTTCCGTTGATCTTCCTTTCGAAAACAAAACTGCCTATGTGATGTAATTTTTTTTTCAAGAAAAGAAACAAGTCGTTCGTTAACTAATGTTTCGAGAAGCTTGTAAATCGACCCAAGAGGAAAAATGATTTTTACTAGTTTCATCTTTTGGTCCACTTTTGTCAATTGCAGTAATCAGAGCGGTTTTCCATTTGCTTGGAAAAGAGCCAGATGATAAACTTTAATATGAAGGATAATGGGAGTACTACCACATCCTTTGCAGCTTTTAATAGTCGATTACTTTTGCTCCATCTAAGCCACATGCGCAGTTAAGGGCAAGTTTTTGACTAACTTTTATTGGTACAGTGGGATTAAAGAAAACTGAATTCTGCATTTTATTTAACCTCTAAATATGCTTTAGAAATCTCGTCATTAACGGCTATCTAGATTCGTTTCGTTTTAGTCATAGACTTGATCTTTGTGAATGCAGCTATAATTGCTTTATGTTTGGTTGCAGGTTGGTATTCCGTTAGTATTGCAAATGTCTGTCCTTTAGGTGTACTTCACAGTGTACATATCAAAAAAGGAAATAGACCCAGCAGCTTGACTTTCAATCAGAGTACTTAAGTTTGCTCAATTCTTACACAAAAATAAAATAAAGGGGTTGACAGATGGTGGAATCAATGCCATTGGAAGAAACAGAGTTGCTGTTGAGTTCGAGTCTGCCACATTAGCTAACACCTTTGTGGATAACCCTATCCTAATCAGTAATAATTATATAGCTATGATTCCTAAGTTCTAAGTCTCCAGAAATGGTGTTGTGAGAGATATTCCTACATACTGGTGTCTTGAGGATTTGATGTCAGGGCTATCATATCTTCTTAAATGTGGTCAAGTCATTAAAGCTCGAAAGGCTTAATGTTAAAATAAGGAAAGAGCAAGGACATATATGGGCTCTCTCTAGGAGTGTAATACTAACTTTCTCGGTACTAGTACCGAAAGTACCGTAGTGCTTCCTGAAAAAGTTTATTGTTATGTTAACACAGCCTTACCAGTGTCCGTATATGAACTCCCTACAATTCAGTGTAGAAATTGCTGCAGGTTTGAACATGTTAAGGCGCAATGTCAGTCGCAACTCCGCTGCTATCGATATGCTCAACCTCATTCGGGAGATTCCTGCTCAGTCCCTGACAATAATGTCAGTTTCTTCTTTTGTAATGGTGGCTTGCACGAGGCTATTGACAGCAACTAACTTTCACAGTGGTAGAGCCACGCATCAGCTTTTGTTGTTGCATGGTTGCCGGCTCGACCGGGGAAGTACCACGACCTCACAGAATACCGGCGTGAAGTAGAAGTCTAACAAACTTCTGCGTTTCGTCTGGTGAGTGCAGGTGCCCACACACCCTTCTCCCCCAATTCAGGGGGGGGGGGCATTCTAAGGCCGGTAACGCATCTGCTATACCTCTGGTATTGCGGGTGTTCATGGGCGGCGGTTATCACGTACCATCACGTGAGCCACCTGCTCGTTTGCCTCCCTTTTCTATAAAAAAAAAAAACTGTCCAGAACATATGAGGCAAAGAGCCATTAACACTGTGATGTCTCAGGACAACATTAGTTATCCTAAAGCTTCTGCTGGATTCCTCACATCTAAAAGTCATATGCTGAAGTTACAACTCGCTCCCAAATTACTCTTCCACGTACCCCTTCCACCCCTAGAGTATCAATTTCCCTCCATTATAAAAAAACTGTTATTAGAGAACCCAGAGCAAAACCAAATCTATCGAAATCATATGATATCCACACCCTCAAGGATGTCACTCAATCTCCGCCCTCTACTCAACCTAATGACAATATTATTGAATTACTAACATGCTTATAAATATTTTATCCAAATTTAGCGATGCCCTACCGAAAAATTACGAATTACTACTGCAAGAGTTTCTATATAAGTTAATTAATAAAAATGCATCTAAATATAACTGTAGGAGTATTAGAAATAAAAAATCAGAATTAATTAACCTTTTAAACAACTACAAGCCTGTAGTCTGTGCTGTTGCGAAGACATGGCTTAGGCATGCCGCTCTTTTCCGAGTAATAGGTTATGCCCGTTTTCGTGATGATAGGGATGATGGACGTGCTGGCTGTGCTCTCTTAATTAAAACATCCTCTATTATTTTTACAACTCAATGTTCCATCTCATGGTTCTGGATTACATATTGTAGCAATACGTGCGTTTAATATTTCTTTTATTTCAACCTATATCCCTCACCCTACCTCAAATGTAATTTCTGAGCTTAATAGCATCCTGCGTTCTATCCCTGATCCTTCTATTGTTTTAGGTGACTTTAATTGTAAAAACACAATGGGGCTCCCAAACTTCAGATCCCGTTTCCTATTTTCTACTCGATATGATCAACAACTTTAACCTTTGTGTTCTAAATGACGGGTCTCCAACACGCAGGATGTCTCCTTATCATAATAAAAGAATATAAGTATCCCAGGCCTTACCTTTGCCTCTCCACCCTTAGTATCCATAATTACATAGTCTGTCCTACAGAATTCTTATGGCAGTGATTACCTCCCCATCGTAATCTCCTTACTCCAAGCAATGCTTATGCAACATCTTGTAACACCTTATTAAAAACCGATTGGAATGAATAGAAAATCGAGCTATTATTGCAAAAAGTCAATATGGGTTCAGGCGTGGCATGGGTACTTTGAATGAATAGTTTGAGTAACCTCACATTAGAGATTGGCCTTGCACTATCTTGTAATGAAAATATTGCTGGGGTGTTTCCTTGACATCTCTTCTGCGTACCATAATCTACAACATCCTATACTCAGGCAAAAAATGCTTAATCTGAGTATCGCAGCGAGATTGATTAACATTATGTGCAAACTTTACACTTCACGCTCTATCTCTGTTCGCCTTAATGGTTCTTCTTCTTAACCCCGAGCCATCGGGAAAGGACTTCCTCAAGGCTCAGTTCTTAGCCCTCTTCTGTATAGTCTTTATACATATGACCTTAAATCGTCTGTATCCAGTTTCTCCAAAATTCTACAGTATGCAGATGACATAGCACTGTATGACCGTTTACCATCACTTGAAGATGCCTCATCTCGTTTAAATTCAGCACTTCATTACATTCAAGAATTGCTCAATAACTATGGCCTCTCTCTCTCAGTCTCAAAATCTTTTTCTATTGTCTTTTCACGTAAGAAAAATATCCTCCTATCAGTCTCTCAGTAAATAATGAATTAATTCCTTCCCGTGATAATGTGAAATTTCTGGGCGTTATACTTGACTTCCACTTAAACTATATCGCTTCAAAGTGTAAGAGAAATATCAATATCCTGCGTGCCCTGTCTGGTATTCGTTGGGGTGCACACCCATATAATCAAAAACTACTCTATAATGCATTAATTCGTAGCATTTTTGATTATGGCGCATTTATTTTAGAATCATGCCCTTGTAAATTAGATAAGTTACAGTTAAATTGCTTACGAATTATCACTGAAGCTGTTTATTTATTTATTTATTTGCTCTATTCCCAATACAGGGGTAGACAGAGGTCGAGTCTAGACAATTAAGTCCCTTCGACCCACCTTTCACCGAAGATATTTTCGGGACAACGTGACAGGTGGTGAGCCCATCGCCGCCTTTATGTCCAAGCCAACGATATTCGTACATAAGTTTTTGAAAAACTCATTGGTACGAGCCTACCAACTGGGGATCGAACTCGGGTCTATTGACTCGAAATTCCGACCACCCAACCACTCGGCTATCGTGACTTTTTATATATATATATATATATATATATATATATATATATATATATATATATATATATATATATATATATATATATATATATATATATATATATATATATATATATATATTATATATATATATATATATATATATATATATATATATATATATATATATATATATATATATATATATATATATATATATATATATTTGCTCTATTAGCTATGAAGTCCTCCCCGACGCATGCCCTTCAAGTTGTGTGCCTTGAACCACCTTTATTATAGCGTAGATAATTTCTCTGTGATAGATTTTTTTTCAACATTGCACAGTGTGCTTCCCATCCCCTATTATTAGTGCTACGTCGTATTGAAAATTTTGTGAACACCTACCACCTGTGAACACCTCCAGCTATTGGGCCCACAAGGATCTGCCTCCTCTCCTTAAAAGCTACATGTTGCTCCAATCCAACACCAGTCCCATTTTGCAGTTCAACAAAAATTGTTTGTTTCTTTTTGATTTCCACTCACTAATCTCTCAACCTAATGTTATTTTAAACTTAGGCATAGACAAGGACTCTCCTTGTCCAAACTATTTAGTGATATTGTTCATAAATCTTCATCTGATTGGTTACTGATGTACACTGATGCTTCCAAACAGGGTGACGAAGAGCCTGTAGGCGCTACAGAATGGATTTCTAAGTTTAAGATTATAATTGAGCTTTAAATGTCCTCCTCTGTATACAATTTTCACACGAGACTCAATTGCCCTTTTAGAAATGATTACATATGCAGAATCTCATAAACTTAAAAAATGTTTGATTCTCACTGATTCAATGAGTTGCCTACAAGATATTTTGACGTTACCTCTGCGCTCTAAACATAACTTTCATATTTCCTTGAAAATTAGGGAAATACTTTATAAATACCAATGTTCAAAACTTGAGATAGTACTGGCTTGGATCCCTAGCCATTGTGGTATCATAGGTTGTGAATGGATATGCTAAAGAAGCAGGATGTGATACATGTAAATTAATTTTACTTGGGATCTGCGTGTTTCAGAAAAACTGCGGATGATAGATGCTTGGAACAACATGTGGCAGTTAAGCAGACAAAGAAAAGCAAAGTTTTTTGGTAACATCCAACCCAATCTACCTGTCAAGCCTTGGTTTTCTAGGTTCAGAAATTTCAGCAAACAAATCTCATCAATAATAGTCCGACTCCGCCTTGGACATGTTTCCTCACCAGTCTTTCTGAGAAAGATCCGCATAAAAGATAGTTCTATAAGTGAATGTGGCCTGGATGATCCCTGTCTGTCCCTTTATATGATGTACTGCTAGCTACTGTTTAACGTCCTGTAAATGTCTCCCACCTGCTGACCTTAACTAACACTGCTTTTGTGAATGTTCTTGCTAAATTTTTGAAGATTAATAATATCAAACTGTAAATATAAAAACTACAGTTAGTAAATATTAGTACCAATAACCAAAAGGCTTACATGTAATGTTAGTTTGTGTGTAAGTGAGTGTAGTAAATGTAATTAATTAATTCTTTAATCTATAAGCAATCATAACAATAGTAACTTTTATATCTTTTCCCCCTTTTTTTAGTGCTATAAACGGTCCTATGGGCACATGGAGCTATTTTTATCCACTTGCAGTCAGCACACTTAACCAAAGACGTTTGTTAGTCCCTTTTATTCCCCAACCTTGACATTGGCAGGTTGGGGAATACAACTTATTACCTTACTTCAATTACCTTATCACTTTACTTCAATTACTTCATTATTGTTTCTCACGTATATACTTTTTGTTCCAACACCCGCGGATTAATTAGAGACTTGAAATTTAATAAATTTAGTTTAGCTTCACTGCACAAGATGCGCGTATGTCAAGTTCAAGTTAGAGTTGAGTTCCTTGAGGGGGTATCTGTCTAAAATAAAACAATTTTCGGATTTTATCGCGTGAATTATAACAAACTATTTTTACTTCCCGACGTTTCGGTCACTGAGGTCTTCAACGTCCCGCCGTCATTGTCGCCGTTGGCTACCGTCAACTTGTATTTATTAATTTTATGACTGAATCTCAAGCTAACCCAACCACCTCTATTGAAATTGGGATGTTTTTTTAATTTCAATAGCCTCACAGATCATCCTGAGTGGGAATTGGTGTTCTTTCGCGAGGATATGTCGCTTGTCAAATCTGACATAATGGTTGGGCTTATCTAAAATGGAATCACAGACTTCCTAGAACGTCTATGTTTCACATCAGCTATATGTTCTTTGACGCGACTTTTTAATTGATCTTTTAGTTTGCCTACTATTATATTATATTATCAGGAGTTTTCATTCAACTCAATCTGTCGGTGTACAGAACCAGGCGAAGCTCCGCGGGCACGTGGCGGCGTTGCACTCGCGCGAGGCGCCCTACCGCTGCGGCACGTGCGCGGCGCGCTTCAGCTGGCACTCGTGCCTGTCGCGCCACGTGCGCCGCGTGCACCGCCGGCGCGACGCGGCGCAACACTAGCGACGCGGCGCAGCACTAGCGACGCGGCGCAGCACTAGCGACGCGGCGCAGCACTAGCGACGCGGCGCAGCACTAGCGACGCGGCGCAGCACTGGCGACGCGGCGCAACACTAGCGACGCGGCGCAGCACTAGCGACGCGGCGCAGCACTAGCGACGCGGCGCAGCACTAGCGACGCGGCGCAGCACTAGCGACGCGGCGCAACACTAGCGACGCGGCGCAGCACTAGCGACGCGGCGCAGCACTAGCGACGCGGCGCAGCACTAGCGACGCGGCGCAGCACTAGCGACGCGGCGCAGCACTAGCGACGCGGCGCAGCACTAGCGACGCGGCGCAGCACTAGCGACGCGGCGCAGCACTAGTGACGCGGCGCAGCACTAGCGACGCGGCGCAGCACTAGCGACGCGGCGCAACACTAGCGACGCGGCGCAGCACTAGCGACGCGGCGCAGCACTAGCGACGCGGCGCAGCACTAGCGACGCGGCGCAGCACTAGCGACGCGGCGCAGCACTAGCGACGCGGCGCAGCACTAGCGACGCGGCGCAGCACTAGCGACGCGGCGCAGCACTAGCGACGCGGCGCAGCACTAGCGACGCGGCGCAGCACTAGCGACGCGGCGCAGCACTAGCGCCGCAGCGCTGCGGCACGTGCGCGGCACTAGATATGATCTCAGTAGATTATACAAACGGACGACGTAAGAATTGAACTCGTCTTTTTTTGCTCGAGTATATATTTTTATGACTAGATGCCTGCGCGCGCTTCGCGTATCATAAAGTACATGCCATGTGAGATAAGTATAATCTTTTGCAACACTCCGTAACCCCCTTGCCGGTGGAATACTGCATAATCCGTTTTTAGCAGACCTAAAAATAAATTATTTGTTATATTGTATTTTGACGTATATTTAAATGATAAAAGCATTACTTTTTGGCTCAAACATTTCTTATTAATGCATTATCTATAACAGTGCTCCGCAACCGGTGTGCCGCGGCACACTGGTGTGCCGTGAGCTGAATACAGGTGTGCCGCAGTCAAATACATACATTGTACAAAAAATTCATATAGAAAAATACACCTTATGCACGTCACTGAAGACTCACGCGCATGCGTTACATTTGCACGTGTCACTTGACGTTCGATCGTCTGCCATTATTGTTGTGTGCAGAGTTGTCACAATTTGTACAAAACTACTAACGATATTACTATTAATTGTGTGTGGTTAGCGTTCTTCGTGTGATATATAAAAATATTATTTTATATCCCTTTAAAAATGGATAAATTTTTACGTGGAAAAGATGCATCTTCACGTACGGATGATGAAACACCCAACACAAGTGTTATAAAAAATCAAAAGAAGATAGTGAAAAGAAAGTACGATGAAGACTACATTAAATATGGATTTTCATGGAGTGGTGACGAAACGGCTCCAAAGCCACAGTGCATCATTTGCGGCGAACAGCTATCAAACGAATCAATGGTACCGAGTAAATTATATCGCCATCTAAATTCAAACCATCCCTGCCAGGCCAATGAAGATAGACAATATTTTAAGAGACGTTTAGAACAAAATAAAAAACAGAAGATTTTTATGAAATCTGCTGTTACAGTTTCAAAAAAGGCCTTGGAGGCTAGCTACCATGTTGCAAAATTAATTGCACGTCAGAAGAAACCACATACTATCGGCGAAACAACAACAACAAACCAGCATGCATGGAAATTGTTCGACTTATGCTTGGGCCCAATGAAGTTAAGGAGGTAAATAAAGTTTCGTTGTCTGCTGATACTGTTAAAAGACGTATTCACGATATGTCAGGGGATATTTTGGCAACACTGATAAGAAAACTGTTATTGGCTGAAAAATTTTCGCTTCAGATCGACGAAACAACTGATATTAAAAATAAAGCACAGCTAATAGCTATTATACGTTTCGTTGATGAGGATTCTATTAAAGAACATTATTTATTTTGTAAGGAAGTTCCAGAGCGAACTACCGGTGAAGAAATTTTTAAAGTTACCGATGACTTATTCAAAATACATAATATTCAATGGAGCAACTGCATTTCTGTTTGCACAGATGGCGCTGCGGCTATGATGGGTAGTAAAAAAGGTTTTATCACTTGTGCAAAACAAAAAAATCCGACGTTACACTTTACACACTGCTGCATACATCGAGAAGCATTGATGGTCAAAAATTTGCCGGAGGAACTTTTAACACGATGAATGAATGCATTAAAATCGTTAACATAATTAAATCAAGAGCTTTAAATTCGAGAATCTTTGAAATACTCTGTGCAGAAATGGGATCCGGATATGAATCCTTATTGTTTTATACTGAAATTCGTTGGCTATCCTGAGGTTTTGGCTAGATTGTTTGAGCTTCGTCACGAGGTGCGTGAGTTTCTTTCAAAACTAAATATGCCCGAACTATACCACCTCGATGATGATTACTGGATAGCCAAACTTGCATACATGGCTGATATTTTCGAGCATTTGAATGAACTTAATAAAAAATGCAAGGTCGAAATGAGAATATATTAGCGAGCTCCGACAAATTACAGGGTTTAAAAAAACTCGAACTTTGGCAGAAAGAATTGAAAAAGGATATTTGGAAATGTTCCAAAGGACAAACCACCACAGTACAATTAAAATAAACAATTAATTGTGGATCTGGCCCAAGAACATTTAAGTATGCTTCAGGAAAAATTTCATAAATATTTTTATTCCATTAATACTGAACAATACGATTGGATTCGAAATCCTTTTGCAACCAATGCAATAAATTCTACAGAAGAATTGCCACTGCGAATTCGAGAGGAATTTATAGATTTAAGCAATGACAAGACATTAAAACTTTACTTCTCCGAAGTTCCATTAGATGTTTTCTGGATTTACATCAAAAAAGAATATCCTCGCATTTCAAACAAAGCAATCTTAACACTACTTCCATTTTCGACGACATATATTTGTGAGCAAAGTTTTTCAACTCTTTTATTAATTAAAAATGATAAACGTTCATGCTTAAAAGATCTTGATCAAGAACTTCGGGTTGCGCTGTCCAATATCGAGCCGAATATAAAACTTTTGTGTTCATTGAAACAAGCGCAGGGTTCACATTAATTATTAAAATTGTGTAAAATATTAACGTTATAATTATGTGTATGTATATTTTTCAAATAAAAAGCCAAATTATTTTTTAAAATTTGTGTATTAATTCAATACCTACATATGTATTGTATATATTTTAGCCTTTAGTGTGCCGCGGAGTTCTCGGAAGAATTATGGTGTGTCGTAGGTGAGAAAAGGTTGCGGAGCACTGATCTATAAGACTGTATTTTCGGACAACAAGTCAGTACGTAGATCAGTCGCAATATACTTCTTTTCATTCAAATAAATCCCGTGCAATATATACAGTCCAATGTTGCAAAATTTTTAACATAATAATAAATAATAATCAATTATTAATTTATGTAAATTTTCTATATATAATGTTTAATTTGTAAAATCGTATTTGCATAATTGACTGACCAATTGAATTTATTGTTATAATTAATTTTATGTTACCTCAATTCAATCATTCATAAATTTTTTTGGAGGGCCACCCTAAGTAATTAACTTGCATCTACCTACTTTATTTGATTATAATTTAAGTTGTAATTATAAGCACATACCTGCAATCGAAGACATAAACTTAGGAGATATATTTCCAATCTTGGTAGACTTTAATATTTGGGGCATCAGGTATTTGTTGTAACATTATAGTGGAATGAGTAACAGTAAATTTGATTTTATTTAAAGAAGAAGTTCCACCAAGAGACCATAATTGTGAGCATTCAATATACACAGTCCATTTTCAATTTTGTTATATAGCAAAAAAAAAATCTTCACGGCATTCCCAATAAAGGGGTAGACAGAGGTCTAGACAATTAAGTTATTTTGAATCACCTTCCTCCGAAGATTTTTTGGGTCAACGTGACAGGTGGAGAGCCTGTCGCCGTCTCAATGTCCAAACCAAGGATATAATTCGTACAACAAAAACATTTGTAAACCGTTTGTTGAAAATGTAACATATTAAAGTTTTTTTTTTCTTGTAATGTCATTCAACTGCTTAAATATCTCGATTCTTAGAAATATACGAATCGGACAAGATGTTCTTTACATATTGCATAGTAATATTGTAAGAAATTGTGCCAACAATCAGGCTGTAAAAAAGATACATTTTAATAAAATATATTAACTGTCCTAAGATAGAATTTGTCTTACTAAACTAAATTATGAATAAGAAAATTATATGTATAAAGACCTAATACGTAAATAAAATGACGTAATATTGTAATATGAAGCATCTCATCAATTGTATAATCTAGTAATTTTTAAGAGTCACGATAGCCGAGTGGTTGGGTGGTCGGAATTCGAGTCAAGAGACCCGAGCTCGATCCCCTGGTGACAGGCTCGTACCATTAGGTCTTTCAAAAACTTATCTACGATTTATCATCCAGTCACGAAAGCCGAGTGGTTGGGTGATCGGAATTTCGAGTCAAGAGACCCGAGTTCGATCCTCAAGTGGCCGTACCAATGGGTTTTTCCTAAAAACCTATGTACAAATTATATCGTTGGCTTGGACAAAAAGACGGCGACGGGCTCACCACCTGTCACGTTGTCCCGAAAATATTTTCGGTGGAAGGTGGGTCGAAGGGACTTAAATGTTTAGACTAGACCTCTGTCTACCCCTGTATTGGGAATTGCGTGAAGAATTTTTTTTTATTACGATTTATATAGTTGGACTTGAAATTTAGACGGTGACGGGCTCACCACTTGTCACGTTGTCCCCGGAAATATCTTTGGTGGAAGGCGGGTCGAAACGACTTAACTGTCTTAACCTCCGTTTACTCCTGTATTGGGAATGGCGTGAAGATATTAAATTTAAAACTTTATTGTGATTACCAACTTATTATTAATATTCTTATCAATAATATAGATAATATTTTGTAATTTATTCGATATTATAGAGTAATAATATGGTTTATTACGAGGATGCTTGCTATGACTAAGTTACCATACTGTAATAGTATTATATAAAAGACATTGACATATTATGTAAAGTGAATTTGTATTTTCATACTATGTGAAATGATATTAAATTATGGAGAGTGAAATTTTGTTTTTTTATTACTTAATTTCAATCTATACTTATAAATAAAATTGGAGTGTCTGTTTGTAATATTGAAATAACCGTTTTACATGTATATGAATATACCGCACATTCACCAAATACATACAGCAAAATCACATTTTTTGACAATTTTTGTCTGCCTGTCTGTCTGTCTATTTGTTCCGGATTCTCTATCTCTGAAACGGCTGGATCTATTTTAACAGGACTCACTGACAGATAGCTAATGTTATAAGGAGTAACATAGGCTACTTTTATTTTAGAAACATAATTAGGATTCCGCGTTAAGTGTCAAACTGCGGGTGTCTGTTTGTTGCACGCAAAGCCGCGCGGGGCAGGTAGTATTTAAATTTAGAATGTAGTTAAATTGTTTCGCTTAGAAATTCAGTCTGGAAATAATAATTGACTTCATGAATAACTCATATCTGAATACAGAAAAAGCCCTTAATAATAACAATTTTACTCAAAATTTCGACAAAATTGTTTGCCCACTGCTTTATACCAACTCATCATAGGTACTGTCGTTGTAGTACTTTTGTCACTGGCGCTAATGCTTAAATACTGGCTTTCATAAGATCCGTCAATGTTACTCGCAGACTAGGGTATAGCTTGTCACTGACTCAATTACAGGCACTCACTGGCTTAATAACAAACACAGACAAACTCAATAACAGACATTCACGGACTCAATACCAAACACTCGCGGACTCAATAACATCCACTCACGGACTCAATAACAGACATTCACGGACTCAATACCAAACACATACGGACTCAATAACAGACATTCGCGGACTCAATAACAGACATTGACGGACTCAATAACAGACACAGACGGACTCAATAACAGACACAGACGGACTCAATAACAGACACAGACGGACTCAATAACAGACATTCACGGACTAAATACCAAACACATTCGGACTCAATAACAGACATTCGCGGACTCAATAACAGGCATTCACAGACTCAATAACAGACACTCACGGACTCAACAGGCACTCACGGGCTCAATAACGGACACAGACGGACTCAATAACAGACATTCTCGGACTCAATAACTGGCACTCACGGACTCAATAACAGACACAGACGGACTCAATAACAGACATTCACGGACTCAATACCAAACACATACGGACTCAATAACAGACATTCGCAGACTCAATAACAGACATTCGTGGACTCAACAACAGGCCCTCACGGACTCAATAACACTTACGTACTCAATAACTGGCACTCACGGACTCAATAACAGACACAGACGGACTCAATAACAGACATTCACGGACTCAATACCAAACACAGACGGACTCAATTACAGACACAGTCGGACTCAATAACAGACATTCACAGGCTCAATAACAGATACTCGCGGACTCATTAACAGACCCTCAAAGACTATCACAATTACTCACGAACAACTTCATCAGCCCATTACTGAGTGGTGACTGATCACCGCTACTCACACTCATTCACCGATACTTACGGACTTGATAACGTCAGTCACTCGCAAACTCATCACATGTCGAATTCAGTTACAGTAACTATCGATCTCCGTCATAGCCACTTAAGCACTCAGTCACTCACGGGCTCAATCACAGCCACTCACGGACTTGATTACATCAGTCACTTACGCATCCATCATAGTCAATCACGGATTCAATCAGTCACTAACGCACTTAATCACAGTCACTCACAGAATTGATCATATCAGTCACTCACTCAATCACAGTAGCTTATGGACTCGGTCGTAATCACACGGCAAACAACTTGCCAGGGTCTTGTAATTTATCACATGTGGCTTTGCATACATATACAAAAGATGTATGTATTAATCAAGTATACCATATGAAATTTTTAAAACCTTGGATTACATTGTTATTGGTACAGGTTACTGTAATTGTAGTTAACCTTCTATGTTACTCTACTCCTAAAAAAGGCACGATAGTCGAGTGGTTGGGTGGTCGGAATTTCGAGTGAAGAAATTCGAGTTCGATCGAGATCGTACGATGGCAGGCTCGTGCTAATGGATTTTTCAAAACTTATGTACGAATTATATCGTTGGTTTGGACATAAAGACGGCGACGGGCACACTATCAGTCACGTTGTCCCGAAAAAATCTTCGGGGGAAGGTGGGTCGAAGGGTCCACCGCAGTATTGAAAATTCCGTGAAGATATTTATTTTTTTATCATTTATTTTACAATGTTACTCGCTAATATTGTACCTTTATATGAGCGAAGGAATTTTTAAAACCTGTTTAGTGATTCAGGCGTCACCACGTGACAAACGAATAATCTTACTTTTGCATTTATAATATTGGTTTGGTACTTTTGCATTTATTTATTCACGTTAGCGATAAGCGCCATTGAAATTGAAATGGTCGTTTTATAATATAAAATGAAATTCGGAGTTTAGGCATGTCAGATATATTACACTATGGAAACTGTTTTATTACTGTTTTATATTGGTGAGTAAATAAAATAGGCTTTATGTATTAAGCGTATATCCATCCATGAATTTTAATACCCAATTAATGAAAAATTTTATAAATACATTTCTTCACTCAAATAAATAGTGAAATATTTATATATACAATACTTATACAGATGACGAATGGCATATGTACCGGTTTTCATGGTATTGTCAGCTCTGGGGTTCCGAGTTCGATTCCTGTAGTAGTCAATCTAGGAATTCACTTTTTCTACATTATCTCTAGTCCGTGTTTTTGGTGCCTTCGTTGTTAGGTACTTACTTTGGTATCAGAGCGACACGTGTCACACTTATCTATGTATGTAGTTATTTATTAAATAACCTTATGGTAGCGTAGTTGATGGTGCTGGCCTTATGCGTGACACGCACTTCCATAGGCCCGGATCGATTCCCAGGCAAACAAAAATATTTCGAGGATTTGTAGAAAGAACCAACCCTCACTGGACACTTCTCTGCTTTTATCTTTCTTGAAGAATATTTCATAGAATGCCTTAGTTCAGCAGGATGCTACTTAACGTTCTCATTAACACTCGTAATGAGCTTCACATTAGCAGATTTTCCATAGTTGCTGCGCTTGGCAAGCCGGTGGGTAGTTCTCTCATATACACGATACAGCATTATATATAATCCATTTATTTTTGGTCTAGTTCACAACCATGGAATGAAAAGGGTGGGTATATCTTTATATCAATACCACACCGAAGTGTGAATACGAAATCTATTCTCCGTTGTCCTACCTTTTAAAGTTGAAGTCAATCCTTTTTTACAATTTAGTCTCTGATCTTAAGTCGCAAAACAAAACCTCAAAGAATCTGCAAGAACTGTCACAGCTCGTTGCATGATTAACTTTTAATCGGTAAAATTAAAGTTTACTGAATCATAAATTTAGTTGCAGTGCAAGCAATGGATCCTAAAACCTTCAAATTTGCACTTGAAACATCTTTGGATGCCGATCCGGAAGAGAAATCGTACAGGAAATCATATTCGGATGGATTGAAATATGTAATTAACAAGTTGACACAGGCCACAGAAAGAAAATCTTATATTACAGATATTAAAATGAATAACATTTTAAGAGACAGTGGATCACATTCAAGTAAATCAGTCGCTTTCATGCCGTATGATTGTGGAAGTGAAAAAGCAAAGGAAATGGCTCCATATCTACTATCTATGATAGAGACCTTTTTTCAGATTCCATTCACAAACTATATTATTAGCGAGACAACGAAGAAGAAGATTATTAATTCAATTTACGCATGTGCTATGAAACCAATAAAATCTAGATCGAAATTAGGAAGAAAACATAAATCTAAAAATGAACTCGAAAAAGAAGAGAAAGATGATGAAATTACTGGGGATGTAAGAGAGTTGAAAGATGTGAAAAATGCTAATAGCAAAAATAAATCTGTTAAAACTCATTACACATCAAAACATCGAAAAGTAGACAAAGAAATTATAAAGAAGCTGAGATCTGTACTTGACAATATAATTGACGACAAGAATACAAAATCAAATGAAAAAACAAAGGAAAAATTTGTTAAAGTGTTGCTGGAAATAGGCGACAATTTAAAATCAGAATTGAATGAAAATCGTAAGTTAAAAGAAATTGTTCTTAAGAAATCTGTTGACAAAAGTGATACTGACGACAAAATTACAATAGAAGATTCTAGAACATTTGTAAATAAAATTAAAAGAAATGATACAAAACAAAATAAAGAACTTAGAATGGGTATGGAAAACATTGGAGAAATATTTAGAAATACAGATATCGAAGCAAACGGAGCAGAGTCTAGCAATGAAATAGTTCTAAACAACAACATGGAAATCTTTGTGCGAATGGATAGACTGTAAAATTAGAGTAGTAGTGTATGATTAAATAATAACCATAATTTTTATTTATTTCTCTTAATTAAACATACATTGTATAACTATTTATATTTTTTATATAACCAATATATAAATGTGTACTTGGGGAGCGCTTTAAACCGGGATGGAAGATGTGATATAAACGTGGACAGGCGTGTCGCTGCCGGGAACAAGTCAAGTCAACGGTGCACTGACTGCGTTAGTCAAAAGGCAAGGCGTAGTGAAAAGTGCACTTCTTGCGATACATAACGCAGTGCTGGTACCGACTGTTATATGACAGTATGCCAGAAGAAGCATAAAAGCAAGTTAAATGCAGTTAAGATGCAACCTAATACGTAAAATGTGCGGCGTTGCGAAACGAAGAGATTCGCAATATGGTAGGTTGGAAAAATGACCTTATCACCGAAATTGATAAGGGCCTGTTTCGATGGCACGTTTAGGTATATATATATATATATATATATATTTATATATATATATATATATATATATGTATATATATATATATGTATATATATATATATACATATATATATATATACATATATATATATATATGTATATATATATATATATATATATATATATATATATATATATATATATATATATATATACATATATATATATATACATATATATATATATATATATATATATATATATGTTGCTTGAGTTCTTCAAATACGTTGATTTACTGACGGACTACAATTAGTTTAAAGACAACTCCGTTACCTCCTCCGTAGATTAAAAACATTTTTGTAAATATGTCTACGCAAATTCCCAATACTGAAGTAGATAGAGGTCTAGGCAATTTAGGACAACGTCGATATCGTTGCGGCCGACATTTCATGTTTTGTAGTACAGTTCTAAGTTATTTTCAAATGATTTCGCACAATGCCGTGTAGTTACGGCGTAAGAATATACCAGTCCGTTTCGTGGGTGTCGTAAGAGGCGACTAGGGGAAAGGCCTTGGAAATATCATTGACTACAGAAAAATGTACAGAAACACCAGACTAAAATTTAACGGACAGCGGCTCCTAACTAGCGTTCGTCAATCGGTTTACTAAGCATGGCGATTCAGGTAAACCCTCCCTTACGAGGCCTGTTTCCAGCAGTGGAGTTTAAGATGCCGTATAGATTTATGTAATGCAGTTTCTAGTGTGTATCTTAAAATAAATATCTTCATGCAATTCCAAATACAGGGGTAGACAGAGGTCAAGTCTAGACAATTAAGTCCTTTTGACCCACCTTCCACCGAAGATATTTTCGGGACAACGTGACAGGTGGTGAGCCCGTCGCCGTCTGTATGTCCAAGACAACGATGAAATTCGTACATAAGTTTTTGAAAAACTCATTGGTACTGCCACCTGGGGATCGAACACGGCTCTCTCGACTCGAAATTCCGACCACCCAACAACTCGGCTGTCCTGTGGAGTTGGTGGCAGGTGTCCATTGTTACCATCAGTTGGTCTGTTACCTCGTTTTTTCATGATACTCCAATAAAAAATAGACCTCAACCATATCTTGACTACACTTTCGACCGTATGTACGCTAAACGCGCGTTCGTACATTGGTACGTTGGTATACAGGATATACATCCTGTATGTCCTGTATGCTATCCTGTATATCCTATATATAGTCCTCTGAAGCTTGGATAAAGACCTCATGGTCTTGGTCGGTCTCGAGAAGGATTACTAATAGTTTCGCATGGATTCAGCAGATGGAGAGAGCAAAGGAGCCATATTAAAATGCACAATACCCAAGGCGCACATACCGAATATATACCGCGATGAAATTCAAATAGAAAAGAATTTAGCTCATAAGAAAAAAACTCATTTAGCTCAATTTTTTCCACTACAATTAAATAAAACCACACAGTTATTTACAAATTTTATTTTTAACAATTAATAATTAGTGATAATATAAAAATATACCTATGTGTCTACTAAGGCACAAGTTATACATTAATATTAATGAACCTGCAATAATTTGATTTGACAAAATATATAGGATCTGTATTTAAGTCTACAGAATCTCAGTCTCAGAATAAAAAAATATTTTTAGTGTACGTAATCTATTGTTTGATTACGAGTAAAACTAAATTTAATGTTTAATATTATGCATATCACTAATATGTATAGAATTATTACTAAAACCATGCAACAAAATTTACATAAACATATCAACCGACTTCAAACAACTTTTGGGTCGATTCTTTCGATTTCATTCTTCTTCTTTGCCGAGTCCAGTATTAATAGTCCAGTGTTGAACATTGTCTATATATATTATATTACATTTATTTGGTCCATATTTAAGCATGTTGGCTCTCTAAATTGAAGTGAATGGAAACTATTAATAAAATGGCTAGTCATCGATTACAATAGTTTTTGAGAAATTCTTACAGGACAGATATATACGCGCGTATAAAATTTTGTTTATTTGTTTGGAAGCCCAAATAGCATATCATATGTCAACACGTTTTAGTTTTAATAATATTATATGGATGTGTTTTATTCATAACCTTTTTTCGAAGTCAGAGTAATCCCTTATATCGCAATAAATTACAAGACTGATATGAATACTTATTTATACCTACATCCTTTTTTTTAGTAATTACCAACAATAGTCAAACATCGCATATTAATGTAAATTGTACATTCACAGTAGTTAAAAAAAATATCTTCACTCCGTTCCCAATACTGGGGTAGACAGAGGTCTAGACAATTATGTCCTTTCGACCCACCTTCCGAGGAAGACATTTTTTCAAAGTAGTTAAATATTTATTATTTAAGTAGAAGGCACATAGACGGTTCAGTCTTAAATTTTTTATAATTGCCGTTGCCTTAAGTAGCTAGGGAGCTGGCGAGCATTTCGGTATATGATTTGCAGGAGATTGCATCGAGCGGATTGCAGTTTACATCAGTAACAATTGATTTCGTCTGGTTAACAAAGGTTAAACGTCGCTGTATTTTGTGTTTTTAACAAAAGTCTCTAAATATAATAATATAAACAAATTACTATCATTAAAAAACATGCTTAAAAACTATATAACACATGGAAGCACTTTTTGAGTAAATAGATACTTAAATTTTACAATTTTACTTTGAGAATCATTATTCCATAAATATTACATCACCAGCTACAACATATTTATGGGATAACTGTACAACACAAACTGAGAAGAAGAAGGAACCGTGGTTGAACCTTATTAAATAAATAGCTAATAGTGAAGGTAATTGTTGGGCACTCACTTTCACTTTATATTATTATAAAAATATATTTATATTTTAATACGCATTATTTTATTTACCGATCGATTTCGCCTTACGACATCTAAACTATTTATAAAGTGAACGTTATGTGTACATTTAAGAAACACACATGTAGCGAAATGTATGATTCCACATTGGAAGCTCGCTAGTCGCGGACAATTCGGGAAAGAAAACGACATCCAACATCGCGTTATCGATGTTCTTACACGCATACATACGATTAAAGATAGCACACACTGACGGAGCGGACAACCTTTGGGAAAGAAAATGAAATATCCTCATACAGTGGAAGAGTATTTCCCGAATTGGGCGAGACATTTATTTAAATCATGGCCCAAGAAATTGGTCGTCGCCCAAACGCCCTCCCTTGTGGGAATGGCGTCAGATTCATTCCGGAAACCGAATCGAAATACTGCTATCTGCAAAGGTACCTGAACAAGTTGGAGGCGAGAACCTGACATGGTTCTCAAACTCGCTACCCACAGAAAGAAATGTTAGAGTTAACCACGCGTGGCCTACCAACAGAGACACCCAACGAAGATAGCTTTCAAAGAACAAGGGTTCGAGCCACAATATGTGCGTGCAGTGAAATGCTCGACGACAGGGATGCCCAGGAAGTATATACTTCGCCCAATTTGAAAAAACAGAAGACATTCTTACGAAGATTTACTCAGTGGACGAGCCCATATGGCTTAGAAAAATAAAAGCAAGAAGAAGAAAACTTTGCCCTCGGTGGTTCCCACTAGTAGGCAAAACCTACCACAAGAGTCAACTCCGGCTGACCGGACTATTACCGTGTCGGCGGCCCTCTACGTGCTGCAGTAGGTGGTTATGGAATTGCAGATCTCATACCCGCGCTACTCTACGGCATCACCAAGCTCGTCCAGACACAGATGGCTGAGTATATAAGAGACCGAAAGAAAGAGAGGCAAATGGCAATCGCCACCACCACGACAGTGAAAATTATCATAACCAAATAATAGCCATTCGGGCACTCTCATGACCTAGCCATTTTTAACAAACCCGAGACCACTGAAGATTGGCCTCGGTACAGTTTCCCGGTTCTTCCCATAAGAGGGGGTTCATGCGAAGGCTCGTCATCATCACTCTGACGGAGGAGATGTCCTCTCAAGGTCGCGATCACCAGACCTGGTGGGTGACTAACCTTTTTCTGCAGCACGCCATCCGCTATACACATTTATATACTTAAACTGCATTATTAGATAAAATTTAAACTCCGTATACACTAAAACATTCACAACAACAAAATTCAAGTTAAGAGACATCCACCTCTCTTCGGAAACTTACAGAAAAATACATTTCTATGTATTTCGAAGGTTAAATTCTATAGATATAAACATACAAAAAGATATATACGTTTTTGTTTATTTTATCTATTTGGTGAGTTTGGACTGACATCGTTACTAGAGTTTTCATTTTATAAATATGCCTTAATAACCTCCACTATGATGAAGTTCCGCTAAACGACAAACGTCGGAATTATGACAAAGATTAAACATTGGTTAGTATGAACTAACACGATAGGTTTTAAAAAAATAGATAAAAGTATCTTTGGGCATTAGCAAGGCCATAAACACGAAACCGGTCGGTAGAAAAAAGTTCTGAAATAGAATTGTGAAACTGTGAAAAAGAAATTAATAAAAGTTTTCAATTCAACTGAAGGTAAAATGAAGTAATAACTGAAAAATCCAATATTGAACTAAACTTAACCTTTGCCCCTTGTTAATATTGCATCACTTAGGTCTACAAACACTCCCTAAATAAATCTTCATTTATTTCAATAATTTACACAATGTAATTTTTAATAGAAAAACTGGAATCTTAAAATATTTGCTTTGCTTTTTAAATGTGTATAAGAATAGTAAAATATATATAAGTATAAACTCCATGCACAACTCTGAAAGCTTCTTAATAATCAAATTGCAAAGTTCCCAGTTGCAAATCAATTGCTATTCCAAAATTCAATAGATTTTTTTTTGTTATAATAATCATTTAGTGTGGCGAATTACTTTTTTGTACTATGTGGGGAGAACAAGACTTTTAACATTAATCCAAAGTAAGACGACGCCATACAAACGACTTTTAAATTTAATTTAAGCGTCGACATAAAACTACGAAATGAAGAAACAATTCTAATTTGGCAGAAATTAAATCGAGTTAAAACGTCATGGAAAGGTCCCATCTCCAAGTCAATAAATCAAACTAACTTGAATTTAATTGAGGCTTTGCCTTGCAAAACAATACAGCTAATACCTCCGAGGTTTTGATTTAAAACTTCCACAAATATGATTGGACCACTGATAACGTCTACTAAAGTTTTCATTGCAAGTATCGCACTTAAACTTTCTCATTTTTAAATGTTTCTCTCTTATGTGATTCAAAAGGCTCTTCTTTAACATTTCTTTCTTACAATAATTGCAAACGGCTTTCGAGTAGTGACGTCTGTCGTCATAGATAAATAATTTATCATCTGTCTGCAATTTACCATCAGTTTTAGTCTCTTCGATTTCATTTTTTATCTGTTCACATTTTTTGATAGCAATGACATTGTCTGTCAGTTTTGTCATCTCAACGTAAACGTCAGTCTGCTTGACTTTCTCCACCCAAGTATCGTTGGGCATCTTTTTCTCATGCAACGATTCTTTGACATGCAGATTGAAATGCGTCCGTCTTATATGACGCAATAAAAGACGATTCTCGCAATATTTTATTCCGCAGACGCTGCAGAAGAATTCAAAGCGTCTGGGTCTGTACGTGGAATCGTGTTTCGTAAAATGTTTGATCATATTGCATTTGTATAGGAAAGTCTTATCGCAAACGTCACAAATGTATGTTTTTCTAACTTTTCCCTTATTTTTCCCTTTTCCTTCGTGAACACTGAGATGACGAATATAAGCGTCATTACGAAAGAATGTTTTAAGGCAGTATTGACACTCGAAGCGTGCATTGGTCTTGTTGTGTGTGTATAAGTGACAGTTGAACTTATACGAATTGCCAGCTATTGTTTTGTTGCAAATATAACAATAGTTCTTTTTTTTGGCTGACGCTTTAGTGCGTTCTTTTTTCATGTTTGTTGATGATATCTTTTTTTGTCCGTTTGCAGCGCAACTAAATCACAGCATCGCGATACGTGTATATAATATTAACAAAAAGGATCTAAAACAAAAAAAAAGTAATATATAACTATATCAATAATTACTTAAGTTACGATAGCGGAGTGGTTGGGTGATCGGATTCAAATCAAGAGACCCGAATTCGATCCCCAGGAGATAGGCGAGTACCTATGAGTTTTCAAAACTTATGTACGGTTTATATCGTTGACTTGGATGACAGGCTCTTCGCCTGTCAATTTGTCCCAAAACAAGCTCCGGTGACTCGGTGGCTACTACTGCCACTACTGGTGGCGGGCACTACTGGGGGGTATACTAGGAGTATTGGGAAATGTAGATAAAAATATAATTTATAATTGCGTATTCGAATTGCATTGACCGAGGTATTTGGAAATATCTCGGCTAAGTCTTCCATTTATGGATTCAGATGTTACGCTGTTCTGTCTTAGGTACTTAAGATTAGCTTAGATTAGGTGTACGATTTAGAAAAGTGTCTAATAATGCAATCGACACCTTGACAAGATAATTAAGGAGGTATTCTAATACTACTAATAAACGTAATACTACAACCAAATTCACGTTAAACGACGCTAATAATTGTTTAATTCAGAATAACCGATATATTTGACAACCGGATAAAATTTATGATTATCGTAGATTATCTCTAAGATATCATAAAGACAATCTGCGATAGTTATAAATTTACTGTAGACAAGCATCCCTTGCAAAACATACCGCAGTGCTAATACCGATGATGTCATATTGCATCAAAACATGGGTCTGCCAGAAGAAAAGCAACTCTTACAACACATACGAGGGCGACACTGATAGTTTTTAGAACTGGCCACTTTTAAAGAATATAATAAAAAAGTTAAAATTTTGAAAACTTCTACTTCTAATATCATTGGGTGCTAATTTCATTCATTTGTTTTACGATTTGGGGGCAAATTGAAATTAGTCTATATCACGCCAGTATGAATTTAACGCGAGAAAATTTTCGTACAATGACTTTTATGACTTTCGGTGTCATTTAAGTCAACAATAATGTTATGACAGACTTCGATTGGCCTTACAAAATGATTACGATGAAGTCCCTTCTCGGGCCACATAACTTTATAACTGGTTTAATGAGTTTAAACGTGGTCGCACCAATCTTAACGATGCTCTCTATGAGAGACGGCCGTCTGCGGCAACGACTTTTTTTATAGAAGAGGAAGGCAAACGAACAGGTCGTTCACGTGATGGTAGGTGATTACCGTCGTCCATGAACACCTGCAATACCAGAGGAATAGAAGATGCGTTGCCGGCCTTTGAGAAAGCTTTGAGGCTCTTTTCTTGAAGGTCCCTAAGTCGTATGGGTCCGGAATAACCGCTGACGACAGCACATTCCATAAAGTGCAAGTGCTTGGCAGAAAATTCCGTAAAATACGCATTGTGGTGGGATGCCAAGCATCAAGATGGTGTTGATGGAATTTTTGACTATGCTGTAAGGTTCGATGGTGAAATTCGGCAGCAGGGATTAATCCGAACAATTCCTCGGAGCACTCCCTGAAGACCCCCGTTTGGGGGTCATTGTAGAATCGTCGCGACCCATGCCAGCCCTTTTAAGGGCTGCAATTCTACACAGCTGCACACACATGCCAACGAGGGTTAGGGCGTCACCCCAAGGCGACGCACACCAGTTCGTCCCCGTTGGTGTGGAATGCAGCGCGCAAAGCGGCGATGGGGACCGCCACCCGTCACGCACAGCCCGACATGGCAGAAGGTGGAGTTGGCACGTGGAATGTTAGAGGAGGCATGAGAGATAAGACGAATGAGTTGATCGAAGTAATGAAAGAAAGAGAATAAGATGTCCTGTGATTGTCGGAGTACTGAAGAGCTCCCTGGCGGGGCGTTAGCTCTATGGCCCGGAGTCCCGGAGAGCGAGAGCGCCTGCCAGGGAGTGGGGGTGCTGCTGTCGTCTCGGTTGGTCGATGTTATGACTGAATATAAGGTTGTGAACTCAATACTTCTCTGGGTTCGCTTTAAATTGGGACCGACGAAGTTATTCCTTTTGGCTATTTATGCGCCGGTAGCTTCGTCGCCCAGAGCTGAGCTGGAGGAGTTTTGGGAGAATGTAAGAGAAGTTCTAGATTTGGTACGAAAGAATTGTTGTATGTGGTGATTTGAATGGATGGGTTGGTACCGCTCGGCCAGGGTACGAGTCGGTGCTTAGAATGTTTGGTGATAAAAGGGTTAACGATGCTGGCAAGCTTATACTGGCTGTATGCAAGGAAAAGGGTCTTCTTGTGACAAACACTATGTTTAGTCACAAGAAAATCCATATGTACACTAGAACAAGAGAGAATGAGAGAAGTATGTTCGATTTATTCCTGGTGGATGACCGACTGCGAAAACAGGTGATGGATACGCGATTGTTCCGGGGTGCTGACCTGGGAACGGATCACTATCTAGTGATTACTAGGTTTAGGGGTCTGTTCACGGGTTGGCGCCACCGGACGGCGATACCAGAACCACAGTAGGTCGGTAGCATCCGAAGCTGGAAGCTTCAGGAAGATGACACTAGGGATAAATATCAAGCAAGGGTAGCCGAAAAGCTGGACATCATCGATGTCAGGAAAGAATGTGTTCAAGAAATATGGCAGAGCCTTAGAGATGGAATGGTTAGTGCAGCGGAAGACGTGTGTGGAACAGTGAAAAGAGGTAGTAGTAAAAAGGGTGATGCATGGTGGAATGACGAAATGAAAGAAGCAGTAAATAAGAAGAAGAAAGCATGGTTAGACTACTTGGCCTCTAGTAATGATAAGGATATGAGAGAGAAGATGAAAAAAAGATATAAGCTGCAGAAAGTTCACACGAAAGGATTGATTGAAGAAGTGCGTGAAAGGTGTAGAATGGAAGCGGACGAAAGGTTGGCGCACAACTTCAAGGAGAACTCCAAACTCTTCTGGAAAGAGGTTGGAAGGACCCGGAGTGGTACGACAGCCTTAAGAATGAACAAAGTGCTTATAGAACCAACGACGTCCTCTCAGAAAAATCGGACGTCATGCAGCGATGGATCGAATTTTATAGAGAAATGTATGCGTGTGATCATCTTAGTGTGGGATCCGGGGGTGACGCCGTGACTGGTACGCCAGACTCCGACCTCGATGACACTGAGGTCATCAGTATGAAAGAGATTTAATGTGCGATTCGAAGTTTGAAATGTGGTAAGGCTGCGGAAGTTACTGCTTAAATGGTCAAGTATGGTGGGCCTCGCGTCTGGGACAGCTTTCATCTGCTGTGCAATTTGTGCTGGCGAACGGAGGCTGTCCCGGATGATTGGCGATCCGCGGTCATTTTGCCTTTATATAAAGGTAAAGGTTCACATTATGACTGCGGGTGCTATCGGGCGACCAGCTTGACCAGTTTAGCAAGTAAAATTTACTCGAAAGTTTTAACACGTAGGATGCAAGAGAAATCGGAAAGATTTCTATGGGAGGCACAATGCGGATTTAGACCTGGAAGAGGATGCTCGGATCAAATGTTTTCCCTCCGCATGATCTCGGAGAAGCTTCTGGCTGCTAACCAGAGGATTTTCTGTGCTTTTGTGGATCTTGAGAAAGCATTTGATAAGGTTGTAAGGAAGAAAATGTGGGAACTGTTGCCGGGGTATGGTGTGGATGGTCGATTGCTAAGGGCTGTGCAGTCACTTTATTGTGACTGTAAAGCCTGTGTGCGGGTAGGGCATGACCTGTCACCCATGTTTAGCGTCCAAACGGGCGTAAAACAGGGTTGTGTCATGTCTTCCTGGCTGTTCATACTGTATCTCGACAGCTGTTTACAGAAGCTGAAAGACAGCTATTTGGGTGTGAAATTGGGTGACTTAAAAGTAAATTGTCTGCTGATGATGCAGTACTGATGCAGTGCTGTATGCAGAACTGCAGGCATTAGTCACGTGTATGAAAGAAGAATGTGAATTTAAAGTTCTCCGTTTGAATGCTAATAAAACTAAGGTTCTGGTATTTGAAAGGGACGAAGAAAGAACGAAGTGCGAAATTTGGGTAAATCAGGAATGTCTAGAACAGGTGAATGAAATTGTATATTTGGGGAGTGCGTTTAGCCGGGATGGAAGATGTGATTTAGATGTGGACAAGCGTGTCGCTGCCGGGAACAAAGTCAATGATGCCCAGACTGCGTTAGTCAAAAGGCAAGGCGTAGTGAAAAGTGCACGCCTTGCAATACATAACGCAGTGTTGGTACCGACTTTGTTATACAGCAGCGAAACCTGGGTATGCCATAAGAAGCATGGAAGCAGGTAGAATGCAGTGGAGATGCGATCTCTTCGTAAAATGTGCGGCCTTACCATGGCCGGCCAAAACCGAAACGAAGAGATTCGCAATATGGCAGGTTTGAAAGATGAACTTGACACAAAAATGGATAAGGGCGTGCTTCGATGGTTTGGGCACGTTGAGCGAATGAGTGAAAACCGAATAGTGAAGAAAATATATAGCGCGAAAGTTAATATTAAAAGGTGTCTAGGTAGACCGAGACTAACTTTCGAAGACCACGTGAGCAAATTGCTCGAAGAGGAGAGGGTCAAGAGTACTCGGATACCAAGACGTGCATGTATGAAGAAGATGATGAATCTGAAAGAAGCGAAAGAAGTATGTAGGGATCGTGACACTTGGCGATCTGTTCTCTCTGGCTACTGCCAAGGATTGTGCGTGAAGATAAGTAAGTAACTAAGTACTCCCCGTAGCACATCTTGTAAAAAATGCAAAGAGATGCAACATCTCTTCGCAAAGTCAGAGGATCTAGCCGATCAAATAGAACATGTCCATCGACGAGCTGCTCTTCGTTGGATACGGTCACATGGAAAGAGCTGACACAGGGGTGCCCCCGCTCTGAGATGAGAACAGTACTCCATGTGCGGCCGAACCTGCGCCGAAGTTGCAAGCGGTGAGCCGGCGTGAAGTACTGTCGTGTTCTACTGAGCACGCCAAGCTTTTTAGAGGCCAATTTGGCCTTACCTTCCAAATGACCGCGAAACTGAACGTTGCTTGATATGTCGACTCCAAGGATTCCAATACTGGCTGAGGCAACTAGGGGAGTGCTCTCAAAACGAGGTGGCACGGCGAAGGGATTCTTTTTAGCAGTAAACGCTCAAATTTGTGTCTTTTTAGAGTTGAAATAGACTAAATTTACTTGGCCGGAGTCCGAGATTTTGCCTAACAAAATCTTGACATCAGACACAAGTTTGTTCCGGTATTCGTCGACGTGTTCCCGAGAAATATTAGCACGGACGGTACGTAAGGCATCACCAGTGGTGTCGTCTGCATAGCAACGAATGTTACTAATTTGTAACAAATCATTGATATGCAGAAGAAACAGGGTTGTCGATAGTACATAGCCTTGTGGGATACAAGCGTTCACAGACTTTAAGTCCGAGCATGCACCGTCAACCTCTATGCTCCGGTTTGTCAGAAGACAAGTGGCCCAATTGCAAAATTTCTCGGGAAACCCATATGACGCAAGCTACGAGAGAAGCGCTTTGTGACATACCCGATCGAAGGTTTTCACTATGTCCAAACTAACTGCCAGGGCCTCCCCCTTGCTCTCTACTGCCTTCGCCCATCAGTGAGTGAGGTACACAAAAAGATCAGCACCCGACGGAAGCCGTACTGGCAGTCACTAATCAACTGGTGCTCAAATAGCTCGAGCTTTGTGGCCGGCCTATTACCTTATTATTATCCTGTTTCTGCTGCAGCTGCCTTCATTACGGTAACTGTATTGCCGACAGTAGTATAGGTATCTAACAGTTTAGACGTAGGGGCTAGACAAGTGGATATATTAGAAGACTAGCTACGAAAGATCAGTGGATTTTTATTACAACAGGTAATATACTAAAAATTTCCAACAACGAAACAACCTAATCTTCGAAGCAAAGGGGGCCGGTTCGAATCCCGCTGGGGGCAAATATTTTTGTGATGAACATGAATGTTTGTACACTTTTGGAATGTTTAAACTTTCACATTTTTGGAATGTTTAAATCTATATATGAATGGATTTATTATTGAAATATATATCAGTGTAAGTATATTGTACCGGTAGTCTGAACTTTAAGCTCGCAATAGGCTCACCAGACCTTCACCAACCACATCTTCAGTGAAAGGTGGGACAAAGAGACTTACTTGACTAAGTCTTTGTTTACCCCAGTGTTGGGAAAATACATGAAGATATTTTTATCATGCTGTGAAGATTTCCCATAAAAGGATAGATCATGAATAATTCTGGAAATTTCGCATTCTAAACATAACCTGAACATGCTGAAATCGAAACATCAGAAAAGTCCAGTGTCAATAAACAGTACCAGACACTAGAAGCATGGCGAAGTTTGTCTACCATAGTTCTTTAGCCTTAGCCTTGACGTGCAGCTTGGGGCAATAGCTATGTTAGAAAAATTGATGGTCTATTGCCTTAGCTGTAACCCTGTACGTGTGAAGACTCAATAACTCTATACAATTTATTTATTTATTCCTTTAATGCACTACACTTTATAAAAAAAGTAAAGCAACATTTAAAAAAAAAACATGGCATACTTAATGCAAAATTTTAAGCACTGTCAGTCACCCTTAAGGTTAGGTGGAGAATATTGACATAGAAAACCCGAAAACCTAGTTGGTAGAGACTCGATCTATATAGCAAAGTGTTGCGGTTTTCAGTCCCAAACATTTGTTTCATGAATATTAATGTTTGTTCTCGAGTCATGGTTGTTTATATGAATATAAATTATATAATTTATCTATCCATATATGTATTGAAGCAATTATATTGTACCGCTGACTTCAACACTAAGAAGGCTCACCATTAAAAATAAAAATAAATATACGTATAAAATATCTTTAACACCATCCCAGTACAGGGATACTTTTCTTTGCATACAGCCAGTGAAAGCTTGCCAGTATATCACCAAATATTCCAAGCACTGTCTTGCAGGACCGACAGCAGTACCAACCCATCCCCACAAATCATCACATACATCAATTCTTTTGTTTACTCAAACCAAGTATGTCTATAACATTCTCCCAAAACTTCTCCAGTTCACCCTTAGATGATGAGCTAAAAGGAATATCTGTGTCTGACTTCACAATATCATATTCAGATCTACCAACCAAGGAACTTTCAAGGAACTGCCTGGTGCCACTGGCCTTCCATTTGATTTTTGACATACACACAACATCTAATTCTCTTTCTTTCATTATTTCTATCAATTCACTTATTCTATATCGCATGTCTATATAATTATCTATAATTATTAGAAGTATGATTGTTATGTTCAATTTGATTATGGTTACAGAGCTCTATGAAATCCCAGTATGTTTTGTTCATGAATCAATAAGACTATGGTTTAGGGTACGGTACTGTGAAACATAACATCACTGGTTTCAATCCACCATTTGACTAATGGAGAACTACTCCAGACATATGCATGGCTGCTTAGTTGGAATGGTTAACAGGAATACTTGTAAAGTTATTTGGCATTGCAAGGATTCTTTTAACAAAAAAAGTATTGTACCATGTCAGATAAATTCAAAATGAAAAGGAAAAACAGATAAAAGTTGAAAAACTTCGTCAAGTCAATAGGCAATATAAATAATAATTAGCCTGAATCACCATGTCCCATACAGGGTGACACTATCTCAAGTTTCAAAGCTGTTTTAAATAAAACCTCCCACTTTGACTATTCTTTATAGATAATACAGTATTGAAAGTAATATAATATTTTTTTTGGAGTTTATGACCTGGTATCTATACCTTTAGGCCAAAACTAATATATTATGGTACTGTTGTTGTTTCCAAATGAGAAAAGTAATTCATTTAAGTATGGAAAAAAAGGAAAAATCTTTAGAATCTACAAGCTAAAACTTACTTTGGACTTATATTTTATGTCACTTGAGTACAGTTGAATTTAACATATAACACAAAAACAGACTACCATTGTAATAAAAAAAAAGTAATAAAAATATAAAATAAAAATAAAAAATTAGAAAAATCTAACCAACTGTCATTGTTTTGACTTTTGATAACTCTGATTGGTTGTTGTTATTTTTATTATTCGCTCGGAAGAGCAGGCAAGGCAGCTAGACCATACAGCCTAACTCTGGCTGATTATTGACATTTTGTTATTGGCATACAGACAAGATGACGCGAACGTTAAGGTTGCCAATCAAAAAATTTCTACCTCAACACTTTCACCTAACTTAATGATCAGTACGTTGAAGTGACTTTACATGTCACTTTAGCGTGCTGATCATTACGGCTGATTGTTACTGTGTGTATAAGTACATACACAATTTAGGATCACCCCTCAAAATTTAATAAATATATATATATATATATATATATATATATATATATATATATATATATATATATATATATATATATATATATATATATATATATATATATATATATATATATATATATATATATATATATATATATATATATATATATATATATATATATATATATATATATATATATATATATATATATATATATATATATATATATATATATATATATATATATCTTCAAGCCATTTCAATACAAGGGTAGACAGAGGTTTAAACTATTAAGTCCTTTAGACCCATCTTCCGCTGAAGATATTTTAGGGACAACGTGCGCCCGTCGCAGTCTTTATATCCTAGCCAACGATATAAATCGTACATGAGTTTTTGAATAAACCCATTTGTACGAGCAGGCCACCTGTGGATCGAACTCGGGCCTTCAGACTCGAATTCCGATCACCCAACCACTCCGCTATTGTGACATACGTCATATTATCCCTAATAATGTCTTCGGTGGAGGGTGAGTCGAAAGAATTTAATTGTCTAGACCTCCCTGTGTACCCTAGTATTGGGAATGACGTGAAGATTTTTAATATATTATATATATTCCTGATAATAATGTCTGAAAGCGTCTAAATGCTATTAGGCTCATGACCACATTAAAAGATATTTTACTATCTGTTTCATATTTTTCTCTTATTGGGAACAGATGCAAGAAGATGTCATGATATCATAATACATATACGAGTTATAAATATTCTGAGTTTTCCATTCTCTGGATGCAAGCTATCTTTATAAAAATATAATTGCTTTTCACTCTTATTTTAATACTTCACTGCAGCATAAATTTCTTGAATAGAGATAATTACTAACTTATTTTCTTTTCACTTTAAAAACCGGTATGCGTAGCAAAACAAAAATTGTATTATATTGTCTCATTTCAGTACTTGTAACACTACTTAGCATTTCACCATTTACCTATCAAGATAAATGGTGAAATACTAAGTTTCATATTTAGTTTTATTTTTACTAAGTTTTATTTTTATTCAGGTGTTTTATATTTTATCTCTTAAATATTTTTGACTCTCTTTCCTTAATAATGTTCTTGGTCATCGTAACGAATATTCGTGTCTTCCTCTCCAAAAACATTCATTTTGCATGTATCATGTATACCGTAAATGCATACAACATGAGACAGGTTTAAATTTCAATTCACAGTATAAGGTGTAATTCTTAATAATTATGGTTTGAAATTTTACTAGAACATGAGTCTCTATCTAAGGTAATAGGAGCATATTGCAATATTGAGCCAATCAATGTAGTTTTTTTATATATATTTATTTCGTCATGTCTCAATTTACCTGCAACATGCGATAAACATAAGACACCTTATAAACGTCATGGTTTCTTATGTAGAATTTCAATGTTTGTTAATTGAGACGTTAAAAAATAACAAAATATTGAATTTGCGCAAATTAAAACAATAACAAATCAGTTATAACTAGAGGTATTAAATAAAACAAAATATTATCTCCAAATCTTACCAGATCTTTTACTAGTTCTTCAAAAATCAAATAAAAATTATATAAAATCAAAAACAAAAAACAAACTTCTTCATAAATCGTCAAAAAATAAATCAACATAAATCTCGATTTTGAGACCTAGATAAACGGATAAAGATGGACGTATTCACTATCTAAAACAGATAGTGAATACGTCCATCTTTATCCGCAACACAATAAAAGCTACAGGTACGTTAACAGCATTTGATGTAGGAATTGTGGGAGAGAAAGTGCCATAAACAGTCTAAGTAAAATAAATAAATCAAATCCGTTATCTTCAACATAGGAACGTCAATGTCATTTTTTAATGAGGTTCCCCTGACGGAGAAGATATCGGGGGAGGAAACCTTGTATGTATCCTCTTTTTTGTCATTATATTGTTATAATATTTTACTATTACAAGACTTTTTGACACTAATTAAGAATAGTCCCATAGACGATCATGGCATATTTCATAATAAAATAGAAAGATAGAAAAAAATATCATAGACAAAATACTCAAGATCATCCTCCACAAGCAGCGTCTGTTCATAAGGCACATGTGGTAGCTATCACCGTACTCGAGCATTTAGGGAGGGCGCCATAAACGGAGGCCAACGTCCCTCCATACAAAGTCACTGCAAACAAAGGCCTTTAAACGAGCATATCACACTTGAGTCCTCCACCCAGAGCGCTAAATACTAATCAAGACATGTGGCACTTTAAAGTGTATAAATCTTGTAAACTCTACAGAACATGCTTGTAATATCTATGAGACCATTTACAATTTTATCAGAAACAAGACTCGAGGTAACCTTGTGGTTAGATTATTCGATTCTATAAGCAAATAATCTAGGTTCAATGGCCGGTCCGGTAAAACTAAAATAAAAAAGATATCTGAACGCTATTTCCAATAAAGGAATAGCCAGTGGCCTCGACGATTACATCTTTTCGACCCACCTTCCACTGAAGATATTTTTGGGACAATGTGACTGGTGGTGAATTCGTCGTCGTCGTTATGTCCAAGCCAACGTTTCGTACATATTTTTTGGAAAAAACCCATTGGTACGAACCTGCCATCAGGGGATCGAACTCGGGTCTATTGACTCGAAATTCCGACCACCCAACCACTCGGCTATCGTGACTATTATATTATAGCCGTTTTTAATTATTTCTCGTTCAGGTGTGACACTCGCCTTATCCGGCTGCTCTCGAGTAACCGCCAACTGTAGAGTTCCGCCTCGGGCGATGACCGGTGTGAACAGGGAATGTTCGAAAGAGATGCACTATTGCCGTGCGATTGACAAAAATGAGGGTGTGTGTGTGTGTGTCAAATACCTCCCGTGTTTGTGGTTTTTACAATATACTCGATTATTTCCGGTGGTATTTGAAAAGAGTCGAGGTAGCCGAGTGGTTGGGTGGTCGGAATTTCGAGTCAACAAGACCCTAGTTCGATCCCCAAGTCGAGCACTTGGCTCGGCTCGAATTCCGAGCACCCAACCTCTCGGCTATCGTGACCACTAAAACGTTTACTAGAATTAAACGTGCCAAGTTTACAAAAAGTTTGGTGAAAAAAAACATCATAAGTAAAGGCATATCGTGCATATTAATAAGTTATCACAGTTGTAGGTTTTATTAACCCTTTAGATATTACAATGTATTATAGTTTTTTACTGTTATGTATTATAGTTGGTTGACAGGCAGAGAATGCCTTTTGTACTTACATATTTTATAAGGTTCAATAAAATTAAATAAATAAATGTGTAAAATTAGAAATCCAACACACTCACAAACTTTCGGTTTTCAAAAATTAATGTGATTAAGGAAATTAATAAATTTCTTAATATTTATGACAAAAATTCTTCATACTATTTAAATAGTATACTATATTGATAAAAGTATACAATTTAAGTTTCTATCGTATCACTGTCATCATCTTCATCAAACGCATCTTGTAGCTTCTTGCACACAGTTTTCGTGACTGAATCTAACTTATTGCCAAGTGTATCATTAGAGATCCGGTTTGCATTACTTTTTGCATTGTACTTTACTTTTCTGTGGAAACCTTTATCAAAATAATATTGGACGTTTTTTGATAAAAATAATAAACTTTTTGGACTTAAAGCATTCGTTTTATGACGGGTTGTTACAAACGTTTTTACTGTACTAGCAATATCTTCTCTTTTATTTTTATGCGAAACTGAACCTAATAGATTGACAACCACAGGTTTTTCGTTTTTAATTAAAGTTTTAGTTTTTCTATTTATAACTCCACAATCTTCAACACATGCGTAGTTTTTGTTACCGCTTCGCATCATTCTTGAATAAATTATATGGTCTGTTGAATTTATTATTTTGAATGATATGGAATCAGGTAAAACCTGAAAAGTAAATTTCAATTCCACTGCTTCAATGCTATTATAAATGGTATAAATTATTTTAATTTATCTGTTTTATTTTGATGACTTTTTATTCATAAAATACATATTACGTAACTAATTAGGGTTCAACACAACAACAGGGGACAGGTACTAGCATCACAGATATTTGTCTGTCTGTCTGTAACAGACACAATAAGCATGTCAAAGAAAAAATAAAAAATTGGAGGGAATTTTATGTAGTGTTTATGTGCTCTTTGGGCATGTGAAGTACAGAAATATATCTGCTCTGGAACAGCAGAGTTACTAATTACGGCTTCAATCACTATAAAATATTCGTTTAATGAGATTTAGTAATAATTAGGAAGGTACTTATATTTTAAATAATCTGTTGTTAAAACTTACCGTATATAATGTCAAAAGTTCACAGCTCTCCCGCCCACCGCAAAGAGCAACTAGTGTTGGTTCGGAATCAAAATCGTTATATTTACGAGTAATTTTCCATTCGGTTTCTATAGGATTATTGCAAGTGATTAATAAGTCACTTAGATTAATCAAAGTAGGACATGAGCTCCGAAATTCATTAAATTGATTAAAATGTACTACACAAAGCTGGTTATCATTTGGCATAGATAATATCTCAAATGGGCAAGGAGGAGGTTTTTCTTCAATTATCTGCAATTAATCGGGATTGACAAATTTACTAAAACAGTTTCATTATAAGCATAATACGAAAAAATGGGTAAGTATATGGTTTTGTTATCATTGGTATAATTTACATATTGCTAATTCAGTAAGAATATGCCACCTTCTTTTGCTATGGTTGGCGTTTGGATGTCTAAATGAAGAGCCTTTTACGTCGCTTTGGAAGAGCAAAGTAAGAGTATTGCTATTATTAACATAGTATATGTTAATAATAGCAATAGTCTTACCGTAATACCTTTGAGCCACCGTGACACATCATTTAAAAATTTAAATCTCTTTTTTTTACGCCAATTTGAGGCGTTTTATCATCTGTTGGATGTCAAGCAATCTTCCAACTTATTGGCCATAGCTTTAAAGTTGTGTTAATATTAATAAAATGACGCCATCAATACCTTTATGATGTATTTTATTTACTTTTAAGCCGTGCTAGACGTTTTGTTATTAAGTCATACTCCGGTTAGGTATTTAATGATGAATATAAATATCTTCACGCAATTCCCAATACAGGGTAGACAGAGGTCTAGTCTAGACAATTAAGTCCCTTCGTCCCACCTTCCACCTAAGATATTTTCAAGACAACGTGACAGGTGGTGAGCCCATCGCCGTCTTTATGTCCAAGCCAACGATATAATTCGTACATAAATTTTTGAAAAAAACCATTGGTACGAGCTTGCCACCTGGGGATCGAACTCGGGTCTCACGACTCGAAATTCTGACCACCCAACCACTTGGCTATCGTGACTTTTTTAGTTAATGAGATATTAAAAATTAAAGCTTGGACAATAATATTAAGAATTAATTCTATACTTAATATTAAGATAAAAAATAAAATAAAAATATCTTCACGCAATTCCCAATACAGGGGTAGACAGAGGTCAAGTCTAGACAATTAAGTCCCTTTGACCCACCTTCCACCGATGATATTTTCGGGACAACGTGACAGGTGGTGAGCCCGTCGCCGTCTTTATGTCCAAGCCAACGATGTAATTCGTACATAAGTTTTTGAAAAACTCATTGGTACTGCCACCTGGGGATCGAACTCGGGTCTCTCGACTCGAAACTCCGACCACCCAACGACTCGGCTATCGTGACGTTCTTAAGATAAAGACATAATATTACATTGAATTAATATAATATTAAGACGTTTTCCTTAATAAGCCTCGATGAAAAAGTGGGACAAAAGGACATTGTCTAGACTCCTGCCCACCTGTACCGTAAGTTGAGAGACGGTATAAAACCTTCTTTTTTTTTCTTTCTTTATTTTAGTTTTCCGTAACGTCTAATATTCTTTAAAAGTTCTTACCCAGTATCCACTAAGACAATGTTTACACGTCTCATTTACTAGATTGTTGCCATTACATCTATAGCATATAACGGTTTTGTTTCCATCTCGATCTATTTCTCTCCAAGTTCTCCAATGATACCCTCTTTTGTATGTATATTTAACACCTTTCATACCCAAAAGCGCCTTGAATCCTTTTTCTATTTTAGATATTTCATCATTTCGTTTATAGTATCTTTCAACATCAACATGGGGTATTCCATCTTCGTATATTGTATTGTTTGTTAGTTGATCTAATATACGAATCTTTTGTTTTTCAAATTTACTTCTCAAGAAACGCTTTCGCAGTCCATCACTTTCTTTTTTAAACAAATGTTCGTCATACTCCGGTAAGGAATTATATTGTTGCTCGCTGCCAATTTGACTATGAACATTTAATGATTTTATGACAATGATAAATAAAATAAGATTCATAATACAATCGTATTTGGTACACATCAGACGAACTGTGACTCAAACTTAAGACAAGAAATACTACAACAGGTTTGAAATTGAAAAGCATTTCATTTTATTTACAAAACAAAATTTCCCTAATCGGAATGCGATAAAAGTGTTTACAATTGCAACCCGACTTGTAACAATAACGATCCATTACTACAGCTATTTGGTAATTATCACGCATTAACCTAATTGTGATGATAATACGTGTTAGTTTAATCTGTGAACAGGCACACGTTTTAAAGAAAATTATGAAACTGGTATGAGCGAAAGAGTGAATTAAGTAATAGCGAGGAAGAAATATGAAAAAAGATATATTTGTTAATTAAAAATTAAAAAGTCACGATAGCCGAGATGTTGGGTGATCGGGATTTCGAGTCGACAGACCCGAGTTCGATCCCCAGGTGACAGGCTCGTATCAATGGGTTTTTCAAAAACTTATGTACCAATTGTATCGTTGGCTTGGACATAAAGACGGCGACGGGTTCACAACCTGTCACGTTGTCCCGAAAATATCTTTGGTGGAAGGTGGGTCGAAGAGATTTAATTGTCTAGACTAGACCTTTTTTGATAAACAGTAAAAATAAAATTTTAGTCAAATAACACTATATCTCATAGGTTGAGGAAGATTTAAAAAATATTTTAAACAAAGATTAGTGCAAAGAGCATATTATCACTACCATGTATATATCACCACTACTATATAACGTATGCTCTTTGCAACGTTAAATATCGTTTATGCACCTGAGTGTAGAGGTGTTAAATATTGCAGAAATAAGTAACAAAACGAGTGCAACGCAGCTAAAAAAAAAGAATGAAACCAACTGTAGTTCGTTAGTCAATCAAAAGTATTATGTCACTTTTATGATCAGTTCCATTACACAAAGAATATGTAAATATTGTTGCAAGAATGTAGTGCAGCTATCTGAAACAAATAGTATGCGATTATTCATGAAAAATGTGATAATTTTAACTGGCGTCATGCCAGTTAAAATTAAAGAAAGTCAACCCTGACTAACATAGCTGACAGTAAAGTCGGTAAAATGCATGGCACAATATATGCCCCACGTAAGAATAATTTGTGATAATTATCACGTTTGACAGGCGTATATGGGTCCGCTATCTCCAATGTAGACCGCAGTACAATAAAACCCCGAACCGTAAATACTGCTATCAATCCCCGGTCTGCTTTATTTTGGGCAGGTATTTTTCGAATTGATTATCCCCCCATCCTTCATCTCCTCTTAAACAGAGGATTCTTAAACAGCATTCAAGGTACTCGCTTTTGGTTGTAAGGAGTCAAATTTCTGTTGAGCTGAAATGAAGTTCCAAAAATAAAATTATGGTGTTACAATATTGAAGTCACGATAGCCCCGAGGATAGATTCGAGTTTGAACCCCAGGTGGCAGGCTCGTACCACTGGGTTTTTCAAAAACTTATATACGAATTACAGCGTTGGCTTGGACATAAAGACGGCGACGGGCTCACCATCTGTCACGTTGTCCCGAAAATATCTTCGGAGGAAGGTGGCCCGAAGGGACTTAATTGTCTAGACTAGTCTACCCCTGTATTGGGAATTGCGTGAAGATATTTATTTATTATTTATTGACAATATTGTAGCTGTAACATATACTATCGGCAACTTACACATGTAAGGTGAACTTAGCAGCTTAAGAGACCGCTATATTAGAAAAGGCGCGTGAAACTGCTTTGAAATGATGGAAAGGCGAAACTGCTTTGAAATGATGGCGATGGCTTACCTAAAAAAGAAATCATCAGAATATATTCATCACATAACGTAGCAGCTGCTCAGTCCCAGATAAGCGTCTTTTATAAAGAAGGATTTATTATAATTACTGTGCAATGGCAATCGCCTGTTACCGACACCGCTGTCCGTCACCAGTCCGCAAAACTTTGTTATGGTATTTTTTTAAGATTGTCACCTATTCTGACACTCACTAACTATGCGGTAGATTTTTATATCCTCACTCAATTTCCCATACCGGGGTAGGCAGATGTCTAGACATTTTTTAGACCCACATTTTCCGGTAGCGTATTCAGAAAACTTGACTGTGGTTGGCCTATTGTAGTTTCTAAGATTATTTTAATTTAAAAATATGATTGTTTCACATCAGAAGAATTTAGAGATTTAGTTAAAATTATAAAATGGTGATTTTCCTTAAGTTTATCGGAAATTAACATACAGCTAGCATAGTTATTAGCATGCTATTTTTCTTCCAACACTATATTTCGTACCTCACGTCGTTCATTCAACGTTCTCTTGATGTTTCGTGTCATTCAAATTTCATTTTTCATTCAACATTCATTTATTTCATTGTTTTACTTTGCGTGGTGTAGTAGCAGTGTTGTTTGTTAGATTTGTTTTAAAATGTCTTGCAGTGGCGAACAATGAAAACACAGTGAAATGTCCTAGTGAAAGCGAGTGGCTTTACGTGATTTTTTTTATGAATTTCTTTGTGTTTGTGATCTTAATTTGCATAAATCTACGGTCCTGCTCAAGACATATCAAGTAAGTACGGGCAATTTATAAATTGAACAAGAATTTGTTATTGTAGTCTTAATAATTTATTCTTTTATGTATCTTTAGCTATTTAGGATAATAATATTCATTGTTTTCAGAATTAGCGTGATAGAAATCATTATTTGAATATAACTGTACAATTTACAATTTTTTAATTTTTTGTAATAATGAAAAATAAATCTAAAATGGAAGTTTAGTAAAATTTTGGTTCACTTTGATCTTATTATGATATTTCTCTGTCTTTTTATAGACTTTTCATTGCTATGTCGTTCAGGGAGTAGGAAATTTAAAAAGGTGATAGAATCTTTATGAACATGTGATGCTTTTATTTTTTTAATAAATGGCAGTAATCATTCCTTTTTACATGAGTTTTTGTAAAAAAATATACTACTTTTGTAAAGTCACTCATAAGAGTTACTTTAAGTACAAATGCATAAACTAAACATAGTTATACAATTATTGCACATTTTGTTATGAAACTTATAAATGACTAGTTTATTTCCACGACTTCTACCGCGCATTATCACGATATACTTACGAGAACCTTTAATTTCTTAGGCTATAAAGTAGCCTTGGTTCCTCTTTGTCACCAAGACATTGATACAATAATTTGAAAACCGTTAATCAGAACCACATTCGAGATTTCTGCCATGGGAACATGCCATTTTCTCGGCATCAAAAGTAGCCTCTGTGCTACTCCAGATAAAAATCTATCTCCATGTCAAATTTAATTAAAATCCATTGAGGAGTTTGGGCATTTAAGTAAGATTATAACAAGTTTACTGTTATGTTGTTTCAAATAATTTATATTTCAAGGAATTTTCACAGCACTGGGGTAGACAGAGGTCTATTCTATACACTTTTCAGTTAAGCCTATGTGACTGGCGGTGAGCCTATCACCGTTATAGTGTCCAAGCTTATGCTACAATGTAGTTATATACCTGCATACATATTTAGATTAATAAATCTATGATCAATATAAACATCTATGCCTCAACTACATACATTCATATTCATTAAACAAATGTTTGCACTAGCAGGACTATATCCTTTTACATATTTACAATAGCAATCAATGGTTTCCAAGTATTGTAAGCCACTATATATAATATATCAAGAGTGATACTATTTTATGGCAGAATTATTGTGCCTAGAACACAGTTGCTGAGACCATAGAAAAATAAAATACTTTATGTGTAACAACTGTTCATAGATAGTAGAGTCCTTTTCTGTCTTTGAGTTGTCTGTCAGTAGCACTCTCTCCACCGTTACTGCCACGAAAGGTATTGAGCCAGTGTAATTGTAGGTTATGAGGCATTCCGTCTCTGTTTCTTGAGTTCATGAACTCATTTGAAACTGCATTTGCAGTTCTGCAGCACTGGCTGCATACCATTAGATGCTAGCTCAACTTCCACCTTAAAAAAAACTAATATATAATGTATTTTGTTAGCATTGGATTGTTATTTGTATTTACTAAGAAATAAAGGTGATAAGTCAGGATAGCTGAGTGATTGGGTGATTCAAAATTAAGTCAAGAGACCTGAGTCAAACTCTAGAGGATACCAAGCCTTGTACCAATGAGTGTTTTCAAAACTTATGCATGATTTATATTGTCGGCTTTGACATAAAGACGGCATCAGGTGAAAAGTGGATCAAAAGGTTTTAATTATCTGGACCCATCTCAAACCCAGTATTGGAAATTGCATGAAAATAATTTTTTAAAACAGAATGAAAATTTTTATTAAAGTAGTAGTAGAAAGTATAAGCAACGAGTTGTGGTTGTCTGGTTGGAATTTGTGTCAAGAGACCTGAATTCAATTCCCAGATGGCAGGCTTGTTTGTTGTTGACCAATGGGTTTTTCAATAACCCATTTTGTAATGTATGAATTATATCGTTGACTGGGACATTAAGACAGCGTCGGGCTCACCACCTATCACATTGTCCCAAAAATGTCTTTTTTTTAATGAGATTAATATAATAATAAGTAGCATAATTAAAATAAAATAATTACTTAACAATTGTTAATATGTACATTATATTAATGGGATATAATATGAGACACCTATTGTTCTAAGTCTAACAATCCCACATTTGCAATGAATAAATTAAATGAACAAATTATATTTCTATGATTGTACATAATTATATCATTAACAAATGATTAATTATCTCTTTGTAAACAAATGAACAATTTATTTCTAATGATGTACATATAAAGAACTTGACTCAGTAAAAATTTTATATACAAGTCATGGTGTACTATCCACAATACTGTCCACATGTTCAAACTAAACCTTCGTAAATATTTGATTGATACGCAACGGAAGCTTGATTTGGTTAATATAAATTTATTCATTTATACTGCATATTTATACAAAATGTTCTCATATTCATAATATTCATATATTTTGGTGTTAAGCTTATACTTTTTTTGTGTGTTGTCTCTTTATGCTGGTCCAATAAATTATTCTCTTTCTTTCTACTTTTTGTTATTAAATTGATGAGAAATTTATAAAAAAACAACCAACAGTACCATGCTTTGTTCTGCCTTGATAACACAAGCTACCATGTCCATTGCCTTAAATACTAACTAACCTTAACTATTAGTGCCAACCTGTTTTCTCTGTTGGGTATTGTAAGGCTAAAAGAAAAACCTTGAAAGTACTATTGGCTACTGACAGATATTGCAATGTAACTATCTCCAAACATAACGGATCATAATTCAGTAGACTGGTGATGGGCAGCAGTCAATCAAAGTGCAAGGAAAAGTCTTAGAAAAACAGTTAGATAGTCAATCTGACTCCAGACCTAAGGGTCTAGAGTCTGGTACTGCGATCGCTAGTCCCCTTGCTAAGCGTAGAAATCATAATTAATATTATATAATAAATAAATAAATATATTCACGCCATTTCAAATGTAGGTGTAGAGTTTAGGGAAATGTATAAATGTATAATTATAAATAAAAATATACCTTCACGCCATTCTCTTTACTGGGGTAGGCAGAGGTCTAGATAATTAGGTCCTGTATAAATATCTTCAGTAGAACGTGGGGTTCTAACAAAGATATTTTTCGGGACATTGTAACAGGTGGTGTGCTCGTCGCCTTCTTCATGTCCAAGCCAACAATATAAATTGTACATAAGCTTTTTGAGAAAACCCACTGGTACCAGTCTGCCACCAGGGGATCGAACTAGGGTCTCTCGACTCAAGTTCTGAACACCCAACCGCTGAGCTGTAGTGACTTTTTTAGACTTCAGACTTTATGTAGATAGACCTGAGAAAATGTAGAAAAAGTGTTTTCTACATTGACGAGACCGGGAGTCGAACTTGGGACCTCAGAGCTGGCTACACCATGGAAACCGGTGTGTACGCCAATCGTCCACGGAGATCGTTAGATTACGGAAACCACAACAGTTGTCTATGGCCTATAGTGAACTTTTTCTTGCATACCACTGAAAATTTCTTACTAAACATGTCTCATTTCCCTTGATAGATTATTAGTTCTTTTGAGTATTGCATTAAAAAAGTCACGATAGCCGAGTGGTTGGGTGGTCGGAATTCCGAGTCGAGAGACCCGAGTTCGATCCCCAGGTGGCAGTACCAATGATTTTTCAAAACTTATGTGCGAATTTCATCGTTGGCTTGGACATAAAGGCGGCGACGGGCTCACCACCTGTCACGTTGTCCCGAAAATATCTTCGGTGGAAGGTGGGTCAAAGGGACTTAATTGTCTAGACTTGACCTCTGTCTACCCCTGTATTGCGAATTGCGTGAGTATTGCATTAAGAATGAGTTTACAATAACAGTATTCATATTAATTTACTTGAAATAATTGGCGTAGTGCCAAGAAGTTATAAATTCTGATGAATCAGTGATTTTTAAAGTTAAAAATAGCCTGCCTTATTTTCTACTTTTATGATAACTGTCTTGGCTTCAAGCCAATGGTTGATGTAAGTGACACCAATAATTTATTATTATTGTAATCACCGAAATGGTAGATTTTAGGCTGATTTATACATAAATAATAAATATCTTCACGAAATTCCCAATACAGGGGTAGACAGAGGTCTACCCCTGTATTGGGAATTGCAAAATTATTATTGAATTAAATTACTTAATTTAAGGAACTTACTTGAGGAAATTACTTGGTTTAGAAAGGACTTAATTGTCTAGACCTTCTCTAGACATACCTCAGTGTTGGGAATGGCAAGAAGATATTTTTCTTCTTTTACTATTATTTAAATACTCTATGTATTTCTATTTATTATTATTCTGATTAATTATATGATTGAGAGTCGGGAACCCTCTGATGTAAAACCTGATGACCTATTTGAAATTATTATGTAGGCAATAGTGTGCAGTAGTGAAAAAATAAGATATAATAAAAAAGAAATCGCACTGAATCTATTCCGGGTTAAATAGAATTATATAAGATTCTTATACATTAAGACAGCGACGGGCTCACCACCTGTCACGTTGTCCCAAAAAAAATTTCTTCGCCGAACGGTTTGTTTTAAGGACTCAATTGTCTAGACCTCTGCCTACCCCGGTAAGGATAATGGCGTGAAGATACATATTTATATATTCTCATACGTTTCCCCAAAATCGCAATCATTTTCTCGATCACGGTTAAGCTCCTCTCGTTTATAAATCACTGGTATAACATGTTTCGAGGTTGTTAACCTTGACTGTGAACAGTCTCTGGTGGTCGTTCTTTTGTCTATGGCTTTGTAAAGCCCTTTGGATAGGCTGCTGGCAAAGCAAAAAAAAGTATTGGCTTTCGATTTTTTTGTATCGTTTTCCGTGTCTTGACCGATACACACCCGACGAAACATTTCTTTCGCCGTTGAATATATTATTATATTATATATCTTCGTGTATATAATACGTAAGTCACGATAGATAGATAGGTTGGGTGGTCGGAAATTTGAGTCAGGAGACCCGAGTTCGATCTCCAGGTGGCAATTCCCAATACAGGGGTAGACAAAGGTCTAGGCAAGACAATTAAGTCTCTGACGTACCTTCCACCGAAGATATTTCGGGACAACGTGACAGATGGTGAGCCCGTCGCCGTCTTGATGTCCAAGCCAATTATATAATTCGTACAGAACTTTTTTTGAAAAAACCCATTGGTACGAGCCTGCCACCCGGGGATCGTACTTTCGTTTCGTCTTGACTCAAAATTCCGACCACCGTACCACTCGGCTATCGTGACTATTATTATATTATGGCCGTTTTTAATTATTTCTCGTTCAGGTGTGACACTCGCCTTATCCGGCTGCTCTCGAGTAACCGCCAACTGTAGTTCCGCCTCGGGCGATGACCGGTGCGAAAGAGACGCACTAGTGCCGTGCGATTGACGAAAAATGTGGGTGTGTGTGTGTGTGTCAAATACCCCCCGTGTTTGTGGTTTTTACGATATACTCGATTATTTCAAAAGAGTCGAGTATTTGAAAAGAGTCGAGGTAGCCGAGTGGTTGGGTGGTCGGAATTTCGAGTCAACGAGTAAGTACCAATGGGTTTTTCAAAAAGCTTATGTACGAATTATATTGGAACTAAGTTGGCTTGGACATAAAGACGGCGACGGGCTCACCGCCTCTCACGTTGTCCCGAAAACATTTTCCGTGGAAGGTACTTAATGGTCTAGACTAGACCTCTGTCTAACTCTGTGTTAGGAAATGCGTGTTTGAAAAAAAAACAAAAATGATCGACTATCGACTACTTTCGGACCTGTTGGAGGTCCTTCCTTCACCAGGGTGGGTCTCAACGAACGCAAACTCATCCCACTCACCCTGATGAAGGACCGATCCGAAACCACCTTTTTTGGGTTGGTACCTACACCAAATACTTAGACTTGAGTTTAGCCGTTTTTAAATATTTTATTAATAATGTCTCACGAAGGTTTTAATAATGAAAAAAAAATAAACATCATTTTTATTATTTATTTATTTGAGAAAAAAGAACCGTGATTCTCATTTCATACTCACTATAGCCGAATGGTTGGGTGGTCGGAATTTGGAGTCAAGAGACCCAAGTTTGATCCCCAGGTGGCGGGTTCGTACCAATGAGTTGTTCAAAAAACTTATGTACGAGTTATATCGCTGCCTTGGACATAAAGACGGCGACAGGCTCACCGTTCTATCTTCGGTGGAAGGTGGGTCGAAGGGACTTAATTGTCTACACTATACCTCTGTCTACCCCTGTATTGGGAATTGCGTGAAGATATTTATATTTATTTATTTTTTTAATTGTAACAATGTAATTCGTCCACCTGGGTATCGAACTCGGGTCTATTGACTCGAAATTCCGACCAAACAACCTTATGTAATAATCGTGTGTGAACATATTTATTTATTTATTTAAAATTAAAGCTTGGACAATTTATAAGACTCAATTGTAAACTTAATGTGTGTGAGATAAAGACGTAAAAATTAATTATTATAATATTAAGAAAGGTTCGCAACCTGTCACGTTGTCCCAATAAATGTCATCGGAGAAAGTTTGATCGAAAGGTCTTAATAGTCTGAACCTCTGTCTACCTCAGTTTTGTGGCGAATGGCGTGAAATTTTTTTTTGTTCTTTTGATCTCAGAGACGCTTCGAAATCCGGTGTGTTCGCCAATCGTTCACGACAAAGCAACAATGGTAGACGGAGACATAAAAGTATTTTAATTTATTCACGATTGTATAATGTCTTATTCAAAATTCAAATAGAAATCTAATCGCTTGATAATGTTCTGTTGCGAAGCGAAACACGTGTTTTTTTACTATCTAGGTACATGATATCTAGTTTGTCTTGCTGTATTGAATAATATGCATATTACTAGCATATTACTAGTGTTGACAGCTGTGAGGTTGCGAGTTCGATACCCGGACGGGTCAATGGAGAACAACCGCTTTTTTTTGCAATTCTCGGGGTTGGGTGTTTGTGGTGCCTTCGTTTGTTACCGATGTCATAACTTAAGTGCTTTAGCTGCTTACTTTGGGCACAGAGCAATGTATGTGATGTTGTACATATATTTGTATACATCTATGTATAACGGCATATATTTCAACTGATATTAGCCTATGCAGTCATAGACATAGGCCATAAATGCCACATATATTTATGTTAACTATTCATGACGCGAGTACTATCGTACAAAAAAAGTCACGATAGCCGAGTGGTTGGGTGGTCGGAATTTCGAGTCAATAGACCCGAGTTCGATCCCCAGTTGGTAGGCTCGTACCAATGGGTTTTTCAAAAAACTTATGTACGAATATCGTTGGCTTGGACATAAAGGCGGCGACGGGCTCACCACCTGTCACGTTGTCCCGAAAATATCTTCGGTGAAAGGTGGGTCGAAGGGACTTAATTGTCTAGACTCGACCTCTGTCTACCCCTGTATTGGGAATTGCGTGAAGATATTTATTTATTATTTTATGAGTACTATCGTTTATAATCGTCACATAATGTATGCCCCCAGCGGTAATCGATCCCGCAACCTCTGCTACGAATACAGAATCACTACTCGAAACGCTGTCGGGGTCTTTAGTTAAATTCGAATTAAACAACCACGCTGTACGAGTAACTAGCGGGCTATTTCTTATCAACTAATAAAACTGTATAGCCCATGACGTAATCGGTCCAAATATAAGCGATAGAATAAATAGCCGCGATGGGTCCTACGCGTGTAGGAATTGCGGCGCCATTTCGATGAGCGAGGAGGTCACGGTAGCCGAGTGGTTGGGTGATCGGAATTCGGGTCGAGAGACCCGAGTTCGATCTCCAGGTGCTAGGGACGTACCAATGGTTATTTGTAATACCTATGTACGATTCATGACGTTGGCTTGGATATGATGCCGATTGTCACGTTGTCCCGAAAATATCTTCGGAGGAAGGTGCGTCGATTGGACTTAATTGTCTAAACTAGACATCTGTCTACCCCGGTATTGGGAACGAAGAGCGACGATACTTAGTTTGTTTTTGTTAAAATACATTACTTCTTCATAACTTCGCGCTACCCGTTCACGAAGCTCGTCACCGTCGGACGACGTCGGGTATTATTGTTAAATATTGCTTCACTCATTTTAAATAACCGTGGGTGTTTGTAAGTAATCTTATTCATTTACTGTTATTGATAAATTAATAAATATCTTCACGCCGTATTAATATTCCAAAATAATCACACCGAAGATGGGTAGCAGCGTCTGATGTGTAAGTGGTCTGGTACTGCGATCGCCAATCCGCTTGCCAAGCGTGGCGATTATAGCAAATCTTCCCTATGGGAGTGTCGTGAGGTAGACTGAGGTTTAGACAATTACGTCCTTTTGTGGTAGTTCGAGAGGACGTAATTGTCTAGACCTCATCATCGAAGAAAACTTTTGGGAACACATGACAATTGGTGAGCCTGTCGCCACGTTATGTCCCAGCTTACTATATAAATATACTATAATATAAATATATTATCATCGCTTCATATCACACACACACACACAATTTGATGCCTCACTTTTCATCGGTCTTCGTATACAGGCTTGCCCAGTTTGGGCATCACTGTCTTGTAACTTGCATACACAATAAATTGATAATTTTATATGTATCTTCACGAAATTCCCAATACAGGGGTAGACAGAGGTCTAGTCTAGATAATGAAATCTCTTTGATCCACCTTCCACCGAAGATATTTTCGGGACAACGTGACAAGGGGGTGAGCCCTTCGTCGCATTCGTAAATGTATATTACGATAAATTTATAAATAAATAGTACATAGTTATGTATGTAATATGGAATGTGTAATATCACTTTGTTGTGACATTTCTATAATCTATGACCAATATGCGAGCCGTATCTAATTGGTTCAAGAACTTTATGCGACCTTAAATTTCTATTAAAATGGACCAATAATATTCATTGTAAGTAATTATCGAGTTGAGATAGATTTTGCAAGGAATTTCTGCTATTTTATGCGCGTCGGTAATTTCTGTGCCAATGCAATTCAGTTTATAATTATTTATTTTTTAACTTCACGGTAGGCAGAGGTCTATAGGAGAATTAAGTCCTTTCTATGCACATTTCACTGAAGATATTTTTGGGACAAAGTGGCAGGTGGTGAGCCTGTCGCAGTCTTAGAAAGTAGACGGTAAGGAAGAAAAGGGGCGGTATAGTATTATTAAGTAGTTAGGTATTATGATGATTATGCAATCTTTGTTCACGATATCCAAGTGGCAGGGTAGTCGGAATTTCGAGTCGAGAGACCCGAGTTCGATGCCCAGGTGGCAGGCTCGTACTAATGGGTTTTTTCATAAACTTATGTACGAATTATATCCTTCGCTTGGACATTGAGAAGCCGTCGGGCTCACCGCCTATCATTTTAACGCAAAAATAGTCGGTGGATGGTGGGACGAAACGACTTAATGGTCTAGACCTCTGTCTACCCCTGTAATGGCGCGAAGATATTTATTTATATATTTACTCTATATCAAAGTAATACTGGCTGAAGATATTAAAAAAATGTATATACGTATGTGTATGTATATTTTTATATATGTACATGTGCTGTGTAGGACGACCCCCAAAATAATGGAGTGTCGTGAACAGTATTGGTTATGGATGCAGATGGCACAGGATCGTTCTATGTGGCACCTTTGGGAGAAGCCTGTGTTCAGCTGTGGACTTCTGATAGGCTGATATGATGATGATAATAAAGATAATAAATAATGGTTTACTTTTTGCTCTATGTAATGACATTTTATAATTGTTTACTTTGGCTCTGTGTAAACGAACTAATTCAATGATAAACCTATCTTGGAATTTAAAACGCTATCTGAAGTTAAAATGTTGTTCAAATAATGTAGTGTTTTCGAGATACCAACGTGTAGGTTTATAAAGTATATTACTTGCAATTTTATTGATTTTTAAAGCATATTTATGCTGAATTTTAATGTGATTAAATTAAACAGAAAAACGTTTAAAAATAAATAGAATTGTTACGCAATTTTATTGATTTTTCGCCACGTATCGGCGAAGGTTGCGGGTTCGAATCCCCCGTGTCAGTTGAAATTTTAACTTTTTAATAAATATTAAGTTGGCGCTATCGTATTGATAATTCCTAACTGAAAAGTCAGGAATATCAAATTGTCACTTGCAAAAGGGATAATAGATGGCGCCTATGCCAAAAAACAAGGCACAAATAGAGAATACAGATTAAAAGTTGTCCCTATCAATATATCAATATATATATATATATATATATATATATATATATATATATATATATATATATATATATATATATATATATATATATATATATATATATATATATATATATATATATATATATATATATATATATATATATATATATATATATATAACAATCATTACTTTATAATAATAAAGGTAATTAGAAGTCCAGACTATAGCACTGTCTACCCCTGTGTTAGGAATTGCGCGAAGATATTTAGTGACAGCGTACTTTAAATAATGACTGTTAGTAGGCAAATTTCAATTATCTTCAAATATCTCATATCTCTCATTAAACAAAAGACTGCCTATGTTGCTCGCTAGTAACGTAGCTTTCTGTTGGTGAAAGCATTTTAAAAATAAGTTTAGTGGCTTGGATGTGAAAGTGTAACAAACAAACTTACTTTTGTATTATTATTTAGCATATATACGTTTATTATAGATTAGCCCCGCGGCTTTGTTCGCAGTTTAACACTTAACGCGGAATCCTAATTATGTTTCTGAAATAAAAATAGTATGTTACTTCTTATAACATTAGCTATCTGTCAGTAAAAGTCAGAAACTCTAATTTTATTTATATGTATTTTTTTTTTATAGAAAAGGGAGGCAAACGAGCAGGTGGCTCACGTGATGGTAAGTGATTACCGCCGCCAATGAAGGGGGAGGCACACTTGTCAGTGTGCCTCCCCCAGTATTGGGGCAGGGGGGTGTGGGCCTCCGGTTACCTGCACTCACCAGACGAAACGCAGAAGTTTGTTAGACTTCTACTTCACACCGGTATTCTGTGAGGTCGTGGTACTTCCCCGGTCGAGCCGACCCATTTATGTAACAACAAAAGCTGATGCGTGACTCTACCACTGTTAAAGATAACCCCAGTTGTATAGATGTATAGATAACCCCAGTTAAAGTAATAAGATGTATACAATCAAAATAAATACAAAATTAGATTCACGATAGCCGAGTGGTGTCGGGTAGTCGGAATTCGAGTCAAGAGACCCGAGTTCGATCCCCAGGTGGCAGGCTCGTACCAATAAATAACAAAAATAATTATTAATTAAAAATAACAAAAATAATTTGTACATAAGGTTTTTTTTTAAAAAAACCTTATGTACAAATTACATCGTAGGCGTGAACCTAAAGACGGCGACGGGCTCACCACCTGATACGTGGTCCCAAAAAATATCTTCGGTGGATGGAGGGTTGAAACGACATAATGGTCTAGGCCTCTGTCTACCCCTGTATCGGAAATGGCGTGAAGATAGATGTATACGAAGTGAACGGAATTTGTTACCAGGAATTCAGAATATGTAAAGTTATGTGTACGCGCTCCATATGTTTACGACCAATGAGCGAGTTACATTAACGTTTGCTCTACTGTAATATTTAGGTCACTGTCGACCCACTTGCACGTCACGGAATCTTTTCGCTTGTCTCCAGTTCAGTTTGCAATCGGTTCTCAAACTTTCTTTACATTTAATTTTTTTTTTATTTAATCATTAATTTTTTTAATATTTTTAAATTTTTTTTACATTAGAGGATATGATGATTCCTGTTACTGATCTACATATTGAAAAAATACATACATACCTAGTCAGGTCATAAATTCTGTCACATGTTTAACCTAAAATAATTAAAACAAGTTTATTCATTATGTAACTATTTATATACCAAAATGAACTTAACAAAACATAGATTCTTATGACACTAAAATTTATTCAAAATGACCTCCGTGATTTTGAATACAGGCCTTCAATCTGTGCGGCCAGTCGTTTATCGCAGCACGAACGAGGTCCATGTCAATATCGGCGGCTGCCTTAATCAAGGATAACTTGAGTGACTCCAAATTGGGATGAGGTTTTGAGCACGCCTTTTCCTCCAAGTGTTGCCATATCTTGTAATCTAACGGATTCAAATCTGGACTGGAGGAGGGCCAGTCTTTGTGCCCGATGAAGTCGATTTCACGCGCCGCCAGCCAGTCTTGTGTGCTCTTCGCTCTATGAGCTGGCGCCGAATCTTGTTGGAATACCCAGTGCCTGTTATTGAACATGGTATGAGAAACAGGTTCCACAAGGTTCGTCAGGACTGTATTTTGATACACAACTGCATTCGTTTTTACATCTTTCTCGCAAAAATGTACCTCTGTTAAGCCCCAATAAGAAACTTCCAACCATACCATGAGCGAGGATGGAAAATGACCTCGTTGGACACGCGGAATACGGTTGCTCGCTTCTTCCCTACTGTGTGCGTACAACTTATCATTTTGTTTGTTGTAGCTCTCTTCTACGGTAAAAAATTTTTCATCCGAAAAAAGAATTTCCCGATATTTTTTTCCCGCGTACCGCTTAAACAAAGCGCAGCATCTCTTTAGTCTCAGGTGCATTAGACGAGCATTCAAACAATGTCCTGTTTTTCTTCGATATGTCCGAAGCCCTAAGTCTTCATTTAACATTCTTTTCATCGTGATTCTGCTTAACCCCATCTGAAGGGCCAACAGTTTCTGCTTACGTTTGGGATTTCATTGAATCCGCGCTTCAGCTTTTATCACTGCTGGAGTCCTAAAACACCGAGGGCGACCACTTCTTGACCTGTCATCTACACCAGAGTCTTTATTGTATCGTTTGATGGTACGATAAACGAATCTTTTGGTTATATTAAAATTTTTCAGTATGTCAAAAACTTGAATTGGCGCGTAACCGCAACGATGCAACGCAGTAACTGCAACACGGTCTTCTTTAAGCGTCCACTCCATATTTATAAAGAGTAAAATTCTAAAAAGTATGTAATTTTATTTTCATGAACAATTCGAAATTCGAATTCAATAAACTTTTTTGTGGCCAGCATTGTAAAAGAAAAGTTTTTACTGTGTGACAATACTTATGACCTCATTGTGTGTATAGATAGGGACAACATCACATACATTGCTACGATCCCAATGTAAGATTCAAAAGCACTTGAGGTATGGGAATCGGAAACAACGAAAGCGTCACAAATACCCAGACCCGAGGAAATGTAGAAAAAGTTGTTTTTCTACGTTGATCCGATCGGGAATCGAACCCGGGATAGATGCGTACAGATGATAGATGCGTACAGACGCCTAAATTTTATCTACGTCGCTTAAGAAAAATCATCTATTACTATAAATTTGAAAGAGACTGGGTTATCACGGACTATGGAATGAAAACTATATTAACGAGCTTGCTTACGCTATGATAACCTTATCGCCAAGTAACACTTATCACTGGGTGTGCTATTAGCACGTTACCTTTAAAAATATATAAAGCTAAGCTATGCACTAGCCAATTAGTGGGGCAGATCGAATTCGAATCAAAAGTCTCGAGTTGGATCCCTTGAAGGAAAGCTCGTATCAAAGATTTATTTCAAAACTTATATACAACTTGTGTCGTTGGCTTGAACACTAAGACGGCGTCAGCGTCGCCACCTGTCACGTTGTTCCTCCACATGTGGTGATGCCAAACAATACTTGAAAGTGCTATTGCCGAATACATATTATGCAATTTTCTTCTTCTCACTTTGCGCGCTTTGCAACACCAAAGTTTTCGGAAAGACTCAGCAAATTTCTACCCTGAGACTGAACTAAACTACAACGGGATACTTCCTGCGCGAAAAAAATATCTTCACGCCATTCCCAATAGGGTAGACAGAGGTTTCGACAATTAAGTCTTTTCAAACCACCTTCCACCGAAGACATTTTCGGGACAACGTGACAGGTGGTGCCTGTCGCCGTCTTAATGTCCAAGCCAACGATATGAATCGTACATAGGTTTTGAAAAAAAAAACCCTGCCACGTGAGGATCGAACTCGGGTGTCTCGACTCGAATTCCGATCACCCGACCACTCGGCTATCGTGACCACAAGGAATTCGAATATTTCAAAGTTTGAAAATCACTGTCTCCGGGGTTAACAAAGAAGCGCTCGCACTTCAATGAGTGTTTATTGGTCACGCGGTAGGGCCAATTGGTATATTGCTGGCCGGACGTGACGTCACGCGGAGGTCTAGGGTCGTGCCGGCCTCGGACCGTTTCACTGGCATTAAATTAAAATTAAATATCTTAACGAAAATCCCAATACAGGCACAGACAGAGGTCTAGTCTAGACAATTAGACCCTTCGACCCACCTTCCACCGATGATATTTTCGGGAAAACGTTACAGGTGGTGAGCCCATCGCCGTTTTTATGTCCAAGCCAACGATGTAATTGGTACATAAGTTTTTAAAAAACCCATTGGTGTGAGCCTGCCATCTGGGGATCGAACTCGGGTCTCTCGACTCGTAATTCCGGCCATCCAACCACTCGGCTATCGTGACTTTTTTTCACTGGTATTGGTTTGAAAATATCAAATCAGACTTATTCCCTTACTAGCTTAACGTATGGACGTAATACTCAGTCGCACAGAGGGTTTGCCATAATCTCCACGCATGGCTTACGTTTGGCGATTGTATTAGCGGACCACCTAGCTCATTAGACTCTGCTGACTGTCCACTTGTCAGTTTTGTTTTTGGGTGGTCATACAGCCACCTTTTGGTGGTCATTTCGATTTATTATAAGGCTGTTTACGAGAAAAAGGGGAGGTATTATCAGTATACTATTTGAGACAATGTGGCAGGCGGTGAGCCTATCGCCAGACTTTTACTTGAACACTTTATTAAATATATACTTAAATAACCGAGTGTTTGGGTGATCGAAATTCGTGTCAAGAGACCCGAGTTCGGTCCCCAGGAGGTAGGCTCGAACTAAATATTTTTTTAAAACTTATGTACGATTTATATAGTTGGAGATAAAGGCGACAACAGACTCCAAAACCTCCTCCAAATCCTCCAAAAAATTCAAACACCTGTCACTATCCCAAAATAAACTCCGGTGTAATGTCAGTCGAAAGCAATAAATTGTCTAGACCCATGTATTGAAATGCGAAAAGAAAAAAAAATCTAGTTATTTAAGAGATGTATTTTAGTCGACTCCTTAACTGCGTATTCAGGAGATGCCCAGGTCAAGTAGATCCGTTAACTTAGATATCACAAGTTTAATTAAAGTGACGGATGTTTGTACCACTGGGTGGCACCTCATACCTTAAAAAGTTAAAAAATACATACTTAACACCCTATTAAAGACCAAGGCTGGCGTCCCTTGTATGGGAGGAATTGAGATGACCATCGTCTCGCATGACAAGCGGATTGGCGATCGCATACAAAACACCTCGTAGCTTAAATGTGGCACGTTCCCGGCCTACTGAATTTTGTTTTACTTTTCTAGATGGTATATGCCACAGGAGACAAACGCGAATGGGGTGGTATATTCTTTAGCCGACCCCGTATGGCAATCAACTATACTGCTTACTGTCTTGGTTATAATTATACTAAACGACACACACGCCAGAAAAAAAAACTTTAGTTATTATTACTCTGTGAAAAAATTATATTTCCGCGATCTTCCGTGATATGTAAGCCGTGATATGTGATCCGTAATTAAACAATTATTAAAACACCACTGCTGTACTGCTTGCTGTATTGCCTATAACTAAAAAAGACAAGAAAGTGGAATACTCAAAGAGTTTCTTACGCCTGTTTTCGTCGCTAGAGAAATCTTGGCAGTTATTAACAAACGACACGCCATACGCAAAAAAAAACTTAAGTCATTACTCTATGACCGAATTATATTTCCGCGATTCGAAAGAGCAATGCCAAGAAGTCGATGAACCGTAATTAAACAATTATTAAAAAATAAACGCACTTTTTTTCTGCCAGTGCCACGCACGTACAGATAATACGTTGATAGTTTACATAGGTGTCACAGATAAGCGAAATGTTCGTAGTGTAACTGTCAGTTTTATTTCATCACCCTATATCTAGTTACTTAACTAGCAGCAACACTCGGCTTTGCTCGCGGTGTACAGTTGATCATAATATCCGCCTGTCCCGTATGGTAGTTGGTTACAATTGCATTGCAGGCGGATTGGCGATTCCAGTACCAGTCACCTCGCACTTTACACGCTGCTGAATTGCTGTTGTGAATGAAAGAGAGGTGCTATAATATTAGAGAGAAAGAGATATTATTTAGAATTTAAAAATATTGCACAAATACGCCACAAAGATCGAGTACTTCATACATTTTAAATGTTATTTATATTTCAAAAGTCACGATAGCCGAGTAGTTGGGTGGTACGAATTCGAGTCAAGAGGCCCGAGTTCGACGTCCTCCATGGACGTGTGGCGCACACCGGTTTTCAATGGTGTCGCCAGCTCCGAAGTCCCGGGTTCGATTCCCGGTTTGTTCACTTTAGAAGACACTTTCTACATTATCTCCTGTCTGGTTATTATAAGGCTGTTTACGAGAAAAAAGGGGAGGTGTGTTGCCTTTTTTTTATAGAAAAGGGAGGCAAACGAGCAGGTGGCTCACGTGATGGTAAGTGATTACCGCCGCCCATGAACACCTGCAATACCAGAGGCATAGCAGATGCGTTGCCGCCTTTATACTACCCCCAGAATTGGGGGAGGGGAGTGTGTGGGACTCCGGTTACCTGCACTCACCAGACGAAACGCAGAAGTTTGTTAGACTTCTACTTCACGCCGGTATTCTGTGAGGTCGTGGTACTTCCCCGGTCCCCACTGTTAAACGTAGTTTCTGATTCCATAAAGCAACTGCTTAAGCTGCTTACTTTGAGATCAGAGCAATGTATGTGATGTTGTCCCTATCTATGTATGTATCTTCACACAATTCCCAATACAGGGGTAGACAGAGGTCTAGTCTAGACAATTAAGTCCCTTAGACCCACCTTCCACCTAAGATATTTTCGGGACAACGTGACAGCTTGTGAGCCTATCGCCGTCTTTATGTCTAAGCCAACGATGTAATTCGTACATAGGTTTTAGAAAAACCCATTGGTACGAGCCTGCCACCAGGGGATCGAACTCGGGTCTCTTGACTCGAAATTCCGACCACCCAACCACTCGGCTATCGTGACTTATGTATGTATGTATTTATTATATGTAGATCAGCAACCGTGTCAAAGAATAGAAGGATAGCAGTGTCAAAGATAAGCCACTGCGTTCGCACATCCGCCAGCCAGACGTGGCAATTACAGACAAGCCTTTGTGAAAGTGAAATACTATTACGTGTCTCTATATAAATTAATCAAAAATACAATGGGGAAATTACAGTAAACCGAATAAAAAATACTCAAAACTTGGCCTAAAGGTACCTAGATACCAGACCATAAACTCCAAAAAAAAAATGTACTGAATTGGACTTTTGTTAATCGTCAAATAACCGATTAGTTTTAATGATTCGTGCGAGTACAATTCCATCAGGCGATTCCTTATCAATTCAATTCACTGATACTGGGACAGTTGTTTTGAATGAATCATAATGAATTATGTTGTGGAGATATTATTATAACATTACATAGCAACATTAACGCATGCGAAAAATAATAAGTGATTGTGATACTGTAGTCGCATGGAGTATGCGTGAATCACGATAGTCGAGCGGTTGGGGGATCGGAATTCGAGTTTGGAAACCCGAGTTCGACGGTGTTTTTGTAAAAAAAACTTATGTACGATTTATACATCGTTGGCGTCGGCATAAAAACGGGCTACCATCTATCACGTGGTTCCAAAAACTGTTCTCGGTGGAAGGTGGGTCGAAGTGACTTAATTGTCTAGATCTCTGCTACCCCAGTATTGGGAATGGCGTAATGAATTTTATTTTTACTAGGCGCATTTCTGTATCAAATTGTCGTATTTGTTTTTATATTTACGCAATCCTGCATTACTGGGGTAAGCAGAGGTCTATACAATGAAGTCCTTTTGATCCGGTTTACTCTGAAGCCTAATGTAACAGATGGTGAACCTATCTTAGTGTACAAAGTCAGGGTCACTACGAATTTGGCTATGGGGTTTTCAAATAGTAGTAGTAAATTGGACATTTAAAAAACAATATCACGTACCCTTCATAAAGTACGGCTAAAGAACCATCTCGATGATATATACTTTTTATATCCAATAAACCGCATCAGAATTGGTCCATTCGATTGGGAGCTACGATGCCACAAAAACATACAAATTCAAAATATATAAAACAATTCTTTTAACAGTCAATAAGGTCCTTTATGCTCTAACTGATGAAAGTTACCAATTCGCTTCTAATAAACATAGTCTCGATAATTGGATAGATCATATACCCGCTAACGAATAGGCCGCGGGTACTAATGTTGGAACATGATCGTTGTTTGAAAAACATATTTATAGACATTCTCTATGGTTTTTCTAAAGTCACGATGGCCAAGTTGCTGGGTGGTCGGAATTTCGAGTCGAGAGACCCGAGTTCGATCCCCAGGTGGCAGTACCAATGAGTTTTTCAAAAACTTATGTACGAATTTCATCGTTGGCTTGGACATAAACCCGGCGACAGGCTCACCATCTGTCACGTTGTCCCGAAAATATCTTCGGTAGAAGGTGGGTCAAAGGGACTTATTTGTCTAGACTTGACCTCTGTCTACCCCTGTATTGGGAATTGCGTGAAGATATTTTTTTTTCTATGGTTTTTCTATATTATGAACTGAATATCAAAACAATTGTTTGATGCTCACAAGCTTTTGTTGCCTGAATAGGATTTTCGGTATATATAAATAAAAATCTCTACACCGCGATGTATGCTATGTGCATAGCGACATCTATTATCAAAAATACGTAACATAACGTAAGTAACTTGTACTGTATATATTATTGACTGTATATACTAGAGACCTTTGTATTTGTCGTGTGTTTAACGGCGTGAAAACGGCCTTTCTTCTGAGGGGAAGTCTAGATGTATGTGTCCAGTATCCGGTCCACTGAATTTCGGTCTGGTATAGTTCAAGATGATTAACCCGCCATCTATCGGTAGCCAATTGAATTTACAAGCGTTTTCGATTAGTCTCCTCAGTCTCAGGCAAAATGCCAATAAATAAGGCATAAGTAATATAAGAGAATACAGATTTAAAATTTCAACTATTGCGTGTAAGACACGGTGGCTCGGAGTTAAGAGCGTCGCCACGGATCGGCGAAGGTCGCGGGTTCGAATCCTGCCTGTGTCAGTTGAAATTTTAACTTTTTTCTCTTTTTTATCTTTAATTTAATATCATTAATGTAAAATAAACAAATACTGTTTTTAACTTGCACCGACAACATAGATTTTGGTTTTTGTGTTACTACTCCTGGATATTTAACTGTTTATGGCAATAAATAAGTATTATTATTATTTTTTGAACAGGTTTTTTGCAGTATTTTTATGAAATATAATTAGAAATATTGACTACATACTATTAAAATAGACCAATATTGACTATGTGTATGCTGTGCATTCATTGTTTGTTGTGCGGCCAATCGAACAAGATTTTGTGCTATGTCGTTATATGTCAGTATGCGTGAATTTTCTCACCAATCTGAAATATATATCGTCACGCCATTTCCAAGACAGAGGTAGACAGAGGTCGAGACAATTATGTCCTTCCGACCCACCTTCCACCGAAGATATTTTTTTCTATGGTTTTTCTATATTATGAACTGAATATCAAAACAATTCTTTGATGCTCACAAGCTTTTGTTGCCTGAATAGGATTTTCGGTATATAAATAAAAATCTCTACACCGCGATGTATGCTATGTGCATAGCGACATCTATTATCAAAAATACGTAACATAACGTAAGTAACTTGTACTGTATATATTATTGACTGTATATACTAGAGACCTTTGTATTTGTCGTGTGTTTAACGGCGTGAAAACGGCCTTTCTTCTGAGGGAAGTCTAGATGTATGTGTCCAGTATCCGGTCCACTGAATTTCGGTCTGGTATAGTTCAAGATGATTAACCCGCCATCTATCGGTAGCCAATTGAATTTACAAGCGTTTTCGATTAGTCTCCTCAGTCTCAGGCAAAATGCCTATAAATAAGGCATAAGTAATATAAGAGAATACAGATTTAAAATTTCAACTAATGCGTGTAAGACACGGTGGCTCGGAGTTAAGAGCGTCGCCACGGATCGGCGAAGGTCGCGGGTTCGAATCCTGCCTGTGTCAGTTGAAATTTTAACTTTTTCTTTTTATCTTTAATTTAATATCATTAATGTAAAATAAACAAATACTGTTTTTAACTTGCACCGACAACATAGATTTTGGTTTTTGTGTTACTACTCCTGGATATTTAACTGTTTATGGCAATAAATAAGTATTATTATTATTTTATGAACAGGTTTTTCGCAGTATTTTTATGAAATATAATTAGAAATAATGACTACACACTATGAAAATAGACCAATATTGACTATGTGTATGCTGTGCATTCATTGTTTGTTGTGCGGCCAATCGAACAAGATTTTGTGCTATGTAGTTATATGTCAGTATGCGTGAATTTTCTCACCAATCTGAAAGATATATCGTCACGCCATTTCCAAGACAGAGGTAGACAGAGGTCGAGACAATTATGTCCTTCCGACCCACCTTCCACCGAAGATATTTTTGGGGTCACATAAAGCTAACGATATAAATCGGATACAAGTTTTTGAAAAATCCCATTGGTACCTGCCACCTGGGGATCGAACTCGGGTCTCTTGACTCGAATTCCGATCACCCAACCACTCGGCTAACGTGACTTAGTTTATTAAATTTTACGTTAATTTTTAATTAACGTAAATTAACATTAGATGTTCCGTTACGTAAAATAACAACAGAACAGATATCAAGAATATTGACGACCTCCGTGGACGAGTGGCGTAAACACCGGGTTTCAAGGTGTCGCCCTCTCGAGGTCCCTGGTTCGATTCCCGGTCGGGTCAATGTAGAAAAACCACTTTTTCTAAATTTTCTCGGACCCGGGAGTATTTTGGTGCCTTCGTAGTTTCCGATTCCCATACCTAAAGTGCTTTAGCATATTACATTGGGATCGGAGCAATGTATGTAATGTTGTCCCTATGTATGTATGTATGTATTTATCTTTTTTTATTTATAAAGAATATATTCTGATATTTATTTTGATTATTTCCCAGTGTCGCGAATTGATACACTGTTTTAGAGTTTGTTTACTAAAGTTATATTCTAATCTAAAACAGTCAACATTGTTGTGGTGTTTACGTAAGTGTGACGTCATAGAAGTAGATAAATAATTAAATACATACATAACTGCGACAACATCACATACGTTGCTTTGATATTAAAGTAAATAACTTAGCGTACTCTCACGGAATCATAAACAACGATGGTCTGAGAAGGTGTCAAAAAAGTGTTTTCTGCACTGACCGATACATACATTGTCATTGTACAATCAACTATCATGGAGCGTACATTCTTTCTCTCAAAAAGTTTTTATTAATTAAAACAAATTTATAATGAAGTCTCAATAGACGAGTCCAGAGAACTCCCAAGTGGTAGGCTCGCGTATCGTTAACTTGACAATAAATACGGCGACAGGCTCACCATCTGTCACGTTGTCCCGAAAATATCTTCGGCGGCGGATGGGTCGAAAGAACTTCAACTTGTCTAGACCTCTGTCTACCCCGGTAATGGGAATGGCGTGAAGATATTTGTATTTTACATTTATATATAAACTCATTGGTACGAGCCTGGGGGTCACTTGGGGATCGAACTCGGGTTTCTTGACTCGAATTCGATCACCCAACCACTCGGCTAACGTGACTTAGTTTATTAAATTTACGTTAATTTTTAATTAACGTAAATTAACATTAGATGTTCCGTTACGTAAAATAACAACAGAACAGATATCAAGAATATTGACGACCTCCATAGACAAGTGGCGTACACACCGGTTTTCAAAGTGTCGCTCTGAGGTCTTGGGTTCGATTCCCGGACGGGTCTACGTTAAAATCAACTTTTTTCTACATTGTTACGGAGTCTGGGTGTTTGTGGCACCTTCATTGTTTCCGATTCCATAACATGCTTTGGTTACTTACTTTCATGACTGAACAGAGCAATGTATGTGATGGTGTCCTTGTCTACGCATGTATATTTTAATAGCTTTCTTTCTCAATCCCTCCGGTTCTGATTGAGATAAACCGTTCGATTACTAGGAAAGTTCGCAGTAACGAGATTTTTTTTTATTTTTGTCTTTTCCCCACTTAAATTTATTAAGGAAGTTCTCTTAGGATTTTTTTTTTTTTTTTTACGTTCCGTTTAAAAAGGACCTTGGTAACGCCAGGTCAATGTTAGATGAAGCCTGTCGTCCTTACCTTGATTCGTAATTGGAAAAGTGTTATTAAGTTTATTTACGAAGAACTTCTCTAATAGATTTAAAAAAAAACAGGTAATTAATGTGTAAGTAATTTATGTGCATTAATCATCTCATTAAAGTTTGAACGAACCAAGCTTGATGTTTAAATTTATACATTCTGTTAAACTGGTAACGGATTATGGTTTTTAAAAGAATGAATTTTAATCAGATATAGAAATAAATGAATTTGTGAAAGGAATTAATTGTCTAGACATCTTTTTATCTCTATATTGTGAAAGACGTGAAGAGATTTTTTTTTAATATCAGTTGTTTCAAATTAACGATTGAGTTCTTAGTCAAGATAGCCGAGTGGTTGGGTGGTCGGAATTTCAAGTCAAGAGACCCAAGTTCGATCCCCGGTGGCAGACTCGTACTAATGGGTTATGGTAAAGACGGCGATGGGCTCTCCACCTGTCACGTTGTCCCAAAAATTTCTTCGGTGGAAGACGGGTCGAAGG